>VWZF01006461.1:902946-1401105 GCA_013396755.1 Sclerurus mexicanus | reverse complement strand
ACCCCCCCCCCCCCCATTTGTTAGTTAAAAGATCAAAAACGCATACAAATGCATATCTGCAAGCAATGCTCAAAAATGTCCCCCCTTCTATTTTTACTTTTTTTTTAAATCAAGATGGCATCAATTTAAAGTGGGAAAGAAAAGAGGGGAGGAAACCCAGACATTTCTGATAAAATTAACTTCTTCGCCATTACACAAGTTGGTAGTGTCTGGAGTTTGTTTAGAAATTTAAATTAATGCTAGTAAAAGCATCCAGACTGTACTTTGACAGATGAGATGGGGTTTTGCTTGAGACCATGTCGCTGACAAAGCAGAAGACTTTCCAGGGCTCTTCTCCAGTTGAACTGGCAGTCTCGGAGACCCTGATTACCAGCGAAAAAAAAGCGGTGTTAGAACAGGATTTTCCCATGCTGTCTCCTGCCTTCTGAGCAGGCAGGAACTGTGCTGCTGTGTGAGGGAATGTGTTCAACCTCTGACTCTGCCCCAGACTTTTTTCTGAACCTTCCAGCAGAACAATTAATGTTTGGTTTTTAATTCAGCTTTTGGAAGTCACTGCCCCAAGGTAACAGGCAGAGCAAGAGATTTGTGGAATGGCGGTTTGTGGTGGTTGTAAACATCTGTTTCTTCTTTCAAAAAGGGTACAAAGATGTGCAGTTGTAAACCCGCATCACTCTCATCAACCCTTCTGCTTCCATTTAGGAGTTAATCGTTAACTGTGGGACCATAGACAGCCTTCTCCTGTGGAGGACAGGCTATCTCGGGCAGAAGATCACTGGCTTTCACCTTGCAGTTCCCAAGCATCAGCAAATTACTTCTGAGCTGTACTTCCCCTGATCTATGAATGCCTGTTGTCAGAAGCTTAAATTCATTATGTGGGGGCCTGCACGTCCAAGGGAGAAAAAAAATGTATGCAAATTAAAAGGCAAAAGAACACTGCCCTAGGGATTTCTTTGCTCTTTCACATTAGCATTCCCCATGGGACATTGAGGAAGCAAGCCAAAGTGGTCTCTCTTGGGCTGGGAATGCCTTTTGTGTAGGCAGGGTTGAGATTCATAGGCATCTTTTTTCAGGGACTAGTCAGAAAGAGCCTTCAGGCAGAGACCATGGCACATCTCTAGGATGGATCAGATTATAAAATTATACATGTTTTTGAGTCTCTTTAGTGCTGCTGTAGCTGTTCTCTGGTTATCACCATTATAATTCTACTAGTGTTGCCTAATAATTGTTCTAAATACTAGACAATGCCAAGAAATCAATACCATGGGACCTAATTGCTTTTCTATCATTGGAAATTAAAAAAAAAAAAAAAAACAACAAACATGTTTAGTGATGAAGAACCTGTTTCAAAGTAGAAACCTGAATTTTTCTACACAAACTGAGTTGCTGCAAACTTTGCCTCCCACTGTGCTGCCAGTCGCTGAGAAGTTATTTTATTTCCTAATTTAGATGTTGGACAGTGACTCAATATGCCCTGGAAATACTATCATTCTAGCAATTTCCTCATGTGGTAACTCAGCTTAATGTCGGAGAAATGGGTAGTTATGAGTCCAGACACTATAAGGTTGGACTGGTGTTCTAAAAATAAATGTTTGGTTAACTTTTAGTTGTCAACAATTTTCTACTGCCACACATGTTAGCAAATGGAATAAGTGGCCTCATGCAATTCCAGAAACACTCTGTGGTCGACAGAAGTATCTAGAAAAGATTAAATACGATGGTAATACAGATAAATGCTGTAGCCACTCTCACCATGTGGTTTGTACACCCTGCTGTATAGAACACTGGGAGCATAAGAGTTAATTGTTTAGTACAAAGAACAAGTGAGCAAGTGTGGATCTAGATAGACCTTAATAGCATGCCTGATGTCTCAAATGTCTCCTTTCTGATACTAGAATTGGTGGTTTAACCTTTTTTTCTTCTTAGTTTCCTCTGTAAAACAGGTAAAATGTTTGCCTCCTGTATCACAGTGGGAGTTTTGAGACTTGATTGTCTGCAAATTAAAGTCTATAAATGCAAAGTAGTATTCCTCTTTTCCTGTAAAAGGCAATGGAAATCATGTGCAGAGCCTCTCACAGCAGGCACAGTGGTTATTTGAAATGAAGGATATTTCTTCACCTTTGTATGGAAATGAGGAAAAGACCTCTCTTAAATCTGTGGCTATTTAATAAATCTGTGGCTATTTAAAACAGTTAACTTTTAACATTTATGTAGTGGTTTATATTATCAGAGCCCTCTTATGAATCTTAACTAAATTCTTCACAAAGCCTCTGAAAAGTGTGGCAATATCCTGCTTTTATGATCATTTTCCCACAGTCACAGAGGGAGAAAGTAACCCAGTCAGGCTCACATGGGTAGCAGCCCCATGGCTTTCTCCTCCATCAGTGACAGACAGATAGCAAGGACCTGTGCCAAGCAGATAAAAAGGTTGTCTCAGAGGTGGAGAATGACCTAATTAATCAAGTCATATGGTTTTACGAATGAGTTGGCTTTAGGACAGTGAGGTATATACATGCTAGCCTTGAGGAATGATGCAGAGTTCTGACCTTGTCTGGATTTAAGGGCCTTGGTGAGATTTAGGATGAATGTGGCCCACACCCTCATCTGCTGAGTGTGCGCTTAGGGCAGGAATACTCAGTGCCTCTCCACGGCATATGTCCCTGTTTTATTTTGTTGCCAACCCTAGGGAAAGGCCGGTGAGATCAGCATGACTACTGGCATCTTCGGCTTTTCTGTTACTGAAGCTTCTCTATGTTTTATGGGGAACCAGATGCAAGGAATGCGGGAAATGAGGAAGAGGGTAAGTGTTGTTGCCCAGTGTTCAGGATTGTTTAACCAGTTTTCTTTGGTGTTCAATCTGGGATGGTTCATCAGACGTTTGGCGGCCACGTTATGCCCAGTTTGGTTTTAGAAGGCTGTAAAACAAACTCGTTTATGAAAGGAGCTGTTTTGCAACTTGGGTCCGGCTACATCTGTACAGTAATTCCAGCTGTTGCTGGAATGAGATAAGAAACCAGGAATGAAAACAAGCAAACATCTAAAAAAGCTGCAGCAGATACGACACTGCATATGTGAAGCCCTTATGCAGAATTCCTATAGAATAATATTTTAGCAATGAGTTTGATCTATCCTATGAAGGCACTTGAGTTGTAATGTCCAGGTTACCATTTTGTGGTATGCGTATTGGACCAGAGTGATATCAGTGTAGCTGTATTGACTATGGAGCAACTCTGTTGATTTAGTAACAGCTGGGAGTATAGATCAGAGGATAACATAGTGTTTGTCATCTGGGGTTCTCAAGCAATAACTAGGAGACTGAGTAAATCATAGAGTACCTCTTCTAGCCTCTATTCTGTTCTATTCTATTCTTCCATTTTATTCTATTACTTCCTGACTGCCTAAAAGAATTACACATTGAAGCTATTTCTGATGCTACACTGACTTTATGGTTAGCTCTAGGAGAATTGACACCTTATACCTGCTGGTATGTAGGAAAGCTTGACCTGCTGTTTACTAGCCTTAACATTTTTCAATACTTTCTTTCCTGAGGCATTGATTCTGAGTAAACAGAGATTTTACTTCTCGTGTTAAAAGATATCCATGTGTGAGTTCTTGTAAAGAAGGAAGAGAACCACTGTAACAGAACAGCTCAAGTAAATGACACCCTGCACTGGATACCCATCCATTTCAGGGGGGGGTTTGCTGTGGCTTTCAGAGTGGGCTGTGACTGATTTGGGTTGTTTCTGAACAGACACTGCCAGTGATGTGAGACTCATCAGAAAGGAGATCAGAAGTAGTTGTCAGAATGAGTTGGTTGTGAACATGCATCCTCAAGATATGAAGCAGAAATAATGTTGAAAACTTGGGCCGTTTTTACAGATACGTGTTTCCTCATAAGTTCCCTTTTCAAACCCCTGTCTCCTGATTTTTCACAGAAGGATTTCTCTGAATCTCACATCCTATTTTTCTTGGAGTTTTTTTCCTGCTTCTCTTGCTCTCTGCACAAGAGGCAGCTGCTCACTCCTCCTCACTGATGAACATATACAAGGTTCAGTATATGGGATCTAGAGCATTGTAGTGACAGTGAGTAAGGCAGCCACACTGAGCTTTTGCTGATGCGAGTTTATTGCTCATGGTTTCATATCAGCTCGTATGTGCCTCAGCTGTTCTGCAGATGCCTTTCTTCCCCAGCACTGATTTGGCACTTGAATTGCAGGAGACTTCAATTCCTCAGCAAAAGTGTGTAGCTTTCCCCAGACCTGTGTGATTGCTACTGGGGTAGATTTAGATTGGCAGGAGCCCAAGAGACTTGAGTGCTGGGAGAACCATGAGGACTCATAAATCTACAAGAATGAATATAAAAACTTACCTGAGAAAAAGGAGCAACTTGGCATTTGCTGACATACATTTAGTCTGAGGTTTGCTGTGGTGTAGTAACATTCAGATGCATACACATGTATGTAGGCAAATATCAGCTGGATAATAGCACTTCTAGAGCTCTATCTGTGTTCTTGGTGTTGGCTGATCATCCATGATTTCTGCTCTTTTGTGCCTCCTATCTATGTGAACTATTGTGGCTGAGGACTTATGACCTTCAGCCGAACATGTGCAATGAGTTGTTCTCAAGCAAAACATGATGGTTTAAGTAGCTTAACGTCAGCTGCTATCACACCCGGACCAAAGAATTTGCCAGCTTGGTTTGACAACCTGGACCCTGTATTACCTTCCTTTCCCCTGGGAGTTATTGTGGATGAGCTGTTCCATGGCAATTTCCCTCATGAACCTGCTTGCCCCAGGCATGTGTGATTCAGGTGTCTTGTTCTCCTTTCATAGGAACTCTGGTGGGATCACTAAATCTGCCCCCAAGGAGAGAAGGCTGCAGGCTACTGTATGCAAGCAGTGAAGAACTGTAAGACTGCCTCTGAATAGGCGTCACTCCTCATACAGATGTGAAAACCAAACCTTGTTTGAGTTAATTAACATGCCCAAGTCCAAAGTGAAAGTGGTGTTGAAGTGGGGAAGTGAACCCAGAGGTTTTGGCATGCAGTGGTCTGTGCTTCCTCTGAAAAGGGGAAGTTGTAATGGCACCTGTAGGGTCTGAGGGGGTTTGCGTGAGGCCATCCAAACTGCCAAATTCAAGTTTCAATGAGTGTCTCAGTTTTCCTTTGCTCCTGCTTCACTGGATTGTCAGAGAAGCTCTGAGAGAAAGGACCATATCTGAGTGTCTCCCTGGGAGCTGCTGGGCACCGCTGGTAAACTTAGACCAGGAGCTGAAGTTGGAATGTCTTTCAAGTGATGCTACAGAATGACATTGCCTCAGTGGCTGGGAGGCACAAGCATGGGGCAGTGAGCAGAGCAAACATGGGTGGGTTTGAGTGTGTGTGTGTTTGCACATCAGAGCACAGCTTCCTCCTTGTCTTCTTGTTCCAGAGCACAAAGGAAAGGGGACAGCCAGCGGTCACAGCTGCCTGTAGTAAAACATTATCTCAATTAATCCTTTGGTTGTCTTGTGTATTAAGGGATAGCACACTCCACAAAGCATGCAAGTTTATCCCCTACCTTGTCTTAGTCCAAAGGCTAAGACAGCCTGATGATGCAGCAAGCCCAAAATTCCTCCTGTGGATGACACTGACAGAGCAAACGTCAAGAAAAGCTTTCAGTGTAGCTCAAGGCATACTCAATCCTGCTTGTTTGATCTCTCTGCTTTCACTCTCTTGCTACCACAACACACATTAGTACTTGCTGATTCATGAATGCACATATGCCCTCTCTACATTTCTCTCTTGCATCTTCTAACAAACAAGAAGGAATTTGTACCACTGTCTGGTTTCTGTTGAAAGCTCTAAGCACCTTACAGAGCTGACCTTCAGGATTTCCTTCCCTCACTGTTCTTTTAACATGAACAGGTTTTAAACTAAAGGTGACAGGTCAAGACCAGGGCCAAGCTTCCATCATGTTTGATGCTCTGTTGGTCCCACAATGTTTGTCTTGGTTATTTTTTTGTAGCAGTGAGTTACAGAAGTTCATTGTTTTTCCTTTGTCCTCAACACCCTTATCAGTAATATCAGTAGTCCTTCCTTTTTTTTATATTTTTTTTCCAAACCAACTGTTTTTTCCCAATTGTTAGACTCACCAGTTTCTGCAGTCATGTCTCACAGAAGGCCATTGCATATGTGCATTTCTCTCCTTACCTGAATCATTTACAAATCTGCTGGTGTCATGTACATAGATCAGCCTCTTGAGAGACCTGCTAATTTTCCCACCAGTGCATGAGCTGTTTTGGTCACAGTCTTGGTTTGGAGAGTTTTCTGCTGTCATTGTGTCTACGGAGCTGCTGGCTTACTTGAGGACCTTTGTTCTCTTGTGCTGGGACACTGCTGCTTATTCAGCTGGGGCCGTTGATCTGTGTGTATTTGACATATCGTTTGCTCTTGTCACGCCATGTGTCCTCTAATTACACTGTCCAGGATGGGTGCCAGCAGGACAAGACATACAGCACAATATGAGATGGCATGGAGAGGTTTTACTGGTGGGTGAGGAAAAATTTTATCCTACCCTTTTAGCAGATGTTTGACATCCATAGGAATGGCCAAAGTGCTCTCCTTGTTCTCAGCGAGCTGGGGCCCAGCTCCCAAGCAGTTGCAAATAGCCCTCTCAGCCTTGCACATGAGACTCTGCGTGCTGCGAACACATGGCTGTTTTCACATAGGTCCTCCCTCCATAGGAGTGGTGTCCTTGATGCCAAATCCCCTTTGAGCCACAAAGCACTTACTGATCCCACAAAAAGCCCTCTGACCGACTGAGACAAATTCACCTTTGAAAATGGAACTAGTGCAATGTGATGACTCAGAAACATCAAGGGATTTTTTATTTGTTTGTTTTGAACCACAAATTATTCTGTTTGAGGTTTACCTAGGGTCAAGCTACAAACTATAGAGCCAAATTTTGACTGTGCTGATGTTTGGAGCTTGGCTCATTATAGGAAAGCCAGTCCTTAACTGCGATACATAATCAGATTTGAATTTCACCTCAGAGCCAAGATCTGATATGTAACTTCTACAGTTCTGCAGTAAACATGGTAAAATAAGAAAGCTATGGACAGGCTTTGCATGATCAAAGTTTCCCTAAATATTTTCAACGATTATCATTTGTGTAATGTTGTCATCTTTTTTGTTTGCTTTCTTTTGGTTTTTCTTAATTGACTTTGTACAGATTTCTTTTAATGCCAACTACACACCATGTTTTACTGGTATCGTATGTCAGGGAGAAACATGCATCTGATTTGGAGGGAAATCCTGTTCAGGCATGAGGATAAAGCAGGATTTGCGTAGTAGGCGCAAATTAGTTTTGTTTTCATCCTTGGTTTTAGCATGAATATAATATTTACGTGGGGAGAGTTGATGCTCATTTCTAGTGCAAAACCGGTTGTTGATCCTCCTAAACTGAGTGAAAGTAGCTGACTTTCCCAGGGAGAAGTAAAGAAGGATTTTTTGGGGGCATGTTCCATCTCAGGCTGGGGAATGTAACTTTTGCTTTTTGTATCTTCTCATGTGATCTTGCCAAAATTTCTAGCATGCTCACAGTGCTCTGCCTTCATTACTGCTTTGCTTTTTTTGACTTGTGATCAGCTCAGCTTCATTAATAACAACTAACCCCTTTCATCACTCTCTCTCTCTGTTTATTTAGAGATTGACCTTTTGAGTGTTTGCACTAACAGTTTCTCTTTGTGAATTGTTCAGCCGAAGAAAATGAGTTCCAAGAAAGGGAATGTTATTTTTCTCTTGCATACTTGCAACATTCAGAAGATGTGCCTGTGCACCTGCTTTTCAAAAGAAGTGCACCCAGCTGCTCTTGCCTGTTTTGGGATGCCCAGAGTTTAGGAGATGATGCCCTGTAATGAATGTTAACAATTGTGTAATGAACATTAACAATTTGGCCTGGAGGGGTGGCACTAGGATGTACTGGCAGCAGTGATCAAAAGCGGGGCAAGTACTTTGTTTTGCATCCCCTTTAAAAAGTCTCTCTCCAATGCATTCCTGAGCACAGTTTCTCCAGAGCTACATACATGTATAAGCAGCATTTGCTAGTGTTTGCAGGGCTGGCTATGAGAAAGATCCTGCAGAACCTGCAGCACTTAAAAGGACATGGGAAATACCATCTGTTTATTTCCTTACAGCATCTAAGATGCAAATAAAAGGCAAAGAGATTTTGACCATGGAAGAGGCTGCACATTTCCAGCCTTCTCTGATCCTTGGCTACAGACAGAAATAAAGTGTACATATGTTAACAGGACAGACAGGCCTTGGTCCAGCAATCATTCTGGAGGTGATTATGTTGTCCTCTGAACCACTGATAAGATTTCCTGTATAAAAAAGAGAAGACAGAAAGTTGCAGCAGGAAAAAGCAGAAACTCTGCCCAAAGTAAAGGAGCAGGCACTGAAAAGCACAGAAGCCCTGTTTGCTCCAGAGCAAACCAAAGCTAAGGAATGGAAGAGAGCTGAGGAACCCAGAGAAAGCAGGGCACTAAGGACTGATGTCTACCACAAACAAAAGCAGCTTTGGAATGGTTATTTCATAGGACAGCATTTAGGAACCTCAGTGCTCAGAATTAGGCTAGAGTGACTCTGAAGACTTTTGACAGAGCTCTAGCATGCATCTCCTCTACTGAGTGTGAGAGAAACAAGAAACCACAGGGAAATAACTGCAAACCTTGTCAAAAGCTTTGAGAAATCTTCCTCATTTTTACTTTTTCAAACTTGACATTGTTATTCCTAAATCTGTTACACTACAAAACACAGCACATGTGCAAACTGCTGAGTTGCTGTTTAATGAAGCATAGTTTCCTATTGCCTGCGAGACAGTTTTTATAGACATGAGGTTTGCACTTCGGTTTTCTACTAGAGCTGAGCCCTGAGCTCGAGAGATTGCAGTGGTCTCAAACGAGGGGCAGTCCTTCTGTTTATTTCTGCACCTCATTTAGCAACCCTGATGAATTATCTTAAGACTAACCAGATGAAAGCCATGGTCAGATTCCACCTTTTCAGCCCCAAGAAGAGCTATGAGAAATTAGTCTTTGCGGTATGTGGTGTCACCATTCAGCTGCACTGTCACCTGCGCTGTTGTAACCACACAGTGCAGGAAAGAGCAATGCATTAAAATGAGAAAATATGCTGCTCCCATCACAGTCATTTCAGGCCCAAAGCCTGGTCTGGCCATATCCTCTGGTGCTTAACAACTTTCACTGGCTGTGGGCTCTGGCATCGGCCTCACAATCAGGTTTCTCAACATTCAATCAGTTGATTAAGAGCCACATTTTGTTTAAATCCTAGAGAATTTGTGACTGGCCACTGGTGAAATATGTGAGTGCTCTGCCTTGCAGGGCCCTGTGGTCTGTCTGCAAGAGTCAGTAACATCCTGGGTGTCACTTGCCCAATCCCTGAGCCTCCACACTGCCAGGAGCTAATGCTGGTGCTGGTGCCTATTTCCCAGTATTTCTGGGTTAGCCTGTAAGGCTGTTGTTCATTAACTCTGAGACTGTCCAAATGTCACAGTTTAAGCCAAAACCAGCACACCAAAGCATACTGTCTTTTGTCTTGATTACAGCTGTTTTGGCTTTGATCACTGCATTTATAAAGACTTTTCCTTCCTGGTTATCTGGGTGTAGCTTGCACACCCAGGATCTATAATTTATTCACTTGTCTGCAGCTTCATTTACTTCTTTGCTGTGGTCCTCACCCTTCTTTTTACCACCACCTCTGTTCAGATGTCTGGGTGGACTGTTATGAGTAGGACCAGGATTGCCACTGGTTGGCTCTAGGTATTTATCTTCAGCTTCATACATCCACCACTCGCTTTTGTCCATGGTGAGAATCCGTCACTCCCTCCAGGTCACTGCTGTTCTGCACTGACAGCCATGCTGACAGCCTTTGGTGTAAACCCAAGTGAGTTAAACAGAAAGATTCACACTCAGTGGATTTCTTTGCATTTCATGTCATATTATGGGGACAGACTGAAGTGTTTAGTACCGAATATGCTATTCATGTACTGAAAGCAAAATTTGCAGTGTGTTCACCACCCTAACTCTCCTCCATCACAGCACAACAGCTCCAATAACACAGCATCCAAGTTGGGCAGCCTCTGCCCTACTTGCTTTTTGGTGGCATTACGGAAACGCTGCCTTGGAGATGGCAGTCCGGGTAGGCCAGCTCTGTGCATCTGTGACCTTTGTTAGGGACAGGGCATCATTTCCTACTTGTGTTCTGCAGCATTGGGGAGGATGTGACAAATGGGGTGATGCCTACCAACAGTTTTAGGGAACATGACTGTGTGGAAAGAGGCATGGAGAGGCATAGGGAAACTCACTGTCGAGAGTGGAATATAACTAATAGGTCCCTCTAGCTGTTTTCCCTTTCTGGTTATGTTTTCCTTCTTCATTTTCAGCATGGAGAGCAGCAGAGGATGTTAAAGTCTTTCCTGCTGGCAGAAATAGAGCAGTTTGTATGTCTCTCTGCCGAAAATGTACAAGCCACATGCCTTGATGTCACCCAAGATGCCTCAGATCATTGAATCTTAGAAATGTAAAGGCTGGGAGGAATGGAGACTTATCCCATTCTCATCACCAAAGCGAGATTGAGTATATCTCAGAGAACAGGTCCCAGACACTTCTCCTGGCAAAGGCTGTTTCTGGTTGGAAATCCCAGTGTTGATACCAAATACCTGCTGGCTCCTGACCTGAATTCCTGCTGGTGTAATGCCGTGAGGGCACCCAGGCTTAGCCAGCTCTGCCAAGTTGTTTCCTCCATGCCAAGTTTGGTATCAGCAGACATGCAGGCCTGGCATGGGGGTGGTGAGCAGCCGGGCTTTTAGTAGATTTGGGAGGGTTTGAAACCTGAGCTGCTTTGTCTTCTTGGTTCCCCAAAAGAGGGAAATCTTCAGTTTTGTTGCCAAATCATGATTTTTTTTTTTTCTACAATATAAAATCAAAGCCTCAAACTCAAATTTTGCAAACACAAGTTAGCAGCTGATTTCTCTCACTAGAAATAACTGTGCAGTGAGAGTCTGATACTGCAGCTGTAACACACTGATCTCTCTTCTTTTTCTTTCCTTTGAGGCCAGTTTTTTCTCTCTGGCACCCATCATTAGACATACACATCTCTATTTGGCTACTAAAGAAGCAGCCCGAGGTATCATTTCCCATAGCACAATGCATTTGACTTCAGTAGGGGCTGAAGGGATGCAGTAGTTGAGAAAAGGTGACCTCTCATTTAGTGTTTACAGATGCATTTCAAAGCTTGACTTCAGGCACGTGAATTTGAAAATGTTTGACCTGATGTCCTTTTCCCCTTTTGGTTTACTGCCAGCTCTTATCTGTTGTTACTGTAGCAGGTCACCACGTTATCCCTTAGCAGCAGCTATCAGTAAGTGTCAATTCCCAGCAAATGAATTCAGCAACTGGACAATATTTTATTTTTTTATGATGGCTATTTAAAGATGACAAAAATCATAAATCTTCCAGGCTTGTAATTGAGAGTTTTTATTGAGTTTGTTGATGAAACAACTTCACAGCTCAGCTGAAGAGGAACTGCAGGGTTTGAAGAAGCAAAAGGCTTTTGATAGTGTGCAGTAGTCCAAGAAATTGAAGATAAAAACCAACTTACTGGCATTTTTTCCATATTCCTTCTTCCTACTCAGAGCATGAGCTTCTCTTCACACCCCTGAAAGAGGCTGAGCATATTTCAGACCCTCTAGGTGCCAGCCACCAGGTAGAACAAGGGGATGTTTTTAACCCTGGACTTTACAGAAGGGAAATTAAGACCTGGAGGGCAGCAGTCAGGGCAAGCGTGACCTCCCTTAGTGCAGCAGTGTTTCCTTCTCTCCTTCACATCCTGCAGTGGAAAATTCCATTGCAATATTGTTGGTTTACAGTTACAAATTTTATTTGCTGAGGAAAGTTTGAATCTTGTGGACGTTTTGATAACAGCCAGTAAACTCCTCTATAAATCTGGTGAATTCCCTGGTTGCCATTTGCATTCTCATCCTCTGTGCAGGCCAGTCGCTCTCATTGACACTTTATTTTGCAGTCAACGAACTGACTGGCAGAGTTTATGAAGTAGTTGCAGCATTAAGCAACAAGTGGAAAGGTTTATGGCTTTGTGTAGAGGGAAGACATAATTGTAACAACTAATATAACTGCTTTAGCAACCACTCTGACACCAGGTTGGTTCATAAAATTCCAAATTGCATTGAAAATAGTATCTAAAAAGTGTGTCTCAATTTAGCAGGAAGGAATGGATCTTAGCTGACTGTAGCTGTTGAAATTATTTTAGTTATCATTCTCTATTTCTTGAATAGCAGAGATTTGCTTATCCTCCAAGCTTCAGCAGACTGCTGTTTCTGAAAAGTGTGGCACAGTGGTTCTGCGATTGTATGTTTTTCAGTCAAAGTTAAGTTAAATGTAATATTAATAGCTTTTGTTATAACAATAGTTATCTGGTGTATCTTGTTCCACTGTTCATTCAGTGGAACAGTCACTCTTGCATTACCCCCCAGAAAAGCCCCATTCTCCAGAGATAAAATCAGACTGTGAAGTAAATCTGATACTAGGTTGAGCTGGTCTCTGAAGAGAAATTACAGTTTGAAAACCTGGCCTTGGCTAAACTCCCACTGCCTCTGGCTAAGCCAAAATTTCACCTATGATATAATAAGCACCAGTGTTTTTCCCTTATGTGAAATTGAGTCACATCAGACATCCTTTAAGTGTCCTTGTATTTTTCAGTCTTCCTGCAAATTACATTCTCATACTCGACCAGAGCTTCCATAAACATGCATGCACTTAGTCAAAAAACTAGCAGCACCAAATTGTGTTATGTCTTTGTACAGACTGCCCAGCTATCCTTTCCTTTTTCCCATGGTATTTTGGAGGATCACAGCTCCAGTGGCTGAATGCTCTTGTCCTCTGAGATGAGTTTAGGAATGCAGGCCCAAGGTGAAATTTCCTGTATTAGGCACAAAGACAAATGACTCCATCTTCTAAATGTGATTGTTGTAGCACTTCCAGTTTGTTTCATTGAGCTGCCCAGATTCATGACATAGATGCTTTATAGGTGGTTGTGTGTTTGTATAGCTATACTATCTATGTGTATATTGTATGTATTATACATATGTATACTATATACCTTGGGCTATATCTTTGAAAAATCTTGGTCTTGTTCTCTCAGTAACTTTTTTTCTGCTGGTATTCTAAGCAGAGCATGGAGAGGATATCTTAAAAAGACAGACTGAAGGAATGGAAATGGGATGTTGCAAGCATGCCCAAGGGAAAAAAAGTAATGGTAATATAAGTTTAGTGCAAAGAATTTCAAAACATTGACCTCTGGTGCATCAGGCCTAAAGTCCTTACTATATTTGAAAGTGGTTTTGGTATTGCCAGTTCCTCAGTTGGATTTATTTTAAACTACTGAGCAAAACTACAAAACCTTTTCTGTGTAATTGCTGGAGGGTCTCTGAAAACTAATTTCCACAGCAGATTGCAATGAACTATGACACTTGGCCTGCAAGCTGCAGTAGGTTGCTGTCCTGTATGTGGAACAGCATAGAGCAGACTGCTTGCCTGTGCTGGCTATCAGCCACACTCACAACAATGCGTTCTGCAAATATCTCTCTAGTCATGCATATTTTAAAATGCCATTTAAATAACTGAAGGTTTAATGCTAAACTTCCAAACTTTTAATGTTGTTTACACTACATACAAATTGGACATATTTTGACAAGCCTGCAACCTGTGTCAGTTGTAGTTATGAGCTTGTTCTGTAACAGCACTGGACTTTCAGGAATTACAGTAAATTCATGGAATTAAAAGCCCTGTGGTGAACTTCAACGAGGGCAGGGGATCCACTGGAGGCTGTCTGCCTGCTGCACAACACCACTCCATCTTCTCTGATGAATCACCAAGTTGTGTGCGGCATTAATAAACATGAGCCAGAGAGCAAAAAGGGTGTTATCTAGATGTAATGAACTCTTGAACTGACTGGAGAATGTGACATGCTGACTAGGTGTCATCGACTACAAAGCAAGACAGGCCCCCTCACCTCTGAAGTCCAGGGATAGGTATCACGAAGCCGCTGTTACCTGAACCATTATCTGTGGAGCCAACCATGCATGGTTGCCCCATTAACATTTCATGTGCAAAGAGACGAAGCTGTGAACACTTAAAAGTCTCCCAGTGGCTAAACTGCAAAGCTTTTATATTTTCTTTAATTGAGGTCTTAGCACACAGGCATGTGTGCACGCATAATCTTCAGCCTGGAGATTTCAAGCTGTTAGGTAAATGAAATACTTCAATGACAACTTTTTGGGTTTTGTCACTGGATACTGTTAGCCCTTAGTAAATCAGGAATAAATACTTGCAAAGAGAGTTTCATTTTTCTTTAGCACTATTTTCTGGTGGCAGCTGGACAGATAATGCAGCCACTAAGTGGAACTTCTTTATAAAGAAGTGCAAGTACAAGCTCTTCTGAGGCTTGCAGGCAAACCCCTGCAGCTTCATAGCAGTAGTCAGCAGTATTTCAAACAGTGAGCTGATAATGGTCACTCTGAAATGTAAGAAATGGATTTGGATGATGGATTTCAAAACCAAGCACTGTTCCAACAATTGTGACCATATCTGATTGCAGCAGTCATGCTGAAGGGAGACCTGAATCATACTCGCACTTAAAGCCTTTGTACATCATTCTAGTTGTAAAAAATGGCTTTAAAGGGGAGTTAACTAATCTGCACTTGCCCGCTGCAGGAATTGCTAGAAGGGTGCAGGGTAGATGTGAACCAGGCATCTTGTGGACAGGAGACTGATTCTTTCAGTTTATGGGCACTTACAGACCTTTCCCCTCCCACTATTCAGTGAATGTGGTCGTCTCCAATATTCTTCTGCCCACCTTGAAAACAATGGGCTGCTCAGATTGTCACAGGGTGTTCAGTAATTTTTTTAAAGCCTAATTCCTTAATTTGTTATGTCAGTGAGAAGTGTCAGTGTTGTCAGCAAATGTTGGTTTAAGGTTTTGATGTGATTTAAAGTACTGTGAGCTGCTAATTAACTTACTTTTTAGTCTGCCCTGCCCTTTTGTGAGCCCAGATGTTCTGCTTAAACCCAAAGAAGAGGAAAGTGAACCTGACCAGTGTGTCTGTAGGTGAGAGACTTGCAAAAAAGTAAAGCAAACTGCAAAAATGGAGAGAAGTCTGAGAAGTCAGTTGTGTCTTTGGTCTTTTTCATGCATCCCTTCAACATGGCTGAGTCTTTAAATTCCCCGTTTCCCTTTCCCCCTCTGTAATGACAGTTGCACACGGCTTCTGTCCACTCAGTCTGAGTTGAGCTGCAGCTGTGCAGCTCAGCTGCTTTGTGAATTAATAACAGGGACAAAACCTGATAAAGGAAGAGAGACGAGAGGATGCAGCCAGAGGAGCTCTGTAGTTCACATTCCGCTGCTGCCACAGCTCTTTCAGCATTGGACAGAGCTTGCAGGGCTGCCACTGCAGAGCAAACGCCCCAGCTGCCATAGGCAGCAGCAGGGCATCCAGAGGGGCTTCCAGACAGGTGTGCAGCCTTGGGCCATCCCAGCAGGGCTTCCAGAGGTATGCAGTTTTGGGCCATCCTTCCTGAACTCCAAAGGTTTTACCACACTAGCAGCATCAGCAAACGGCATAAGAAGCTCAGTACTTTCCCTGGGCAGAAGCTGTCATGGCATTTAGTTTTGGCTAGATGAGGATTGCATGTGCTTCTTTGATGGTATTTCAGATAACCTAGTGGAAACTTAAATACTCACTTATAAACCAGTATAAAAATAATACTGCCCATCTGTTTAACTAGTCTTGGTCTGTCTTGTAACAGTTCACCGACCATCTGTTACTGTGATGTAGAGATAGACATTGTGAATCCACTTGACTGTATGGATTTCAGACTTCAGTTTATTTTTGGTTGCTGGTACATATGGACTGTGTTCTGTTACTCTCCATGTGTTTGTTTACAAGGACTTCTCAGCACAAATTTCCCTGGGAGGGGTGTTTCAGAATGGGGGAAGAAGGGGAAGAAAAGCAATTAATTTTCTAGTTCAACAATCATAAATAGTTTCTAATTTGGATCCCGTCTCACTCTCTTTTCCCCCAGCAAGCTGGTGTATAGGTGAAGCAGCCAGGGGAAGGTAGCAACCCAGATGTGAGCTTTCTGATTAATGAAGTCACTGTCAGGCATGCATAGTAAAACTCAGACAAAATGAATCATTTCAGAGTTCTCTTATCAGTGTTTCTCCTCTCTCTCCTTTTTCACATGGTTAATGGTCAGGCAGGGTGTCCAGGCACACCCACCCCCCGCCTGAGTGCTCCTTAGTCTGCATATCCAACAGGCACTCTAAATGAAAATTGCACATGGCTGACTGGATGCATTTGCAGGACCTGCTTGTGAGACACACTCTTGGTTTTAGCAGTGATCCTCTTGGTTTTATTAGTGATGCTTTCAGTAGCTCAGGTCAGAGTAGTCTCTGCACCAGGCAAAGATTAGGGAGAAGTCCCTTCTTTCCAGGAGCAAACAACGTTATGAAAAGGAGCTGGTATTTGATTGGGCTTCTTTGTGCTGCAGATCACCATTTGTTGCCATGTCTGTAATATGTGTCTGTTTTATTGACCCTTACTGAGTTCAGTCTTAGTGAAATGCATTGAACGAAAGTTCAATGATCTTTTCTTAAGATCATAATGTTGTTCCTTGTGCTCAGCTTCCCAGCAGGGGCTTCATGGTTCAGCAGAGCTGGAAGGGTGCTATATGCCAGAGCAGGCCTTTCTTCCTGCTTCTGTTTTACAGCAGAGTAAAAATTCATGTCTGTGGTATGCCTGCCTTTGAGTGGTTTGATGTGGAAGTGAAACTTGCCCAGCCCATCCAGATATGAGCCAGGCAGCTACTATGCAATGAAGCTAATTGTTGACACAGTCGCTGTTCCTTTGATGGAAGAGTTTTAGAATGGCTGTGCAGGTGACGCAGGAACATTCCAGGCATTGGTCTGTACTTGTTCCTATAGTTCATGAAATACTTTGTGCTTTTTTTTCAAAGTTAGCCTATTTAGACAAACAACAGCATTCATTCAGGCATCATCTAGCACTCCAAAAGAATCAAGTTCAGCTCCAGATCAGTTATAAGCCATCACAACTCCTCTTTGTCAGGAAATCCTTCTAGCACGCACAAATGCTGTGGGGAAAAATACAGCTACAGTAAACATTGCACTGGGAGGCGCAGCATGAATATGCAGATGGAGCAGTGTCTCAGCACATGGCAGTTTGCACACTAGGGAAGCATTTCAGGATTCCACCAAGACCCACAGCATTACTGATTGGTGACCAAAAGGAGTGGGGTCCTATGCAGTGTGGAGAAGCAACCAAATCCCTCTCATTGGGAACCAATCGCAATGTGTGTGTTAATTATGGCAGACATGTAGACCAAACAGGATTATAGTTCTGCATTAATTATCAGCTAATTACCCCCTTGTTTTTAGACAAGGCCCACTTTATAAAAATCAGGTGAAAAGATTTCTTGCACGTATTACTTAACAAAGCTTTTTTTTAACACCTCACCACCTTTAATCTTTCACTATTCTTATTTGTATTTAGTAATCTATCTGAATTAGCAGTGGTGTGACCCCTTCTCCACTGAGGCCAGACTGCCAGCTTACAGAAATTACTGAAACAAGGCGCCAAAGTAATGTAAGGACAAATGCCTCCCCATACAGATTGGCATGAACACTGGAGGCAGCATTTGAGCGTAATATTGACTAATTATTTAACCATGAGTGGCAGCTTTGAACATTGTGTTCTTTTTGCTTCGCTTCCCGCATTTACTGTGAATCCTAATTATGAAGGGAGCAAGTATTTTTTCTCAGGTTGCTGAGAACACAGCAGCCAGCTTTGGGAAAGTGCATGGGGTGCGAAGCGGAGGCAGCCGTGAACTATACGTCAGCTAGTTCTCGTACTAAAGCTAGTACTAGCATGCTAGCACTAGTACTCACTGAGCATAAAGAGCAGGTGTTGGTGGGGATCTGATCTGAAAATTCAAAAGCTGCTGATAGGAGAAAGAATAGATAGTGGACTAAAAATGCATAGTTTGAAATGAGCTGTTTAGATTATTAGCAGCATGATTTTTTTTTCTCCTCCTTGTCCAGAAGGCTTGGATTTTTAATGATGATTCTTTCTGTGATGTTAACAAGAAGTGTCCCCATTGAATGCTTTTCGGTAGGGTCATGTGTATCAAGAGATATGACCCCTAAAAGAGGAATGTAAGCTTCTGGCATTTGCTTTGTATGCAAAATATCTCTGCCACAGATGGAAACTTCTCTGTGTCTAAAGGATTATATAAGTACAGAAAACAGCTGGATCCCCTGAATGATATGAGACAACAGTTAGTTGCTTGAGAAGGCAGATAGCCATCTCATTCTTCCCCTTGCCACTGTCTCACGGTCTCTTAACCCATAAGGTGAAAAATACTCCCGAAGAGCTGAACCAATAAATATGGCAGTAAGGTAGAAATTAATGTTTAGGTGCTGCAGTGAAATTTGTGATACCCTGAGCAATTAGACATATACCTAATAAGAAATTGGAGTCTGATCCTATTTGTTCTACAGGTCCTAGAGAAAAGGACTGTCACTTCACATGTGTTTGGGTACAGTCAAGTCAGACTCAGGACTTGGACCTCAGTGGAGACTTGTATCCCATAGTCGCCCTGGACTAGCCTCTCGAAGTACCGAGTGTAGGCTTGACTTAGCTTTTATTTGAAAAGTATGGCATTGGTGTGGCCTCGTGCTTTGCCTCCATCCCTTAGAGAAGGCCTGTCTTCACTGTTGGGTTTGTCAGGTACAGTGAACATGGTTTTAGCTCAGCCCAGAGGTGAGCTGTAAAGCTCGAGTCTGTGTATCCTCTCTGGCCATGTACATACTGCTGGACTTTCCAAAGGCACCTGTCTGCTGGAGCTCGTTGTGCAGCTGCCAGCTCAGTGTCTCTGTGGCTTGTTGGGTTTCTCCTCCATAAGCAAAATGTCACCTGGAAGCCTTTGCTTGGCCCTCAGATCATTCAGAGTTGTGGGAGACAGCTGGAAGATGGTGAGCGCCTTAGTGGTGGAGCAAAGTGTACTGGATTGCTACCCATATTCCAGCCTCCCCCCAGCACCCCTGCCTGCACACACCCATGCTTTTGTGGCAGATGGGCACAGTACTTGTGGCAGGCTAAGGACATCATTGGCTAAAAGATCACACTACTACTGCCTTGAGGTGCATTCTTGGAGGCTGGAGTCATGTGCGGTATAAATATATCCTCTTACTCTTTCATCTGGAGTCAGATGATGCCAGGCTATTATATTAAACATTGTGTTGCAGTATGCGTTCTATGGATGACTTTGTGAATGATACTTTTTTCCACAATAAATTAGTTGGAAATCCCCTACCTCTAGACCAGGGTGTTAATACCAGTCATAGCCCGTGCTTCCTTTCCATTAAGCTTGATTAAGTTAGCTATGGTTGCTACTTGCTGATTTTCCTCTATGAGAAATCTACTGGCTGTCTTTCCTGGAAGCGCCTAATGGATGATTTTAACTACAGAGTTTATTGAGATATGCCAAGACCAAGATGTCAAGGTTGGCCTTGAGCATTTGTCTCTGTGCTACTGGAAAATTTATTTCTGATGTAAAATGATTGCCAAAAGCCCATTAGATAACTTGATGTCCTCTGTTCCTGGTTATTTCCAAAGTCTGCTACAGGGCTCTGATCCCAAAATGCACTTTTAATAAACTTGCTTTTGCTTTGTTTGTTTTAATTAAAGGTACCATTTCTGCAAATGCTTTTTGCCCTTCATACTGAGTTAGTTGTGCATATTAATTAAGGACCATTAGCAGAGCAAGTGCAGAGCAATGCAAAGTGTGACTGAGCACATGTGATGTGCTGCAGTCTGCAGTGTTCTGCGTTGTACCATTTTTTGATGAGATTTGAAAAATTACAGGTGAAAACATAGTCTTCCTGTATTAGCTGCTATTATTAGAGCCATATGGCTTGAACTGAGGAATGAAGTGTGCCTGACATGTATCAACCTAGCATGTCTCTGCAGGTGAATATATAATTTTTGAAATGTAGATTAAAAGGAAAATGGAAGTGGGCTAGTAGTGTTTACACAATTGCTCTAGAAAATGCTGGCTCTATTTCTTATTTTTAAGGTCACACTACAGGGTCTCTGGAGGATGACACAGTGATGCAGGGCAACTTCTTTAGAGGAATGCTGATGTACTGGCATGCACTTACATTCAGCTTTTTATATTCCCTCATGAAATGTTTGTATAGAGGTTAACACGTGATACATAACATGAGTCCATGGAAGGTATTTGCGTATTGGTGTGCTGCTGCTGTGCTGCTGAGCAAAGTTCAAGATAAGACCTTGACCATCCTTGCCTGACTTGTCATGATATAAGAAAACATGCTGTCACACTGCCTAAGAGGCTCTGTTTTTAGAAAGAAAAAAATCCTCCTATCTAAAAGCAGTCTATTTACAAATTACCTGGAGTGAAGAAGGAATTAGTCTTTTGACATACTATTTAGTATTTTATTGCTTTACACTTCTTGAATTTTTTTACCACTTCATCATCAGGTGATGGTCTCTCTCAAAGGGAGGACCTGCCGTGGGGAGAAACTGCAGATCTGGTCTGCACTGGGGATTACATGAGTTTCTCCTTGTCCAAAGGCTGTTGTTAATACAAGCACTGTGGACATCCAAGATTTATGGTGTGCTATTACTAGGAAAGTGCAATGCTTCTTCCTCTGTCTCCAGAATTAACGTGTCTAATAGGTCCTGAAACGCATACTTTATTTTATTCCTTCTTGGGATAAGGAGGTTTATTAAGCAGTCTCTCAGAATCACTTCCAAATCTCTTCTCTCTTGTTATTTCCTAGTTATACAGGACTGTTAGGTGTTTTGTCTCTGCTGCTTTTAGGTTTTAATTAAGTCCTTGTTGGTACTGAAGGACATTTGACCAGGGTGGCAGCCTCAGAGTGTGAATACAGATCTGGGGAACCAGCCACTGCTCTGCTCTCACACTGTCTCCTTGTGCAGACAGGGATTCCAGCAATAGGCAGCATTCTGGGGCGAATGAAATCCCTCTTCTATTGTCATATCTCACCCAACTGCCATCACGGGAGAACCTCATTGATTCAGCAGCAGCCGCCACAAGCCTAACATCAACTAGAAGCTAAAAATAACACAGGGTGGAAAAAAACCACCTAACATCTAAATATAAATCTCTAATGCCTCAGTAGGGAGCGTTGCATTTCCTAATCATTCAGTCAAATTGTTTAAAGATTGATTAATACTGGAAAGCCTTGTGTTTTCACCTTGGTCACTGGTCTCTCTTTACCCTAGCACTTTCTTAAGAAGGCAAGAGTTTCCTTTTCCTTCCCTCCCAGTTCTCTGATAGCCCTTCCCTTGCTTGTGTGGCCTTTCTCATAAGCTGCTGGAGCAGTGGAAGCACCATGTGGTGCCCAGCCATGTTCACAGAGCTGTGCTGGCTCCCGCAACTGCCTCCCAAAGAGCAGCCCATTAGGGCTTAGAGGAGGGGTCCAGAGGACACAGTGTGGGACTCAGGGCACGAAGTCTTGCTGTCTGCAGACAGGCATGATTCCCACAAAGTCAGCCTGTTGAGTTGTACCACCTGTGCTTGCCACCCACCCTTAACTGTAGCCCAGGTTGAATAAAATAACATGCAGACATAAAGAAAATGGTGAGAGTAGATTTTTTTTCCCAACCCTTCAGCTGGTTCCTTTTGAAAATCAAAGGGTAGAGAGATTTCTTTCCTCGGGAACACATGCCAAGCAATCGTGTTTCATTGTTGCTGGCAGATTTGTTTTTGCACACTTCAGACAGGAAAAACGGCACTCTCGGAGTGAAGACGCTGGCACAGCGCAAGCGAGGTGGGAAGAGGGGAAAGAACCAGAGAGTGGCGGGGAAATCTGCAGTGGCTTTGCAATGTTCCCTAGCAACCTGTGCCCCCAGAGCCACTTCCAGTGACTCCTCTTCATCAGCACAGCTGCATGGGATGTGCCAGCCTCGCCATGGTCTGACTCGCGCTATTTTGGGTTTAAAAAACGAAGTGTGTGATTACAGTGCTGTCATGGGCATAAGGGCTTTGGATTGCTCTCTTGCACAGATGGGAGCAATTCACAAGGAGGGTTGGGAAAGTGACTTTCTGTTCTTGCTTGAATGTTGTCTGGTACCAGCTAGTAAATACTGTCTTGTGACTTAAAGACTTTGTGATGAGCAGATTAGATATCTCCCCTACCATTTGTTTTTCCCATAAGGTGGTGTTGCAGGGAGAGATTGTGTCTATGTTTCTGGAGTAACTTCTTTCCTGTCATGCACTGCAAGTGCACGTGGGTCTTTGCACAACAGACACGTGGAGCATTTTGCTGTCTAGGGCACCTGTGATAATTTTCTGAATGCTTCTTTGCCTACCGTTTCCATGCTCCTGGCCAGACTCTCTGCATCCTGTCTAGCTTCTGGGAGGTTTTAATAGAGTTTCAGCACCAAGTGCCAGATGGGCATTACTGAGGACCAGGACAAAAGAAGATGGCTGCTTGTCAAACACAAGTATTTACAGTCCTTACAGTGGGTGCTCTGAATGTGCTGCCTCTAGCGCCTGGAGTAAAAGCTGGAGATACAGCATCTTGGAGACAGTAAAAACAGGGCAGGGCCTGCTTAGGATCTGACTTCATCTTACCATTTCTGAACTAAGTTTCTCTGCTTTGGCATCTGGAATCATCAAGTAACTTAACACTGCACATGAGCTTCCTTTCCTGTAAGCAGTTTCAGCCCTGAAGATGATCCATAGGGCTTTCAGCTGGCTTTGCTCAACTCTGTTGCAGAATATGTCACAACTGCTATCACAATCACAGAAGTATAAACAATAAAACTGAAACAGACTTGAAGATCTGTCAGAGATGGGATCAACTCTGCCTAAGCTATTCTTCACAAATATTTGTTTGTTCCTACTCTGAAAAGCCTCAGTGATGGAAATCACAGATTCTCCCCAGGCAATCTCTTCCAGCACTTTGCTGGCTTCACTGTTTCTCCTCCTCCATGTTGCAAACCTTCTAAAGTGTGTGAGTGATTTTCCGATGAGAGTCCTACACAGGAGGGAAGCCTGAGCCCCTTTTTTAGCAGTGTAAAGCTAATGCAGAGGGGCACAAAGGGAGCCTGGAGAGCAGAACACAGTTTTGAAGGAAAGAAGGGAAGGGAGTCTGTAAAGTGATTGACATTCACAACTTTTTTCTAGATATGCTTTTTGAAGTTGTGTGGATCTTAGGAACAACAGTAGGTGAAAAAAGGAGGTGAAGGAGGCATGATTGCTCTGAAGGTCCTTTTCAAGCGGGAGCCAGTTCCTCAGAAGGAGCAAGGTGATAGGAGGCCCAGAAAAAGACGTTAGCTTCAGCTGGGACTTGGCAATAGGACCCCATGAGAGCCAGGCTGATATGGGGTCCCACAGCTGGGGACAGGAACCTTTAATGAAGCCCTAGACTGTCACCTGCAAGGAAGCAGGTTTCAATCACCCATATCCCCAGAGAGTGGGATCTTTGTCTGCAGTTTTCACTCTTGGTCTGGTAGTCTGGGAGCCGGTTTTCTCCTGGTGTCATATGTTTTTGTGAAAGACAATGCAGCTGAGGACTCAGGGGGCTGCAGTTAGTCTGGGCCAAGCTTGGACAGCCTCGTTGACTCAAATAGTGCCTCTCGACCAGCCAGTGTACACCTGAGTGCATTGCTCACTTTGGCATGCTGAGCTAGATCCTCCGCTGCTGTGTAAATCAGCGAGTTCCCTGGAGCGACTCTCATTGGCACCATCTGAATGTCTAGCCCATCCTTTTCAAGTAAATTCTGCAGCAGAATTATATATATATCTTTGTTTTTCCCCTTCAGCCTTTGCTCAGTCAACCTGCAAGCTGCTTAATCATTAAAAAACAGAAAGAGGCTGCTGTTGTTTTAGGTGAACAGGACATGAAAACGGTTCACAGGAAAAGTGATCTTTTTAATACATCAAAATGGTCCATGTGCAATGCTATGTCCAGCCACAGTCCTCAGCGTCCTCAGTTCTAATTGCACACGCCACCACCTCTTCCAGTTGGCTCAATTCTTCATGAAGTACTGCTCAACCAGTTAGTGAGATAAGCTCCTTTCTAGCCCAGTATGTATGTGGACAGCCTTCTTAGCTGCATCTCTGTACGTAGAGGATCGTTTTGACAACTAAACATGGGACTTGTTGAATTGTTGGTTCTGCAAACTCTCCCAAGTGTCTCTTATTTATTGAGCCATCAGACTCTTCCTGACCTCCTCGGAGTGAGTCCCAGCCTCACAAAAAAGATGGCACAGAAATGCAGCTTGAGCATGGCCTTCTGAGAAGGGTGAGTTTCCTCAAGCATTTGATGCCTTGTACAGCGTAGATCATTAGGTCTGTATGTCAGTTCAGTGGCTGTACCCTCAGGATAGCAGCAGCCTTAGAGGCTGCATCTGTGGAAATTTAGATTCCTTTCCTTAGTGCACAGCCCAGTTTGCTTGCCAAGATCCTGGGGCTTTTTGAGAGATGTTGGGAAAGCAGAGGATGGGGGGCAGCAGTAGAATAGCTCTGAATCCAAGAAATCCCATATTCCCTTCTGGCTCCAGCACCAAGCAGGGAATTTCTTTTCCTTGCTCTTTATTCCATAGGTACTTCCATAGCACACAAGACAAACCCCAGCACAAGCACATATGCGCTTAACATCTTGAGCGTCATGGCCACAAAGTAGTTTTTCATTTGACTGGAAAGCATGCCTGTGACAAACATGGGATCACGTACTACATGTGGCAGGGGAAGTGGAAGAGAGGAGCGAAAGGGAGGAGCATGTGACATTGACATCTAATATAACTCTTCCATGTGGGAATCAAGTGAGACTGAGAGTGTAGTGCTCTGCCCTGGGTGTCTACCCTTCCTGATGTCCCATCAAGCATGCACACACACATAGTGTCTGGAAGCATCTGACCAGTCCCATAGACTGCTGGTTTTGCTTAGCATTGGATAGTTCTTGTACAAGGGAAATGATTCAGTAGAATCATCTGATGCTGACACTTCTTATTTTCTCTTGCTTTCCTTCTTTGCTCCCTGCTTTGAGGATACCATTAGTCCATCTTTCCATTTTGTGCAGCTCCTTCACACATTAGTCTTCCCTAAGCCACTCTCCTTCATGTAGTGGGTGCAAACAGCTCTCTCTCCATAGACTCTTGCCAGCTCTAGAAGCTCCTAGCCAGGATGCACTTTCTTCTTAATTTCCTCCTCATCCCATCCTCTCCTTTGATGCTGTGCTCTGGCTCAAATCATTTACTACATGCTGCCTTCTGACTGGTCTTCCACTCTTCCTACCAGCACTTCTCTCTTGCCTTTGTAGTTCTGCCTTTTTTGAATTGCTGTATTTGTGTTGGTAAGGGCTAATTTTTCTTTCCCCTAGCTATCTCCCCATGTTGCCAGAGCCCTGATTCTGGATCTGGCCTTGACCTCTCTGCTCCTATGGTTCTTCTCCACCAAGGTCCATCTCCTGCCCTATGCATGAGCAGGATTCATAGCATCCACAACAGGAATAGCAGAGCCAACTTAGATCTTCACTCCTATTCCGACAGGTTGCAAGGAGAAAGTTGAGATCCATGGTGAAACTTCCTGCAGCATTTTTTGATAGCCCATAATTCCTGCTTCCTTGCCTCCCTGCCACAATTTGGCCACCAGACAGGATGTGCTGGGTCTTCAGCCTGTGGTTCTCTCTGAGGGAACATCCTTCCTCATCTCTTGCTGCCCTTTTCTCAGCTCCCATCTCCCTCGTGATTGTGGGAAATTCCTCAGTAAGGGACAGTGTTTCAAGGGAGACTTGGAGCTTTTATTTGAGTAATACTTAACTGCCCTGGACTCTATTACAGGAGAATTATGACTTTGTTGAGACGTTTCTACTGCTGTGAGCCAAATGAGAGATCATTTTCATAAGTACATTGAGCGAAATAAATGATAATCTAGATGAAGGGCATTTACCCTGGCCTTTTTCCTCCAAGTGCAGTATAGAATTTGGCACTGCTTTCTTCTGAAAATATTATTTCTGATTATCCTGAGGTAATTGATAGTGAAACATGTACAAGCAGCAGTGCTTAGACTATCGAGATGACATTCACTGGGGGCTGCAGCCCTTCACTCTCACCTCCTTTTCTTGTGTGTTACTCCCTCTGCTCCTGATGGCACTGTTTAATTTCACCACCTTTTTCCTTACTGCCAGCGTGTCCTGTCCTCTGCCTGATGTTGCTCAGCATCACAGTAGTACGTGCAAGTACAGCTAATGCCTTGTGGGTGCTGCAGCTCCACAAGCTTGCTGTCAAACCCTTTCCAGGCTCTAATGTGATTGAGTAGCACTAGGTCTCTGAGAAAACTGCCCACTTTTTGTGGGCACTTCCAACTCACAGAAGGTGAGAGGGTTCTCTAAGTTTTTAAACACCAGTCGTGACCAACTCCAGTCTGGTAATTTTGGGAAGAGCCCATTGTCCTTGCTTGGGCTGGAGATAGCAGAGAGGCCAGGCTTGCTGTTAGAAGTGGCACGTCGTCTGCTCTGTACTGCCAGTCTGGGTGATTGCTTCTCATGAATTAAGTAACACGTGTTTGCAAATGGTACTTGATATGATGTTAGATGGCTGAGTGAAGGAACAGGCAACCTACAGATACCTACAGATGGCTCTTCATGAGGAGAATTGTTTCAAATGCAGTAAAGCTTCAGTCTCTTACAGGTGAATAAAACAATTCAGCAACCAAAACATCCATATAGATGATATAAAATAAAGAGATGCTCTAATTGAGGCAAAGATGAGATGAACTCTGATCTTCACTGCTTACAAATTGTGTTGAGCTGTGTCAGTACCCTTTTGGTACTCTTCTCTACAGTCTTTCACCACAAGACTAGAGGTGCAAGCAAATGAGCTCTCCCTCTGACTTTGACAAGTAGCAATCTTCTCATTATTTGCAAATTCTCTTTTCTCTTGCGTCACTGGAAAAGGTGTCACTTTGAAAATTTTTTGTAACCCTTGAAGCACACCTCAACTGAGAGGTGAGCACAGTAGATGATCTGGGCAGAATCAAGATGTCTGTATTATCTCTTAAATTTCTGCCTCATTTTCCCTGACTCAGTCACTGAAAATCAAATGAAGGACTGTACTCAGCACTTACGCACTCTGACGTGTTCAGAGCTTCCCATCTTCTTTTCAAAGGAACTTTTACCCATTTTATTAGGAAGGGTTGGCATCCTCCAGTAACCACTTCAATAGACGTGGCCTGTGCAAAGTTAAAAAAAAAAACAGCAAAATTCTTAAAGTGAAAGCAGCTGCACAAGAGGAAAAGAGAACAGGTAATTCTGGGATCAGAACCTAGGTAAAATGGAGAAATCTTCAGGCGTGAAATAAGAAGAAGTTTCTGAGTCCAGAAGGAATTTGATTTGCTTTTGCCACACTATTGATTTCTCTAATATTATTCTTATCACTTTTATTTATACACAACCATTGAGGGGCATGTTGGGAGACTGGTATTTGTTCTGAAAATGTTATAATCTTGACAGATAAAATGTTGCCACATGTGAGTTAAAGGAGGCACAGTTGTGGCTACTAAAGGTAATTAATAATAGTCATAATTTGTACTCATTCAGCATCTTTCATTCAAGGATCTCAAAGCATTTTGTAATCAAGAGTTCATTGAGACTCTCAAACTCTCTTGAGACAGCCAAGCATTATGAACACCATTTATAACAGCAGGGTGCAGGATGAGACTGGTTACGAATATTGCTGAGCATAAAGCTCAGGAATCCTGCCCTTGGATGCTATGGATGTTGAACCAAGCACCCGCTCCAGTCTGAGAAGCTTTTATTTTACTGTAATTTATATATATAATCTTTTAATGTTAAGCAAAATATGTAGTCTTCATTTAAGTCACTGGTGTCCTGGGAAGTGTAATGGCCCATGTCACAGTTGACTAAAAGTGAGACTACAGATAGTGGGTTAAACACATTTGGTTAACCATTTGTTTGCTGTTACAGTTTTCACATGAAAAAAGCTTGTATTAAAACCTGTCCTGATGATGGAAAGTGATGTGATTTTAGGTTTCTTTGTGTATTAAAACAGAAACACAATTTGCATATTTTAAGTATCTTTTCTATCATATTCAGGCATCTGGCAAGAAAGCTATATTTAAACTGTTAATACAGTATGAATGCAAGTTTCCCATGCAAAATTAGTGCCACTAAAATGGTGAGATTTATTTTTCTTTTGAAACAAGCAATGCCCCAGCAGTTCTGTTTTTGTTACCTGATAAGGCACTGCAGCTGGGGCAACCTATTTTTTCACTAGGCGAGGAACCTGAACCACAGGGCAGGTGTTGCTCATTGCAGCAGCGCCGGGTCCAACCCCCATCTCCACATGGTGAATGGTGGTGAGATCCCTCAGCGCTGCGGTCACCGCACCGGAGGTGTGTGTAAGCCCATTGCGCGGTGTCACTTTTCATTGTCTGTGAAAACGGTTGAGCTCTGCCTTTGTGAAGTGCTTTGCAAATAAAAAACTTAAGAAAGGGCAAAGCTCAGTTATTTCCTTGGATTTTTAAGGAACTTTCCAGAAGGGTAGGCTTTGGAAGGAAAGGACTTTTTTCAGTAGTTTCATTGTGGCAATGAATTGTCTGGGCAAGTTGTGTACTGTGTCAGAAAACACATCTCTTCATCATTATGAATATAGAAGCATTCCCATTTTTAGTAGGTTTGCCTCTGTGCTTGCCCTGTAAGATGGGAATTTGGCTCGGTTGGTGGGGAGACTGTGAGCTCCTCTTTGGAGTGCCAGTCAGTGCAACTGGAGTCTCCCACAGGTTGATGTCTTTCAGTAGCATGGCCTTGGACTTATACAGGTCTTGAGGCTCATCACCTGTCCAGGCAAGAAGCCCTAGATGGCACTGTGTACCCCAGGATGTATAGCCAAGATGGCAAGAAGCAAATTCAAATCCTTGTACAGCACATCCCTGTGCAGCTTGAGACCAAGGCTTTGAGACTATCATCTCATATAGATGCTTATGGCTCCTACTCTGAAATGCAGATTTTGACCTGTTTATAGCAGTAAATATAATAATTAATTAATGCTTTGCAGGCCATCCTGGAAGCCTACAGTATTACAACAGAAAGGAGGAGAGTTGATAAGCAGCCTTAGGGTCTTTACTGCTGGTGATGATACATGAAAGTAAGAGAGTGCTTGACTCCAAGCCCAGAGAGATGTGGCAAGGCAAGCAGCTTAGAGCAGAATGAAGCCTTCAATCTTGAAACAATGGACGAGTAAGCATAGGACCTCCTGATGCAATTTTATGAAGTAGACTAAGCTCTTCCAGACAAAAACACAGGGCTAAAATTATGCAATCTCTTTATTTGCATATGGATATAATGGTGGTGCCTCATTCTCCCACTCAGTAGTATCATCGTGACTGTGCCTTTAGTTCCTGGCTTTTTTTAAAGGTGCCTAAAATGTCTGTTACCAAAATAAGTGGGGTTAATGGAAAAACAGCCTGCTCCCCTTTTTATATGAGATAAGCCTTGACAAGTAAAGCTTGTTTGTGTAGTGATAGGGCTGAGAGGCCCCAGGCAAGATCAGACACTGCTGAATTTCTTTCTGTATATACATTTAAGCACCAATGGGACATTAAAATGTAGTATTTTATAGGTATTCCTGTGTGAGATAGAGATTAAATCTGCTGTTTCCTGAGATAACATGTAAAAAATTTATTACTTGAAGATCTGTTTGTTTTGCTTTTTCTAATGAGAAATGGCCAATGTTGTTCCATAAAAATCTAGCTCATCTGCTGTTAACCCTGAATATACAAACAGTTCACAGTGTCCAGCAGAAACAACAACTTGCCATAATATCAGTGGAAGGTGTCATTTAACACAGTTGGGCTCAGTGCAGAAGCAAGAAGCAGAAGCAGATAGCAGTGTTTACAGATTATCCAGCTTTTATAATACCTAGCAAAAGTAACCAGCTCTTCCAGATTCAAAACATTAGTAAGAACATGAAGAATAGCAAGAAAAGCTACTTAGTTTGTTTGCATATAATAGCATAAAACAATCCAAGGACAAAACAGTCATGTTCATTTGTTACCATGCTTCATGATTGATAAAACACTCTGTGTAGTCACTAACATTGTAGAAGCTTGGAGAGCTCTGCAGGCACTGATTAATTAAGAGAGAAATATTGTTAAACCTATTTTACTGAGTAATTAGGATACATGTATGGTGATCCTGTTGAATTCAGTATCAGTATGCAAAGACCAAGATTTCGGTATCATGACTGTAAGCTAAAAGCTGTGCTCTGGTGGGTCAGAAGAGACATCTGTATGAGCAGCCTGATTTTTGGAAGTTTGGGAAATGTCCCAGCTCTTCAGTGATTTTGCATTCTGGCTCTATTGTCTTGCTTTTAAAACCGTCCACAAGATACCTTCCCTTTCTACCTGTCTGCATCCGAGTTTCTGAGTGTGTGAAAAAACAGGCAATTGTGCAAAGTGCAAGTTGTGAAGTTAAAACAGAGAAAAATGTTTTTATTGTTATTATTACTCAAATTCTGTGTAGCTTAATGTCACAAGAGATCACTGAAACTAAGGGCTTAGAAGGATTAGAATAGGACAGGCAGTGTGCTTGGGTAGCTAAGTAAGGATACAGTTACAATAATGAAGTTTAAAAATAAAGAAAAATATCCTCTAGAGCTTTGAAGCAGTTACAAAACTGTCCTATTTCAAAGCAAGGCAGTGTTTTAACAAATGAGGGCTCTGCCGCCAGAACTGTGTGTTCTGGATTGCTGGTTTGCTGTGGGAAGGGATGGCAGGGCAGGTAGGCAGCGAGGGAATTGGTGGCTTGTTCTGCTCTGGCATGTCCCAGAGGAGCCCTCTCTCCTGCCAGCCCACAGACTTGTGCTTTCAGGCTGCTGGTATGGGCCAGAGGGCACTGGCTGTCGGTAGAAATCTTATCATGCAGGGCAGCTTCCTCAAAGGATTTTGATGAGATATTCTCCGACTAGGAGTATACCCAGGAACATGCGTGTTGCAGGGACTTCAGGCAGAATCGTCTTTTCAGGAATCTGTACATACTCTGGCAGCTGTAACCTTTGAATGGGAAAATAAATCAAGAATTAAATTTATTTTTTTCTAGTACATCTCCTCAGTAAGAGTTGGCCTTAATTATAAACTGAATTACAGCTGTAGGGAATCTTGGTATTTCTTTGGGAGTGTGACTGATAAGAGACGGGGCACCATGCTGGATTTCTTGCTCTTAAAGTTTGCAATTGTTTTGGACAGTAAATAATTTAAATGAAAAAGTGTGGTCTTTGTCAGACCATTGAATAAAAAAATATGCTGCTATTCTATTTAACTATTCATTTAACTGATGAGCAATTTTGGTGAGTGAAGTGAAAGGAAAGGACCAAGTTTATGCAGATGAACAAGGAGAAAAAAAATTAAAGGGAAAGTCACTATCAGTAAAAGATGTTTCTGGCTGCTTTTCAATTCCAAATTGGGCTAATTCTACCTTCTGAAAAGAAGATAATTTCCACGTTTCTGTAATTGGGAACACGTAATTGAAGTTATTTTCTCTCAGCGAAAAGAAGCTTCTTCTACAATATTTGCAAATGGACAAGAAAAATGACCACATACAGTGTATTCTGAATGATGGTGCATTCATTGCCGCATCATCTTCAGATGTCTTTGTAGATTTTGCACTGCGGTTTTTACCCATTTGGGTAAATATTTATATGTGAATGGAGAAGGTTCTCCTTGGCAAATGCACCACGCTGACTGCAGAGCTCCCTTTTCTGGGCAGCCCTTATGTCAGAGACAGCTGATTTTTGCCAGTGAGATCTGGAGTAGAAAACACGTGCCAGGGAAGCACTAAAACAAGTATTAGCTTCGTGTACCAAAATAATTATGCAGTGATTCCACGCGACTGCTTCTTTTGCCCTGGCTTTTTAGGAACTGAACTTTAATGAGGAAGATGAGCCAGATGTTGTTGCAGTGCTTTGATAGTGGCACAAGTGATTAGCTCACTTCCTTTGTAGCATGAAGATATTTTTGGCCACAGGGTTTAACCCTGGGAGTGCTGGCATTTTCCTTAACATTCCATTAACTAAACATGCAGGACAGTATTTATTCAGGAATGCTTTTGCATTTGCACATGCCACTGCAATCATTCTCTTCCCTGAAGTTGCTTTGTATTTAGTGGCAGTAGCAGAGGATGGACTCAGGTGCTTATGCTCCCAAAGCATAGTCCCTCCTGCCAGCTTTTTGCTGACCAAGGCTCTTCTCCATTTTCCTGAGTCAGTTTATCATCCCTAATGTTTCTGTGCTTAGTCAGACAGTGGTGTTCAGGGAATTTGGGAGGCTGTGTTGCAACTGGATGCAGACTCCCTTCTTTGAGATGTGTCTAGCTAAGGAAGTGGATATTTGTGTGCATTGAGGCATCATGGAGAAAGAAAATGCATGAAGGTAACTGTGCTAGATCAGACAACAAATTGTATTTCTATACAGCCTTGATCATTGTTCAGATCAGGAGAAAATAGAGGAAGCTTAATATAAACAACAACACCACAACTCTCTTTTGTAAGGAAAGCCTGTGTTATATTTTTACCCTGACCTAACAAAGGAGGAGGAAGGAAACTGTTTTGCTGAAACAAGCATTTTAGACTGGACTAAAGATACACTTTTCTCTCTGTGGTTGTGTGTGTGTGTGCATGTCCCAGCAAACTCAACAGCACGTTCATATGCATGAAATGCATTTTCCTGGAGGTACATAGTCAGCATCTGCCATGCAAGGAGAAAAAAGATGTGCTTAGCACTACTTAAATGCTGGTCAAAAAGGCATAGCATTTTAGTCAAAATAAGTTAAAATGTCTCATAACGTGTGTTGGTATTTGTTATTTTTGCTGACTGGCTACTGGATAAGAAATCTGCCCAGTTTGGAAAAGTGCAATGTAGATAAAATAAGAGAATAGCGTATTTATTGTGTCTTTGAGGCAATGTGACCTCCAAAACCAGAGAGAGTCAGACAGAACTGAAAATCTTCAGATTTTGGTCTTTCATTTTAAATGGCCTAGTCCAAGTCCTTGCTAAATTAGACATGGGTGGACTTCCTAGTCAGGAGGTATGGGAAGCCAGTGCAGAAAAGAGGGAGAGGCTTCACACATCTCCTCTCTGGGGTGTCCTTCCAAAGCCTGGCTGGTGGTGTCCTGCAGGTGCAGTGGCTTCAGGTTGGAGAGTGTTCAGTGTAGGTAGGTCTGCAACACTGAGTCCAGCCCTGCTGGGCTGTGTGCAAGGCTGGAAGGCATGGGGCTCACAGTATCCTGGATGCAGGTTTAGTCATTGCCTCAGAGCCCATGTGACAGGCAGATCGCTTCAGCTCCATGTATCTCACTTCCCTTTCCTGTGAACAGACGTGTGGCTTGTGCCCTCTGTTTTGGTCCATTTATATTACAGGGCCCAAGGTTAAGCAGTGTTTCAGATGATGTGTGGATAGAGCCCAGCAGAAGAGGCTGGAGCATGGTGCTTCCATGCATTCGTGCCTCACTGGTGAATCCTAGTGGTGGAAATACAGGGACAAGGGGCCATTGTTGGCTTTGGGCCATACTGTCTTCTTTGTACAAAGTGTAGGAAAGGAGTCTCTGCTGATGGAATGGCAATGGTCATTCTTTTCTGCATGGAAACTGAAATAGGTACAATACTTGGAATAATACTTTGAGAAGCTCAGTTGCCAGATTGATTTCTCAGACTAATAAATCCTTGGCTGCACTTGCTGTGTTAAAATATATGTTCAGGTGAGATTCATGATCAACTCTTAGGAACAAGAGAGCAAAGAGAGAAAATATGTTGTTCCAAGATTAAATGCTTTACATCTGACACCTTTAATTGGCTTATCAATAAACCTTTTTTTTTTTTTAGGGTTATGCTATTTATTATTTCTAATGAAGTAGTTGTAGACTAGCCTTCTAAAAGCAGCCACAAAGTACTGGCCAAGGGAATCTGAATGTTCTGGGTCAAATACCCAGCTCTGAAACTTCTAGTCATATGCAAAATGATGTATCCCACAGAGGTGGCACTTGCATGAATTCGAAAGCAAATGCAAGGCCTGTGCACCATACTGCCTGTCTCCTCACATGAAAAAGTAAGTTATGGTAACCCAAACATATCAACATGGTAGTATTTGTATAATAAAGTTTACTACTCTGTGTGTGGACATTCAGGATTTTCAGATGTTCAACAACTTCCTCAGAGCAACCCGCTAGGTAACTAGAATTCCTAGAGAAATGCATAAAGTCCTTAAATATTGTTCAGAAAAAAAAGCTTAAGCCAGAAAAAAAAAAAACATCTCTGGGAAAACCTGAATGCATGTATCTATATTCTCAGTCAGGGAAGCTGCATGTATGGCAAACAGACCTCACACTGAAAATTCATCCAGTCTGGGGCTTATTCCAGGTACAGTTTACTTTCCAGGGGATTGTGCCACCCCTTTTCCTTGGGCACTGCTTCTACTCCACAAGAGAGCAATTGTTGGGCAGGTAGTGGGTGCCAACAGCTGCATTGTGCGTGCACAGCAAATCCAGCTCTTCCAGGGAGCACAGGCATGTGCTCATGTGTTCAGTGCCTATGAGGTGTAGATCAGGCCAACAAATGTGGAGGCTGATGGTGTACAGCTTATCACGGACACTAGGAAAATAAGCATGACAAGGTCAGGAACATGCAAGTGTTTGGTTTCTGAGTGGATGATTGAAGTGTTATTGCTAAGAGCTGTTCTGAGACCTTCTCTGCATTGATTGATGTCTCATTTGAAATCTCCTTCTTCCCTGAAAGAAAAAAGTGTGAAAGCATTCAGTTAATTCTCTTGCAGTGCAGTGCTTTAAACCTGCTGTTCTTTGTTGAGCATTACTGGCTCAATAATGATCCATTGTGCCGGATGTACTCTCTATAAACCAGATAGAAGCAGCCAGTGCATTGTTTCTCCAGTTATTTTACATTTTCTTGCCATTTAAGTAGATATGGATCATGGAAAAATGCTTCCATGTTTCATATCAAAGGTCTGATCCTTGATGAAGGCAGCAATTAATCAGTGGAAATCACTTACTTTACTGAAATGCTGTGTTTCATAAATAAGTTAGTTTTCATATGCAAGTCTTTCAAGAAAGCAGTGCACACAAGAAAAGCTGCTGTCAGCATTTTTTAATCCTGAAATGACCGACTTTCTGATTATGGACACCAAACTTAGCTTCTTCTAAGAAACTTCTAGGCATAAGACTATTTCTGTGATTCTCAAAATATGCCCATACTTCTGGTGTTTTCCAGGGAGAAGATGCTCTGAAACAGACTGCAAATACTGTATGCAGCTGTTAGCATATGAAGGCCAAGAGATCTCAGTTTCTATGCACATATTAAAACATTTGTATCCCGAGTACTAAAAATTTGTGGACCAGCTCCTGAGCTCACTAATGTTAACAGCAGGATTTGTGTAAAAATAAACAAGAAGAGAACATAACTGGCATCTTGGGATTATCTGTCTTTGTCCATGTACTGTAGGAATGATTGTTCTAGCATCTTTTATGCTGCCCTGTTAAGTGATGGAAACTTTTACAAAGTCCAAACTAAAATACTTCCAAAGCCTTTTTCAGGGTTGGGAAATGTTTGTATCAAGTTATGCTTGGAATAATTTTCTCCTTTGTTTATTATTATGTGCTACCCAGTAGACACCTAATTATGAGACACAGAATACTTCTCATGTTAGGAGGATATATAGCACTTCACTAAATATTTTTCAGAGTCCATTTTCATTACATTAAGTGAGATATTTACTTGTTTGAATCCCTTGGGTTTTAAAAAAACCAAAAATAAGACAAAGAATGAAGTTCAACACTGAACAGCAAATAGACACCCTTACTGTGTGTGAATACTTTTATATCACATCACAGGCTGTCATTTTTTTTCAGAGTGGGTATTCAAGCTCTGGACCTGCATCAAGCACTCCTGCCTTCAGGCCTGAGGATGAGCTGGAACATCTGACCAAGAAAATGCTGTATGACATGGAGAATCCTCCCTCTGATGACTACTTTGGTGAGCCATGTTACAAGTGTCCATAGCCCCCTTCCATACTTACCAGGCGCAGTAGCAGGGAGGCCTGACAGCTGCACTGGTAACATGGTGACATTCCTATTGATGGATGTGCTTTCCATGCTTGGGCTGGAAGTGTAATCATCCATAGGAATTCCTCTGTAATTTCAGCATAAATCTCATGCTCACTCACTGTATGTTTGTAGTCTTTCTGGTTATAACATTGAATTTTTCAGTGTCTGGTTCATGTTCACACCATCTGTCCCCAGCTTCTAGGCTACCTGTCTGAACTCAGGTGTGTTGCGCTGTCTTGCCCACCTGCCCCATCCCTTCTCATTGCAGCTGCAAAAAACCTGGCAGTGTAAATGTGTTCTGCTTCTAATGCACGGATTTCCATTTTCTGTGTGCTGGCATAGATTAAAAGGAAATCCATTTTGAGTCAGTCAGGTTGGTTATATGTGGGGACCTGTTAGCCCAGAACTGGGTCCAACAAGTACAAGCAAGACAAATCTGAACTGATTCACTCATAACCATGTCATCTTCCTTGCCTGAAAAAGGGTAGCCGTCTAATTGCTTTCTTAAGTAATACAGAATGGAATTGTCTTAGGCATCAATAGGTGTATAATGTATATCTTGCCTTTATATGATACATAAGTGGTATGGCCTCTGAACTCTGCATTAAAGTCAAGAGTCTTGGGCACATTTGATGCATCTGCCTCTATTTCTTACAGGCTTGGGTAATAGTGTTGTCAGGAGACAAACTGCTGCAGTTCATAGAGTTAAAGACTGGGGCAAGCCATTCATTTTGTGTTCTTTATCTTCCTTTATTTCATCATTTCTTAAAAACTTCCTTTAGATTGCCCCCTAGGTCTATTTGCTATGAAGTTTGGGTGGACCAAAGCATTTCTGGCTTAAAGAAACTTTTGTGGTTCGATTTAATCCAAAAGCAGGTGGGACCAAACTTTTACTAGTAAACGAGGATCTTGCAGGGGCAAGAATCTAATAACATGAGCAGGTTACGGTGTTCTCATCAAACAAACCCCTTGTAGAAGGGGTTGATATCGGTCCCCATTCGCCATCAATACCTTCTATCTGCTGTGGTCTCCACTCTCATAACCAAAATGTCTTCTCTGTCAGCACTGGTAGTCATCAGAGTTGATGACTATCGCTGATCTGAGGTGTGAGCAGGAATGGCTAATTAAATAGAAAATAACCAGAAAGCATTTTCTGTGTTGCTCCGTTTGACTTCATCTCTGCCCGTAGCCATTTGGGTTCACTCTCTGATGTTTTAAACATGAAGCAACAACCAAATAAACATAACATTTAGCCATTAGCTGGGAAGGCAAGAGGGAGAAACTTCTTTCTTGCTCCCTTCGGGCAAATGGCTGAAGCCCTGAAGCATGAGATTTGATTACAGTAATTTTCTTAATGCAGAATTGTGTGGCAGGAGTTGGTTGATGGACCAGAGCCCATTCAGTTTTCCTTTTAGCCCAAGAAGGTAGGCAGATGAACAAAGAACTTGGAGATGCACAGGCTCCAAGGTCAGAAAGGACCTTGCCATTATACTGCCTAATGTCTTACTCTCAGTTTGTCCCAGAAACATGATTGAATCATGACTTTAAAAGAAATAAAACTCTAATCTTATCTTAAAGATTTCGAGCAATGGTGAGTCAACCACCTACCCTGATAAGCTGTTCTAGTGATTAATTTTCCTCACAGCTTGGAAATTGCTTCCTGAAGTGAAGCTTTAGTTTTGTTTAGCACTTGTATTTATGAAGCTGAAAAGCTTGAATTTTGCAGACTAATATTGTATGACTAAGATAGCTCTGCTCTGTTTGAGAGGGTGGTACTTCAAAGTTTCTTCATAAAAAAGGGATGCATAGCTCAAACAGTTGGAACATAAAGTCTTTCAAGGTTAGGTCATCAATTTGACTGTCAGGTGGGAGGTCAGACCAATGCCATGCCAATAGCTCTTAATTCAGCAGGAGACAAGAAAATGGAAAGGAGCATTCAGAGCATTCAGTAGTTTTACCAGTGTTTAAGTGGTGGCACAATCAAACATGCAATAGTCATGCATGATGCAAGGTAAAAGATGACAATCAATGTTAGTTCTGCCTTGGGCAGGTGGTGTGTAATTACAAACTGTACATGATTAATTTTCTGATTGCACTGAAATTCATCTCTGAAGCAGTGTCCAGCCTTGGCATTCGTGATGTAAAGAAGATGTGTTGGGGCTAATCATCTCAGCCTTCTAAGCATGCTATGCCCCACAGAGCCATTTGGGAGTATTATCTATCTAACAAGATGTATAATACTGGAGCACAACTGCTTTTTATGGTTGGATACCATCACAGAGGTAGGCTACCCTCATCCTACTAGGTTTGTTCCAGCCCAAGCTCCTCCCTGGGGGAAGATGGTCTCTGGAGTCACAGTGGATGAAGCCTTTCGAGATGGCAGTGCAGGCTGGGAGTTTTGTACTAATTCTGGCAGTGTCAGAACTAAATACCCATCTCTACTTGAGCTGTCAGCCAGTGCCTTTCACTAACTTTGTGCTCATGTGGAAAGAACAAATTAAGTGTGGGAGGAAAAAAAGAGTCTTTCAACTTTGGTTAACTGTCTCAAACAATATCTCTGCCCTTGTGCTTTATTTGTTAGCATGGTAGTGTGGACTCTTACAGGATTCGTATGGCACATTGATCAAATAATCAGAAAAAGGACAAATGGGCAGAGACATTGACTCTGATTTGCATTACATATCTTATGCCCGAGGTCTAAATGCCATAGTAATTGTAGCATACCAGATAGCTGTCAGCTAATCACTTTTATTAGTTTGAATTTAGAAAACTGGATTTCAGCATATTAAAAGTTGGTTAAGTGCAGATAGGTTTTGAATTGAGGAATCTAATTAACCTTGCTAGAAAGCTGCAAGGCGTTATATTAAGCCATGAAAATAATTTGTTGGAATAATTACATTTGAACTGTCAGGCTGGAGAAAGGTCATTTTACTTGGCCCGCCAGCACTCTGGGATCTTTTCTGTAACCATTTTCCTTGTGCAATTTCACTTTCCGTATCTCTGGTTTTCAATCAAGCCGTCTTGATTCTGGAGTCAGCAGAATCTGCCCAGCAGTGGGCATAGTGGAGGTTCCTTGGGAGGGAAGAAGACTGGGAGTCACTGAAGTTGTCCCTTTGCCCTGGAAATGCTGGCTGGCACTGCTGGCAGACCAAGTGAGCTGAGCTCAGGAGCAGGACAGACACTGCTCCCATCCAGTCTGTGCTCACTGCACCTCTCTGCAGCTTCCCTGGGTGAAAATTACTGGAATTGGTTTCAGGGTTGGGGGAACTGTTCTAGGCAGTGATTGCTCATGCAAGCACACACAGCTGGCAGCATGGTACGGATCACAGTGCCTTCCTGCTGAGCCAGGGTGCATGGTGGGAGCCAGGAGCAGCATGCTGGAGACACACTTTGGAGCAACAAGATCACAGTTGACAGCCGTGTGTTGCTTAGACTTATCACAGCAGCATGATCCAGTCACTGGGAAATAGTCTAGCTGCCATTGGCGAGGCAATGCTTAAGCATGGAAGTATAAAAAAAAGCCACTGTAAATTTTTAGGAGTTAAACATGCATGTTGGGTATTCTACCTAACTTAATTTTGTTAAGGCACTATAATAAGTCTAAGCACTTCAATCCTTGATGTATGTCCCCCCCTACCCTCCTGTAGGTTCTGGAGTATGGAGTGACTTCTCCTGGGAAGTCCTTGGCAGATCAGCAAATTGAAGTCTTTTAAGTCTAAGCTGCTCTTCCTTCTTTACTGCTGATTCAGTTGCTGATCTGTGGTAGTTGGCTGTCTTTAATCAAATCCCTTTTTATTAGAAAGGATTCCCAAATGTGTTATGCACTGTGCAGTAGGGATAGTTTCTCTCTATCACAGCCCTCCCTGTTGATAAATGTGCTATTGTAGACAGGCATGTCTGATTTGTTTGAAAAAAATAGTACTTTGTAGAGTGGAAATTGGTTAAGGTTGAGGGAGGAGAAATGGATACTTATAGGAGATTAGAATGAAACTATCAAAACTGTTTGTTGGCTGCCATGGGAAATTACAGCCCTTGATTTTGCATTTAAAAAAACCTGACAAAATACACACACACAAAGATCACAACTGTTCTGGACCACTGTTTTACATCTCATAGACAGAAATGACTTCTGGCAGCTTATAGTCTCTATCACCGTGCAGACAGTGCTGATTAAGACTGGAAAAGTGCCATTGGGGCCCCTCATCTCCTGTTGCCTTCTGGACTATGTCCCAGCTGAGTCACTCCTCACAGCAGAGTTTCCCTAACGGGTGGGAAGAAACTCTCACTGGTATTTTACCACAGCTCAGAGCTACCAAAGGAACCACCAGTTTTATGTATTGGATAATATAGCAGTCTCCTTTTGTAGCTCCAGTATGCTGTAGGGATGCACATGGGGAGAAATGATCCCATTGGAAATAACTCTGTTCGTGCAGTAAAGGGACCTTGATTTATCTCAGAGCTGATGATTCAGGATATGTAGTTTTCTTATGTGTATTTTCCATATCCCCAGACTTTGGCAAGGGAAGAGACGGTGCAGGGTTGGGCTGAGGAGCAAGGCCAACAAGCAAGATGCTTGACTTTGTTTTCTGCTCTTCATCCTGACCTCTTGTGAGACCTGTGGCAGATCATTTTACCTGAGCTTCATTTTTCCCCTTTTCACCCAGTTTTCAGGAGGTGATTAACAGCAGCAGTTGTATGAGTACCTCCTGTGGAGAAGCCTTTGTCATGGTTCTTTGAGATGCCATGTCACAGTTAAGATTAAAGAATGATAAGTGGCACCATATTGAATCTTTCAAGGCTCTGTCAACCTTTCCTGTCAGTGTCTTTGCATCTCCATTAGGTTTCCATTCATAAGCTAAAAATCCTTCACTTAGAGCCAGAAACTTGATGTTCAAACAGTGTCGAATGTGTTCCCTAATTTCACTTCTTTAGAGGCAGAACATGGTTTAGCCGATAGCAGTCCAGGTAAGGTATGGGATAGAGCATGGTAGAGTTGTAGAAGCTTCAGATGAGGAGGCACACTAGATTGTCCAGGTACAACTTCCTTCAGTTCATGGTGTCTTTGTTTCCTTTGACATGGCTCTGTGCACTGAACCATTCTAGGGTCTTTAAACTGAACATAGTCTGCAGTGCATCTCAGTCTTGGTCAGGCATATTCGTGGCCTCTGAGAGGCACAGATAGCCTCTTGGTTTCATCTGAATTACCATCATAAAAAGAAACTGAAAGTTGTCATATTTTGCCTGTACTCCTAGATCTGTTCTGAAAAGATTGTCATTAAATGAAGCATATTATTATTACTAAAGCATAATTACCTCAGAATTTTGCCATGCAATGTGATGCATCATCATGTCTTTTGTTTAAAGGCAGGAGTTCTGGTGCAAGATGGTGTATGTCTTCATCTGAGCAACATCTGGGTCAGAAAATAGTAGGTCAGATTTTCAACAGCTGATGAGCTGACAGTCATTTTCTGTTATGTAACCGCTCACAAAAGTAGGAGGAACAGACATTTAATGGGCATCCTTTTCTCCATTGTGGTTCAAGTCATTATTTTTTATGTTCAAGCCATGTTCCAGCATTTGCACGTAGGCTGCAAAGTCTGGGAGCAACCTGTGCTCAGGAAGGTCATAGTGTGGCACCATAAGCTCCAGCAGCCCTCTTGTGGCCTGCCGCAAGGGGAGTCACCCTCCCTCTGCTCCCCAGAGGCTTTAATTACCTTGGTAAATGGCTTTCAGAGCCTCTTTCTTCAGTCTCACTTCTGTCAGTACTTGCCACCCGCCTCTAGCTTCGTTTCAGGGAGTCCTGTTCCTGCTGGCATCCTTGCACAGCAACTGCAGGTAGAGTTTGGAGAGAAAATTTGTAAGGATAATATCAATGCAACCTAGAAGGGTGAATTTCAGCCCACAGTTCCAAAGTAAGAAGAGACAAAGAGGAGGCCAGTGAGCGGTTGGAGTGCAAAGTATACCATATCTACATGCATTTATCTCTGGCCATGAGAAAGGCAAGCGGCTGTGAGCTGGTCTAAGTTGCTTTTCAAGCATTGAAAGACTGTAAATGGATGCAAAAGTTTGATCCTTCTTGCTGTTGATCTAATCCACATTTTACTCTGTAGGAATTGTGAGAAAAGTGTTTTGTGAAGCTAAGCACCTAGATCTTTCCATGCCAGGGATCTTAGCCTTATAAAGGCTTGAGTGCACATCTCTTAATGAAGATCCAGCAGATGTAGCAGTCAGGAATGAAGGGAAGCTGCACTTCTGTAAACCCTGAGCACTAGTACCCACATGTGCCAGGAGATAGGATACTTACCATCCCATTTTCTTCTTCTTTTCCACACAAAAGTGGTCGAGACTTTGCATCAGGAGTGTTTCTGAAGCACAGTCTCTTCAGACAGTAGCGCTGCTTCACAGATGGGATCCAAATCTTGCATCAAAACCAAAACTACCCTTTGTTACTGTAGGTGATAAAATCTCAGCTGGAACAGGTAGCAAGCAGCATGACTTCCTCTGTGTTTTTAAGTCCCTGGTTTAGCTTGAATTACTGACTGTCAACCTAGACATACTTTTACTTCTGAACAGAGGTAATTTGATGCAGAGATTATTTAATGTAGAGTACGTTCGGAATACCAAGGTAGAACTTTATCAAATGGATTTCTGTGATCACCTGTATGCTATGAAAGAGAGATGGGATGTAGGCAATGAGTAGAATTAGATTTGTCCCAAAAGTCAGTAAATAGAAGCTGACAATTTCCTGCTGTCTTCTAAGAGGAGTGAAACGTGATAATGAAATAATGAAGTATCAGGGATGTACAGCTGTATTCTACAGGATTCTCCAGCATGTTTAAAGAAAAGCATAGCCATGGAAAGCTAAATAATCCATGAGGATGGAAGATATTTGTTTTGTTATGATAGGGCCCTTAGTGTGCTAGGAACTGTACAAATGGATAGGAAAGTTTAGGCTCTTTCTGAAAAAACCTTGAACAATGATGAGGCTATTAGCCAACCCCACAAAAATTAGTAGCCCTACATGAAAACAAAACAAATATTTCTACCTTAATTTGAGAAGCAGTTTAAAGACAATCCAGCTTGTTCATGATAAACTCACGTGCCCAAAATAAAATCTCTGTGGCTGAAGAATTGATAATGAGCCATCAAGTCTTCAGCTGCAGGTCATTAGTCTGTAGCTAACTCAGATCATTAAGAAGTGAAAGTGGGACCTACCTTCTGGCTGTTTCCTGCCCCACATGAAATGAGCTGGCTGGTCTCAGGAGGGTTCTTTGTGGGTATGTCATCACTTGACTAAAAACCATAAATTGTGGCAACTGAAGGATCTCTGGTTGGAAATCTCCTTGACAAGGCCAGGAGCTGAAGACAGGTTGTTCGTCATGGGCATGTGGGATGGAGAAGGTTGATTCTTCCTCTCCTGTTAGGTCTGTTTTATGGAGATGAGTAAAATCAGGAGTTTCCATCCAGGATATCATAAACACTAAATTCTCATGTACAGGTATTTCAAGAGGGGGTGTGTGTATGCATGTCTGTGACTGAGTGAGGATGTTTTTCTGGACTGTAGTATTATAATTTTTACTTCAGATGGAGCTTTGGAGTGTTTTTAAGCCTCAACATTCTTTTTTTGTCATGACATAAAGCTGAATTGGGGAGCAAGGTTCAAGCATTCAGTTTTGGAGCTGGAGTTAGAAACCATTCCAGCCATGCAGGCCTGGAGAAATCTTTGTCCAAGTAACGTAAAAACAGTTTCATTTCTCTTCGGTTTGAGTTAGTTGTGTACATGATCGGGCATAAATGAACCCATTTTTTGCTTTTTAAAATTGAGAAGAGCTCACCTGTTGTTTGAAGGTGGATGGACTAAATTTGCAGTTTGCTTCTGTGTTATATGATGGCTCATTGTGCCGCAGTAACATCCAAGGCCTGACAGCAAGGCTGTGGTCACGCTGTACTATGTGCAAATTAAACATGGAGTAGGAAACAGTATGCATCCCTCAGAACTCTGAAACCGAAAATATGGCAAGGACTAGGAAATTACTGTCCTTAATTTACCAACGAGGGGCTGACTGGCAGAGTTTAGATGAGTCACCCAGAGTCATGCCGAGATCCAGTAGCAGTGTGGGAATCGAGCCTAAAATTCCTTCAAGTTCTGTGCCTTACCCAAAGCTGTGGCCATACTCTTTATTTTATGCAAAAATCAACCAAAAACGTGCTTGTTAGCCTTGTCTGATGAGAAATCACAAGCAGTGTGAAGGCTCTTCCCAGCATGTAGAGTACAAGCCCTATTTTCCATGGTTAATAACGAGGCTGTGAAAATAAGAAAAGACGGGGGAAAGTGCTTCAGGACCACACTGGGTAACTTTAACTGCTGTTAATATAATGTACCCACTAATGTTATCACACTTCAGCGTTTAGATAGTTCAAGGCTATTAGGAAAATTGCTAATTCACCATAGTAATCTGTTACTTCCCAGTCTAGCAATCACCGTTCCACGGGGGTGTGGCTTTTGTTATTTCATCTTCTGGTGGCATTTGTCTCATGCTGTCTTTTTGATAGGGTGGTTTGTCTTGCCAGTAGCTTTTGGGGGTATTTTGAGTGTCATTAACTCAAAATGAGTTATTTTCAGTGAGGGGAAAGGCCAGATTTTATCTGAGAGCAAAATGTGCTAAAAAGAAGAATTAAACAGGACTGCCTCATTTGCTGAGTGTTCTCCAGCCTCTTCTCTTCTGATGGAAATGCATCAAAACTGTTTGTTTTTTTTCTTTTTGGTAAGGAATTGCTTTGACTCACATTCTGTGAGATGAATCATAACCCACTTTCTCATCTGAGATGTGAAAAAAAAAAAAAAAAGAAAATTCCAGCACTGCTGTCAATGTCAGCATAATCAATACAGAGTGTTTCTCAGTGGTGCAAAGAGGTAGGGGAGGATTAAAAGAATGAAAAGAATCAAAAGTAGCCAAACTTTCCTCCTGGATTTAGTAAGCTGCACTGTTTTTATGTCTCTGAATGCACCTTGCTGTTCATCATGTCATGTTGGACCTGAACATAGTTTTCATGTCTCTGGCAACAACCCAAGGTCACAACTAGTGCTCAGAAGTCAGGAGATTGTCATCCCAAACTGGCAGGCAGATCACGAGAAGCCAGCCCTGGCAGACATTTGGGATGTTCCCAGCAGCTGAGAGTAAAGCTGTTTTGATTTGTGAAACCTGTAGTTGAGATGTCACCTGCTTGGACTGCCAGCAGAGACTTTGTCAGCTGAGGAGGAGAGTGCAAAAGCACCGTGCCTGTCCTGTGGCCCTGCCTGAGCCAGCCCCGTTGGGGGAAATGGAAAACTTAATAGCAATAGGGTCGCTGTGGCTGCAAACGGATGATGGGAGACCACATCTGATACCTTGTCACCAGCTTTCATTTATGAACTTGCACATTTGCTTTTCTTTATTTGTGTGTCTGCCAAGACATGCACAGAGATGTAGAAATAGTTATCCCCAAAGTGTGAGTTAAGAGCCAAACCCCTGAACAACTGTGTTCACAGCACCAGGGTCAAAAGGTGACAGCACAGGTAGTTTATATGGGTTTTGACAGTTGTCAAAATTTGTCTCCTGGTTGAGCAGTGGTTCAGTAAAACACCCTGGCAATAGCAGAACCCTTTGTAGAGAGTTCAGAGGTGGAGGTGCAACCATCTCTCACAGCCAAAGACACTGCCCACTGCTAAAGAAAGTTGGATGTAGATCTTTTAGATCTTGTAGGTCCTTCCAAATTACTGTCCCAGCCATGCTAAGCTGTTTGTTTAAAGCTGTGAATCAGGCTGTATTCAGTTTGGAACAGTGTTCAACTTTAATATACAATTTCCTCAACAAATTCTGGTTCCAGACAATATCTTGAGAGGTTAATAACTTACTATCTGTTCAGTGCATGTTCTGATTCTGTCTGTGCTGTGGGGCAGACTGGGCAGATGATGCACAGCATTCTTTGTGAGTGCAGGCTGGAAGTAGAGAAAGTTTTTTGGGGATTTTAGTGGCTTTTATTGTAATTTAAAATTATACTTGAAAAAACCCAAGCTTTTAAAATGTCTCTATTTCCTCATTATGTGCTTGCCCTGAAAAGCAAGGGATTTCAGCATATGACTTCCAAAAAAACCTGCAGAAAGCCTGGAGCCTTTTACCTTGAATTTTCATTTGTGTTGATGAAAGGCTGGGACAGTACTGACTTTCTGCTGTTTTTAATGCAGAGTTTGTTTGTTTGTGATCACATGAGCTAAGGAACTCTGGCTGAGCTGGAAGGAGACATTTAGAAGGGACACTAATGTGGGTCCTTTATGCTATGCAGAACACGGTCATATGCAGCTAGATCTCCTGGACAGGAAAGCCCTAGTGATTGTCATTGCCAACATGGAGCTAATTCTGGTCATATGTTCTTGTTGTCATCTCCACGAGCTTGACAGCTGCTTCTCATTTCTGTCCCATGGCTGAAATTAGTGAGAATCCTAAAATGCACATACAAATGCATGTGTGTACACATAGATATAGATATAGTGCAGGATACTACTTCGACCCTGGATTCGAATAGTGTTCCTTTTTTTCCCATTCTTCATCTCATCATCTTGCATCAACTGATCCAGCTTTCAATGCCTGCATGGTCTTGTGAAGTGTGACTATCCAGCATTGGCAAATCTGGTGTGTGTGCTTAGAGGAGAGAGAAAGGTGTGGTGGAAGGACAGGACTGGGGAGGGTGTGGCTACAACAGTGGATGTTTGAGTGGGACATTTTTAAATATTCTATCATTTATCTGTATATGCCTAATATTGTCTTCTTCTAAAGATAAAAGGGCAAAGCACAGGCTTCAGTATGCTCTGTTTGTGTACTTTCATTAGGCCACTACTGATGCTAAAGCAACCATAACATCTTATATTATGTGTGCTTAATTTCCATGCAAGGCAACAGGAAGGGGAGGGGACCAAAAATGGAGTTGCTTATGGTCAGATTTATTTCTACTGGTTTTTTCACAGGCAGAGTTCAAAAGGTGAAGAAAGTGGAGCATGTGCACTGCAGATGTGCACAGCTGGTGCATTGCCATCTCCATGGCATCCCTCCTTCAGAAGGGCGGCTGAGGAGAGCCATAAGGTCTGTGTCAGTTATATGGCCAGCTCCTAGAGAAAGCTTGTCATTTGAACTCTTTTGGTCTCTTTCAGCACTGCTGTCTCTAAATTGAGTGAGGAATGGAAACTGCTCTGTTCACTCACGCAGGAGAGAGACAGATACTTTCAGGTTTTGAAGGCTTAGGTGAAAAACTGCACAGATAAGACAAGTTTCAGGAACCTCAGCAGGAGTGTCAGAGACAGACATTGGAAGCAAAGCCACCTCCAAACACAGGGCAGAGGGACATTGCTTTCTGGGGTTGCAGATCTGTGCCCTGAGCTAGCCCTGGTCATGCCTGGTCATCAGTAAAGGGCTTTGTTCATAAGGTCCATTGACCAAAGTGTGGCTTGGTCTTTTACACAAAACCAATTCATCATAGAAAGCCAATTAGTCTTGGGATCTTGGTGGTTTTTCTGTTATTTCTTTGCTATGATTACAGTAGGACATTGGATAAGTAGCCACAACTAAGGTATTTCAAGTCTGCCAGACTCTGCTTCCTTCTGTATTGCACGATTGCAAGTGTTCACACACAGTCTTGCTGCCTATTGCCCTTTGCAGCACAACTTTCATTTATTTAAGAAGGGAAGACAAGGTCGCTGACCTGTGACCTTCAGTCCTTTGTAAGTGACCAAAATCCTGACACTATGAATAACAGCTATTAAGCAGCAAGTAGGAATGGTGTGCATCCAGCAAATGCCTGATTACAGGAGTTGTCCTGGCCTAGGAAAGTTGCAGCTGTTCAGAAGAACAAATAGCATTTTATAGGATGATGTTTTGGAGCATGGTCTAATTGTGACACATAGTGGGTCACATCTCAATAGGTGTGTGCTGACTAGATGATGCTCCAAGTGACATCAGCTTGGCTAGAGGTCTGGCTAAGTAAATATTGCCTAAACTCTAAGGAGATCGGTGTGTGCAGTGGCTTCATGCTTGTGCTCTGGGGACAGGGGAGAATGAAACGTATGCAGGAGAAATAACACTGTAAAATTATACATTAATATTGTTTCCCCACAGAAATTTACTAATTTTCTGTCACTCTTAGATAGGAATATTCCACGGTGACCCTTAATATCTCGGACAGGGCTTGTCTGCATGAGAAGAAGTTCAGAAGTCTTTAGCCTGTGTTTTCCAAAATGCCAGTGTATCTTTTGTTATGGAGAGGTTGTTTGACTTTCTCATTAAGCAGTACTGGAATTCAGACTTTTTGCAGGTGTTCTAACATTTGGTCATGAATGTGAAGCTTTTCTGGAGTCATCTGGTCTAGAACATGGGTTGTAGACTTCCCACAGGCTACATACTGCACTGTGTTTCATAGGTCCTCATTTGTGCAGAGGCTGCAAAGGGGATGCTTAGAGCATTGGAAAACAGTAAAAGCGATTTCCAAGATATTTGAAGTCTCAGTTGTACTGAGTCTCAGGTTGCTGCAGTTATGTTTTGAAGGCTTTTGTAAGTTGTAGCCTTTCACTGGGACAAAAGTCTCCCACACTGTTTCCTATGCTGGGGTGTGAATAATAGCTTCCCTGACCTACCCATACATCTGACTTTGTCAATATAAAAAAATTGCATCATTTTATGTGCAAACAGAAACCAACTGATTGAAACCACTATTGGCTTTCTGCGTTTGGTCATATAAATTCAAAAATACATGAAGTTGACTAAGTACATCAGCTAAAATCAGACTTGGGATAAACTGAGTGTCTCTACACGAACCTCAGATCTAAATTTGGAGGTCTAATGGATTTCAAATGATTCCTTTATCACATGTAAACAAGTCCATCAGTTTTCCTACTGTCATACCAAAGTGCTTAATGAGGATTAGATACACCTACCGTTTTCACAGTGAACTCCCATGTATGTAGGAAACCAGTAAAGAGCACCTGAAAGTTCAGAGCACAATGATTTGCCAACTTTCTCATATGGAGGTTGCCGTCACTGGTACGGCATGTTCAGAACATTTTTCAACACTGAGTTTTTTGGCAAACACTTACAATCTCTGCTGCTGATGGCCTTTTCTAATGCCTGCCCAAGGACATTGAACTGGCAAAACTCATCACAAGCTCTGGATATCGGATCAGTTCCATTCCGATTGGTTCAGCCCTGTCACGAGGAGGGAAAGCTTTGGGGTTTCAGTTTCCATCGGCACAAAATTTTCAGGTCAAGAATTCTGTGAATAATTCAGGAGACAAGGATTGGTGCCCTTCACATGGAAGCCAATTTGGGAAGAACCTTCCGTCTTAAAAGTGTGATGAGTAATACTTTGAATGAGCCTGTCGAGATGCTGGTCAACATCAGAGCCTCCTCATAGAGGACTTAAGATTAAATGTCAGCACAGTCTGTAGCATGATAAATATGGATCAGTACCCACAATTCTCATGTCTCCTACTGTTAGTTAACACGCCTTAGGGTCTAAACCACCATCTCGAACAGATCAGTCTTTGGGCCACTAAAGAGCTTGGCTTTATTGTGTGAGGGGATTTTTTAACTTATTAATTTTTCAGCCTTGCTTATTTTTAATCAAAATCTGTAGGATGTGTGAGAATGACACATACAATTGTGCAGATGGATTTTCCACATACTTTCTTAAAATAATAATTGTTAGAAATATATATCCCATATTTTACACTAATTCACTTGTAATGGAGGTCAAGCAGAAAAACTTTAATATCCTTCTCCAGCAAGCTCTGAGAATGTGACTATCAGGTGAGAATAATGATCCATGGATATTTGATATCATAGTGCTCCATCATGGACTCCAGATGAAGCATGTGCCACAAGGAGGTAATTTTGAAATTGAAGAGTTATCAGTATTACTTTCTGTCTACCCCAGCCAGTAAAAGCAGGTCCCATGACCCAAAGGATGAAGAGAATTATAATTACTGCTTAATTACACAGTCTAATAAACATGCATCAAATGATATTTTAAATAGACTTTTACTCTCAATACCAATGTCACATTTTAAGGTTATGACATGTGTGGTCATCCTGAATAGGAACAAATGTTGCATGTCCCCTGCAGGATCAGATTGCTTCTCCATCCCAGGTTGTAAAGTTCCTATTACTTGTCCAAGAGAGTAAACAAATGTTGGACCTTGTACCTGGTTGGAAAAGTCTCAGATTTTGGGGTGAAGAAGGAAACCTCTGTCCAGTTGGTTGCTTTAATGAGAACAAAACAGTGTTTGTTCATTCCAGCAGCTTAGAAATTTGGAGTGATGAAATTCGTTGCAAGGGACGGTGGATGCTCAGCGTACAGGTGAGGTGGTTTTCAGTGCCTGAGGGATGTGATTTACAGCAGGGCTGCTGTCAACACACAGACAGTGCATGTTTCAAAACAGCAAGGAAGCCCTGGGCTGGTGCTGGATTGTGAAAGGCAGGGTTTTCTAAAGACCTTAAATAAATGAGGTGCTGGTTGAAATTTGGTGCGACATCTTGTTCTAGTGCAACCAGACACCTTTGAAAACCCCAAGCCTCAAACTTGTTGGGCACATGAGAGCTGCCATTTGTTCAGGACTCTACTCTTTGTCAAATGCAGCCTTTCTCTCTCTTTTTTTTTTTTTCTTTTTTCACTTTTGGCAGGGAGAAGACAGGTTCCCTCCTTGGTTTTTGGTTTTTGTCAGACGTTTTTCCCCAGGCAAGCGTGCAGGAGGCATGCCAGGTTGGTAGGCCAGAGCCAATGACACAGAAAGCATCTGACTCAAAACTTTGCCATTACTCAGGCATTTTCACCTTCGCCATTGAACAGAGCATTTGGTAAAAATCACTTTACGCCACCACCCTCCCAGTGATGCCACGAGGCAGAGACAAGCTGCTGAATACCAGCTGGAGCACAGCCAGGCTATGGAAGAGTGAATTGAGTCATTCATGCCCAGCAGCGGATGTGATTTTTGGCTGGGCTTGAGTCTGGTGAATACACTGATGGCGCCTGTCCTGGGCTTGTGAAATGGATTGGCTGGGCAGGGGGACAGAAATGGTTTGAAGTGCCTTTATGCAACATGAACACAGTTGGAAATGAAAGTCTTTGGGAAAGGAGACATTGTTTGCTGTGTCTTTGTTCCACACCTAACAGCACAGAGCTGTGCCCCATTGCTTGAACTCCCTGAGACTGCTTTCATGCTGCAAGTGGCAAACCTAACTCTAGTCCTACAGGAATGCAGTAAGACAAGCCATTTTTGACCTATACGTAAAGGCTATTGCTGTCTATGTCAGTGTGTCTTAGCTGGTCCCTTCTGACTGCACTCTTGGTTCAGCTCTTTAGAAAGCAAGAGCTAAGAAGAATTTGATCTATGTTTAAGGCATACTTGCACTGAGCAGCAACAAGAGCCTGTGGGCAGCTGGTTGCTGGTCCTCCCCACCTGGAGGAGTGGGTGGGAGAAGATGCATGAACCGTTTCACAATGAATACCATTTGAGGAGACCAGCCCGTCTGGCTTCCAGAACCTGCTCTGTTTTGCAGCCATCCCTTACGTATGGGGTCGGGTGCAGCAGCCCCTGAAAATACCCTCCACTGCTCTACCAGCAAATTTAATCTCCTGAGTCAGCGCAGGGGGCAGGCTGGGACAGCACGCTCAGAGAGACACCTGCGAAGGGACCCAGACAGGCTGGCGAGAGCTGCCCCCTCGTAGCTGCTGGCTGGGGCTTCCGCCAGCGGCCCTCCCAGTAATCTCAAGGGGGTTTTTTTGTGGCTTTCCAAAAGAGGATCCTGAAATCTAGTGCCCGGCTGCCCATTGCCCCTGATGAGGGTGGGAGGAGGAGTGATGTCTGCCTCCTACCCTGCTTTTCCCTGCAGGAGATTCAGACAAGCATGGTTGTCACCTTGTGTGCCGTCATATATTTGGTATTTCCACTGTCCAGGGTTTATCATGCAACGTGTAGGTGCAAAGGGACCTGGCTCAGTGGTTGTTGCTGTTGGGATCACCAAAGCTGCCAAAATTTGTCTGATCTAAAGCTCTGATAGCAACTGTTTTCCTCACTGAAGTCCTTCCTGGGAGAGGCAAAACCCCACAGAATCAGCTTTGGGATAAGTTGCCCAGAGAGAAGTTTCCTGCCAGCCCCATTAGAACTTAGCTGATAGCTTCACCTTCAGTGGAGCTTTAGTACAGAGTGCCATGATTGTTCCCTAGATGCCATGTATTGGTAAAATCCCACTGAAAAATAAGATTTCAACATTAGCAATATGTTCCAAGGAGAAAAGTAATTTTTGTTTTAAGGACTCTCATTTTCCTGTGGAAATAAAATGAAAGCATGGGAAAGGCTTGATTTCTCACAGCCTTTTAAAATTTTGCCCCATTTTTATTTTGGGGGAAAAAAAAAAAAAAGAAAGAAAAAGAGGTTTCCACACTGTTTCTTTGTTCAACTTACTATATGTGATCAGTTTGCCCTGCAGGAGAAGAGTGATGGCACAGGAAGGTGGGGGGCTTCTGTGAGAGTATGATTTTTATTTTTTTCCCTTTTACAAAATGGAGTGATTTCACTCCTTAGTTAGCTGTTTGTTGGCTGGGGTTTTCCATGGAAGTCAGTGCCTTGAAAGTCTTATCCCCAAACACAAATACGTTTTTAAAAAAAAAAAATAAAAAAATTATGAGATGTTAGTTCTTTCCATCCAACTCTATACTTGCAACTTTAAACTGCTTTTCTTTACCATATATCCATACCTAGTGTTCAGCCCAGGCTGGGAGCAGTAGGGAAGGGAAGCAGATAGCAGGGAGTGCCCAGGACACAACAGCGGACACGGCACCCTGTTTGGAGTGTTGAAGAGCCCGGGGGAGACTGGCTGGAGAAGGAGTTGCTGTGGCTTCCAGGGACAATCCCCGTGCCCCTCCTGGCAAAGCTGCACTGACAGCTCTCTCTGCTTCCGAGCTGAGGCTCTGCAGTCGGTGTACAACTGTAATCTGTCATCTGGCAACTTTCATCAGCATTAAAGGAATCACTTATAAAGGAAATAGACTACATTTTACTCTCTCCCTTGCATTTCCTTGATCAATTAGCAAAGGGAGGAATGTTTCCTCTCTCGCATTCTTTTTTTTTCACCCCCTTTCTTTTGTCTCCAGATGTTAGCGAGGCTCTTTTTCAACCCGTTCGCACATGGTAAAACACGTGCCAGAAAGTTGACACAATGTAACAACAACAACATCAACAACAAAATAGCAAAGCATGCTGCAAAAAACGTATCTGGGACCTTAAATACTGTAGAGCATCACTGACCCCCACTGGGCTGGCACGCTCACTGCAGATCACCCAACCTGGGGACTGGAACCTCATCGATGTGTGGGGCTCACACACTCGCCCTCGAGGGGAGGAGCATCTTTCATTCGGTCCTGTACAACTGCTGTAGATAAAACCAAGCCTGTCTGTGTTCTTTATGTCCATCGTGAATAGAGTTAAAAGGCATTGGCTCAGCTTGCTGAGAGGGGCATCGTGGCTGGGTGGCAGAAAGGCCCACTGGTGGTACAGTTAGGTACTTGCTGAGATTTTTTTGCCCAAGTGTTTGGTGAAATCTCTGTTGCTGAAGGTTCTTGGGAACAGGTTCGGCAAGTATCTATCAAGAATGCTGTAGAGACAGTTGATCCTGCCTTCGAGGCAGTAAGATAGTTTCCATGACTTCTCAAGATCCTGTTCAACTTGAATTTTTATAGCTTTGTGTGAAAATCAGGAGTACTTCTTTCCAAATCTTTGTATTTGTGGTGGCAATAATTTAGGAAGGTACCTCTTCTTGTTTTCTTCTTTATGTCAGAAACAAACTAAATTGCCTCTGTTGTCCCAGGGAGTTGAAGAGAGGGTGATGTAAATGTGTAAAGGATCATCACCACACAGATGTTGAAGGAAGCAGAGGTCTTTCCTTCTGTGTCATTAGACAGAGGACAGTAGCAGAGGCACAAAACTCTGCATGCTCAGTTGCTACATGGCTCGGCCAGGCTGCGAAAGAGATGGTGTGGTCTGCACAGGGAGCACATTCCTCTTCCTGTGGGGAGGATTCCAGCAGGACTGGTGCTGTGAGCTCCCTTTGAAATGGAGAGGTTTTCATGCCACAAGACATTCTCACCATCAAGCCATTTCAGGGATGGTATTGTGGTTAAAGAAACTAGACTGGGATTGAGAAGATATGTTTCCTGTTCTTGGCTCCATCATAAACTTCTTGTGTGACCCTTGGAGAGTTATTTAATCTGTGTGGGTCTCAAGTTCCCCACCTGCATGTTGGGTGTCCTACCAGTCCTCTACCTTCCCTGGTGGGGTGTTGGAAAGATTCACCATAAGGACTAGTGGTCATCTGGGACAGTAAACTTGTGATGAACAGCACGGAGAAGTGTTTGAAAAGGTACAGTAAAGTATTGTCAAAGTGAGCCTGCACAGTTGCAGTGCATTTGCTGTGTGGTGTGGAATGGGACCTCTGGGGCATACCGAGAATGTGTCAGGTTTGCAGCCAAGCAAAGTGAGAATATGAATTTGTATTGTGGTCAGAGGAAAGGGATGCAAACAACACGAAGAGTGCAGCTACTGCACAGTGCTGTACCGTACAAGTGACAAGTAGGTCACTGCAGGGACCTGTACATCTGGAGTACAAGTGCAACACAGTTAAAGCAGAATAACCAGGACACAGTAATTAAATCACAGCCTTGGATTTAATTTATGAAGTGTTTCAGGCACACATTGCAGCATGAAGCTCTGTTTACTGTGAAAGGTTGTGTTTTCTGACGTCTGCTGAGGAAGAGGGAATTAAGATTGATCTGTCTCATGTCCAAAGGCTGTGTAAGACAACTGATGCATACAGCCTGCTCCTGTCAAATGGTGATACTTCAAGCTTGGATCCTGGCAAAATAAACCATTGCCAAGGGCTTCCCACTCAGTGAAAAGTCTGAGTTCAGAAGCAAAAAAAGGCTAGGTAAGGAAGACAAGGATACAATGAGCAAAATAACATAGTTTCCTACAAAATGCCTTTGGGTTTCCCTTTGCACCATTATTGCAGTGCCCTCAGTGCCAAAGTATCAGATTCACTCTGGGACAAATATGACCAACGCATCTCTAGCATAATCACAGACACATACCTCACGTGCTCTGCAAGAAGGGAATAAACCCTCCCTTGTGGATCAGAGATTCCCATTTTATTCCCTTGGGACAAACTGGACAACCCAGAACCTGTTGGGTGCTTCAGAGTTGGCAGAAGCTCGTAACGTAAGACTTAACTTGATTAAGGTGTACTGGAATTTAAGGTCTGCTGTTATGCTGTTATCCTAATGGAACAATTTCTGTTCCTGCATTCCTTTAAAATGAAATAATTGTGCCTGTCTGACATAGGTATTGTAAGGAATCCCACGTGTTTGGGAAATGCTTGAAAATCCTTGGATAAAAGTCACTAGGAAAGAGGAGGGAGAGAGGGGAAAGTCTTGTTACATTGTTGACTTATGGTCAACGTTGTCCTCGAAATGCTGTTTTGTCATCAATATTTCTTCATTAGGAATAATGATTTTTCCACATTTACTGCCAGCTGATTCAAAGCCATCCAAAAGCAGAATGTGTCATGAATCTCTAAAATGCATTTGCTGGCAAACTCTAAACAGAGATGATTAGAAAAATAACACAGCGGAAATATTGGGTGTCTTGAGGCTGCCAGGGGCACTTTTAGTGAGATATTTTGTTCAATGTATTTATGTATTTTAAAAATTATCTTGGTACGGTTTTGTAATGGCAGTATGCTGTATTTTTTCAGTTCTTTCCTGCGTTGTATATCAGGGCTGCAGTGAGAACCGGGGAATACACTTAGCTGATCAAGGGAAATTGTGTAATTGATAGGCATTGAGGATATGACCTTGTGGTATATTCCCACAGTACAGTTAGGTGGGAAACAGTTTTTTCCATCGTGCAGTTTTTTGAGATATCAATGCTTTTTTCCCACTTTTCAGCAAATGCAGAACCTTCCTACTTTGATGCTTTTATCAGAAAATTATCTTCTATCTCTTCTCTGCATAGACTGCATGCTTTGAATTCATGAATTTAAACCGTTTGTAGAGGTTTTCACATTTTCTCTCTGCTTTTTTAACTCTTGGCATCTGTAGTTATTGCCTGGATTGTCTGTGTTAGGCACTCTACATCACATAGCGAGACAACCACTGGCCTCAACGGCTTAGTGTCTAAGTAGGTATGACAAACAAATAATGTTGCAGCCTAAAAAAGGCTAATGCCCTGTTTGGATGTGCAAACAGGAGCATCTCAAGCAAGCTGGATGGAGTTGCATTACTTCTGTCTTTGGTTTCAATGTGATTGCTATGAGAATATAATGCCATACACATTAGTATGGCATGTGCCTATGCCATCATCTGTCTTCAGTGGTGGATGTTTGTCTGATTGCCTTACATTCCTAATCTGACGTTTAAAAGTGATGCATGTCCAAGATAAGGTTGGACATCCTGTATCTAATTCCTCATCTCAAGATCACACCCAGTTTCTGGCCAAATCTTAAAACTCTTGCTTAATAACAGCTCTGATTATGGCCTTTTCTATTTATCTTCACAGATAAAATCTGCATCCAAGTCCAGTGACCTTGAATCTCTGCAACATCCTTTTCAAAAAATGCAGTTTCTCCTTGTTCATGCTCAACTAGCTGCAGAAATAACTCTCTAGCTTGTAACTTAGGCCAGATCATTCCTGCCTTTTAATCATAGAATCCTAGAATATCCTGAGTTGTAAGGGACCCACAAGGATCATTGACTCCGACTCCTAAACATCTCTCCTCTGAGTTCATTTCTGCATGGTACAAACAGAAGCTTCATGTCTTTACCTGCATGACCTGTAACGACCTATTCCCATCCTTTTTCCTCTGGTATTCTCTAGTGACATACCAACTCATGCTTCTCATCTGAAGGTGTCTATGTTCAGTCTTCAAGAACTTACATTCCCTTTTGTGCTGTCTTTGTCCTTTCCTCAGAATATCCCATTAAACTTCCTTTAAACTCCCTCTGGGTCCTCTTTCAAATTCTCCCTTAACCTTTTCCTTTGCTGGGCTGTCTACAGACTCCTTGTCAATAATAAAACACTTAGAGTGCTGAGATGACAGTTTTCCTTGCTGACTAGTTTAGTCTGATTGCATCCTTCTATTTCCTACCTCTAGCCAGTTGTTATTGCTTGTATTCGGTGATAAACTCCTGCAGTCAAGGCTCTTCTTCAAATTCTCTGTTTTTCCAATACCCAGCACAATGGGACTGGTCCATCATCTGTGGTGGTATAGGCAAAAAACATGTAATAATAGTAATAAAATAACGAGAAGTTAAAACATGGCATCATGCGCAATATGAGCTCCGCTCCTCCCTTCTCCTTCTTCTTTCAGATCAGCAATATTTCAAATTTTTTACACAACAGAAGACAGTAAATGAGGGGGTTTCAGAATAAAGTATAGTAGCTGATGTATTCTTTCAGTTGCTGGAGTGTTTCCATGTGATCCACTCCCCAGTGATGGCATTTTCAGCAGGGAAGACTCTGTGGACACTTCTGTATGTTCCCCTGAGGTAATACCAACATGTGGCAGCTGGGCATTGCTGAAGGAAGGTCACAGCATGACCAAGGTTATGAGCCTCTTTCATACAAAAATAGAGGGCTCTGGTCTCCCAGGCTTGCTGCCAACGTATCGCCTTCTAGTTTTGCTGAAATGATCTTGAAAAAGGATCTAAAAAGGGCTGAAGGGGCAAAAGAAGAATGTTGAAATGACATAGTTTCATCTTCATACAGTTTAGTGCTAATTTTGTCCTTTGTCTTTAAGCTGCCTTTTAAGTGCTGTTTGTCTCTGTGGGAAGCAAATGGGTCACGTTGTTCTGTGTTTCTACTGTAATACGCTGCCTGCTATTTTTCTCTTAGATTATTTGTGTAATCTTTTTTTGTGCAATCTGTTTTTTCTTGAGTCTTGCAAACTTTGCCTTTGCTACTTCTTTCCCAATAAGCAGTGCAACTTGTTCTGTATTCACCAATGGGTATTCTGCACACAACGGACTGGGTTATTTCAGCCAGTGTGAAAATATTAAAATGGGGAACATGTGTGGGCACTTAATTGTGGTGAGTCCAACCACAAATACCTTCGCCGTTGGTAACTGGCACGCAGGAAAAGCAGACCTTTGTTTTGTTTTTATCAGACATAATGATAGATACATTGTTTTTAATGGGGTTTTTCTGGTTTTCTAAGGAAATGAGGCTTGTGCAATCACACTGCCTGGGTGCATGTGCCTGTCTGCTTGTCAATTCCTCCCTCACCAACACTTGAAACTAATAGCCATTTTCAGCTAAATTTGAGCAAGATGCAGGAGTTGGGAGAAGCACCAGCTTTTGCAGCAGTCTTGTGAGTTCCCAGACTGCACCAAGATCTGCAGAAGGTGCAGTCTCCAGTGGTCACATCACTGCAAGCCAGATCAGTGGTGTGTATGCCCACATACCTTTACATGGATCAAGCCACCTAACTGTAAGCTCCCAAATTTAAATATTTTGGCTTATATGCTTTTACCTTTTGGGTGAGTGAGTCAGCTGGGAGAGTTGCTAGGCACAGAGCTTGTGTTTTGATTCTCATGGAGTGGCCATGTCTCATGAAAAACATAGTTTGCTCAAGGCCACAGCGTTATAATTTGCATATAAACTTGTGAAAAAGAAAGCTTTCTTTAAGCTTTTCTGTGCAAGAGTTTACAGGAGTATTTCTGTCTGTGTACTTAATAGCAGAAACGACTTCTCATAAATGTAAAAAGGTTAAGTCTGTCACTGCCTGAATGGGAATCTTCTGTGGAAAAACCCAGAAAGAGGAAGGAAAGCCTAAGGAAACCAACTTAAAGGTGAGAAGTTGGCGAAGACTTGTGTTGTGCTACTTTTTGGTTTGTATCTGACCACCAGCAGTGTAGTTGTCGAATGCCTCAGAGCTATGGAGGAATGTAGCCTCAGGGCACCTTTGGGAGACAGAGAAGAGGTCTGTATGCCCTTTGCTGGAAGAGAGGACAGAAGTACAAAAGCACTGAGTTACTTGTCAGAGATTACAAGAATAGGTATTTGAGTTAGGAAACAGACCCAGGTCTCCCAGCACAAGCAGAGCTAGAAGTATGGTCCACATGTAGACAGCTTCTTCAGCAAATGGAGAGATGCCTTGGTCAAAGAGCAAGATAAATGCTGAAGTATACAAGAGCTGGCTAAATTATGAATGTGTAAAGAGGAGGAGCAGAAGAAAAGATTCCCACATGTTCTGCTCAGATGTTAACAAAGAAAGCTGAGAAGTGTTTGCATAGACACTACATTATTCCATGTCCAAATGCCTCATAAAAATAATACCGGATGATCACAGAATGGCACACTAGGGAAAATAAATTCTTCAGCGGAATATTCCCTCTGGAAAAACACTGTGTAAAGTAATACACTAATGGCTTTCAATTTCATGTTTTATATATAGAGATATTAACTGCTCCCCAGACGTCTCTTCCTATTACAGCCCAGCTACACGAGACATTTGGAGAAAGCCCTGGAGCACGCTCCGTCTTGTCCACACACAGGACTTAGTGGTGCTCTCCCGTGATACATGCAGCTCCTGTGGTGCACACAATAGGTTTCTTCTGCCTCAGTGCAGTGCTGCTCCTGTGAGTCTCTCCAGGGGGTTTGGGTTTTTTCGCTTCTTAGTCTTCATGGTTTTTTCCATTCTTCCCCCATGCTCTGGTAGCCTCACCACCATGCTGAGAAACCTGCATTCCTTCCTGCTCATAAGAGAGGAGTCCTCACTGGAAGTGTTACAGTGGAGTAATTAAAGCACAACAGTGTAAATTGAAACACTAATAACAAATGCTAAAGAAAGTTAAGTTCACATACAGCATTATTAATTTCTTTTTGGGGGCTTTCCAGACTTGTCTGGATTCATCTGGTGACTTCTCGCTCCACATTGCTCAGGCTGGGAGCTGTTTGTGTCAGGAACTGTCTGTCCCATATAAAGCCAACTACGGTTATGCCATTGTAGCAAATCATAACGATCTGGGTTCTTTTCCAAGCTTTCCTAATATATCTCAAATGTGTATATATATCATCCTGCCACGTCCTGAGGGATCCAAAAGTAGCTTACGTGCTTTGTTCCCTGAACGTAGCTTACTGGAGTCTGGGACAGGCAGGAAAGAAGTTGTGAGTGTGGGGACATTGACGGTGCACTGTGCAAGGACAGCAGCCCTGCTCTTGGGATGCCACGTCCAAGTCCTTTTAGGAAGCTGTGCAATGTTTGCTTGAAAAGGCAAATAAACATGGACTGTGGTAGGAAAGAATATTGTATCATTGCTGGATTATTTAATTATCAGACACATATTATTTGTATATGCATTTATGAATAATTCTATGTTGAACTCAGTCTGCTTTCCTGTTTGTACCTCAGCTGCTGCTTCCCTTCCCCTTCCTCCTACCCTCAGTGACCACAGCACTCCACCCCCGGAGCCCTCAAGAGGTGCAGGGCCCCAAGACTGGGGACACCACAGTTATTCTGAAACTGGAGGAGAATACCATGAGTGGGGCAATGAGGCTGAGGTTGTCCTTAATATCTTCCATTTTCAACATTGATTTTTGGGTAAGGACATTAGACCTGTGTGGGCTATCTCCATTTCCTAGAACTTGAATGACAGAGAAAAATGGCAAAGGTGTGCCTTTCACCTACCTCTTCCATCATCTGTGCACCACAGTCTTCCCTAGGAAAGTGTCTTTCCAATGATCTAAGAAAATCTTGTCTTCACTTTAAATCTGTCTGCCACATAACATTTTTAACAACAGTCTGAACAAGGCAGGAAGCCTTTTGTATGTGTGTGTGTCTGCAGATTCTTTGTTATGCATTTGTATGTGACATTAGAGACCTTTTTCAGAAAGAGACAGAGCTCTTAAGGCTTGTCTGTGCTTAGAGTCTTTACTTGCAGCTTCTGATACACCTTTTTTGAAGGATGATAAGAATAAAATATCCACACATCGGTTTCTTTAGAAATAGTTTCTGTGCTTTAAATAGACACAATATCTTAATCCATATTAATCTTCAAACCGAAAAAAAAGTAATTGGCTCTATTGAAAGAATTGGTTTAAGCTGTACAAGTGAAAACTACTCTTTAAATGGTAGCAATTGTACTGCCACCAGGCAGCCTTATGAGGCATCCTACCACAAAATCCTTTCATGGGGAGGCAAGGCTTTAGGCACAGGTTTATCCCATCTAACTGAGGAGCTGAGGATGACTATATAGCTGGGTTAGATGATAGCTAAATGGTTTGTATCTGTGGCTCAGACGCCTTACAATGAACGGGGGCTAGCAGCCGCAGCAGCAGCTGCTAGTGCAGCTAGCACTGGGCAGTCTTGGGAACCAGCTTCAGTCATTTCTAGGACTTTTCATAGGGGCCAGCACCAGAGCGCCTTACAGTGGCGTTGGATCTTTGCCAGCAGTGGCACAAATTGCTGCTCTGTTGTCTGAGCTGCTGTGTCCCCCTTACCCACTGTGCAGCACGGGTATGCGGAAGGGCCTTCTCTACAGCTGGGACCAGGAGCTTGCTTTGACTCATGTCCTTTCCCTTTGGTGACAGGCCGCTGTGCCCGCTGTGGGGAGAATGTTGTTGGAGAAGGCACCGGTTGCACAGCCATGGATCAGGTCTTCCATGTGAAGTGTTTCACCTGCATGATGTGCAACAGCAAGCTGAGGGGACAGCCTTTCTATGCAGTGGAGAAGAAAGCCTACTGTGAACCCTGCTATATTGTAAGTACCTCTTCTTCTTTGCGCCCTGATTTTATTGCACAGATGTGGGAAACGTTGATTTTCTTCATTGCTGTAGAGTTGCCTTATGGTTAAAATCTGACAATCCTGTGGTAGTGCCACAGGCACCAGCTTTTTCCATGGTCTTCAGAACTGTGATGTTTTTAGCTTACTGGGTGAAGTTTGTTTCCTGGTCTGACCTGCCTCTGAAAAGAAGTGGGACAGGGAAAAGCACAGCAGGGAAAAGAGATGCTTTTTGTCATTGTTTTATCTCCGTAAGGAGCAGATGACGCAATGATTTTTTTAGCAGTAGTGTTGCTCTCAGATTTCTGTATTGAGAAACTTGATACCAAAATGCTTACAGACTGTGGTGCCCACTAAGATTAAGGAGGTGGGATGCAAGAGAGCAGTGAAACTTCTAAAATAAAGGCCTTTGCATTGCTTGATTGGAAGTCTTTCTGCGGAACTAAGAGTCTTTCCATTAGATATCTTTTGAAGCTTACCTTACCCTAAAATTTCATTTCATGAAGGTCTCAAAGCAAACAATTAACAGTTACTCTGAGGAGCTGCACCTTTTAAGAGGCTCCTGTAAGAGCTGCTGGAACCAGTTGCACGGGTGCAAATTAAAGAAACATCGCATAATGTGCCTGAGGCCTTGCCTTGCTGTGACCTAAGCATGCAGTTTATAAGGATAATCCTTGTAATTTAGAGTAAGACAAGCACCAAAACATTCTTAAAGTGTTGATAGATCTTTCTCTAAATCTTCAGTTCTAAGTTCTTACAGACACTGGGCCTGATACCCTTCCAAAATCAGATTTGCACTTCTGAAAGTAAAATTTGATGCTTTTCTTGATGTTTCTGGCATTCTAATAATTAGAGCAGTAATACATATTTTTGAAAAGGCCACCAATATGCCATTGTTCTTCCTATTTCTGCAGAGCCTTTGCAGTGGGATTATTACTGAAATATTAAATATAAAAAGGGAGGATTCTGTCATATTTACAATGGCTGTGATAGACGGTTCCTGTTAATTTGCTTTTAAAAGCTAAATGATATTTTGATGGAATATGTACCTTTTGAATCATTTCTGGTTTTGTTTGCACTGAAGTGATTGCACCATAAAAAATTTAAGGTTCATTTTGAGGCAAGTTTGACCATGTGCAAAGCACTGCAGAATTTAGGAAGGTGCATTCATGATATAATGGAGGCAACTTTATATCACTGGAATTAAACATTTCATTGACTTCAGGCTGGAATTGACTTCATCTGCTTGCAGATTGATACTTTCTTTTCCTCTTTTTTAAATCAAGCATGCATTCTTCACCACTCATCTGCTTCAGTTTGGGAAAACATCTGCATTAGCCACTGTAGTAATGGTTTAAGATTATTTAATCCCATTACTTATACACTTCATTAGCCTGAGTGAATTGTTGGCAAGGGTTCAGTAAACTTCCTACTTTGGGAGATAAAAGGATAAAAAAGGAAAGGGAGAAGGATTCTGTTCCTCATTTTCTTTCAAATTTATCTTCTATCTATTTAAGGGATAAAGGAACGATAATTGCCTGGTTGCATCTGCGTTTGTACATTCTGTGATATGGCTTTGCAGCTCTGAGTACAGAGGGAAGAGTAAACGTTTAATAGCTTCCTTTTATATAACCAGAAGGGGCCTTTAAGTGTTTATCCATGCAGTCCACAAAAACCTGGTTATGGACTTAACCCAAAACACGTCTGGATCCATCTGCTGCGGCACATGCAGGGGAAAGGATGGCAATGCTGATGGGCCTACGTATGTGTAGCTGGACAGCTGGTACTGTGAGTGGGAAATAAGAAGTTGGAACCTGGCAATCTGAGGAAGTAAAGAAAAAAATCAAAAAGCCAAGCACAGACTAAACTCTTAAATGTGGAAAAAACAAGTGTTGGGAGCCTAAGTCTGCGTACCTTTCAGAAAGTTCAGTATTCTGCTACGCTGAAAGCCAGATCTACAAGGGATCTAGGCACCTGCCATGCCTACTGGCTTTAGGCCTGAGGAATTTGTGTCCTCGAGCATATGTCTCATTGATTTTTCAATGGAATGAGATCTGCATTGGCTTCAGAAGGATAATGAATGCCTGAGTACACTGAAGCCTTGAGCTAGGCTTGCAAATTCTTCTTGCAGATGAATTGGGGACCCTTAAATTGCTGAGGCAGAGTCTGAATGCTTTTGTCTTTAGATGCCTTTAGATGTGTGATGCAAGTATACTGAACTCAATGTGAGTTAGTGACCTGCTAAAAATCTAGCCTGTGCTTAAGGATTCTGCTCAATTGTGGCCTTGGATTTTTTTTTTTTTATTATTATTATTTTTTGAGCTTCCTCAAGTCATATGATCAGAAAATACTTTGGATACCAGGAACCCTAGATCTGTAAGAAGTCGATGGGACTGAAGCACCTAGACTCAGATTCCTCTGGACCTGAATTCCCATGAAAAGTGCAGCCTGTTTGACTAGCCCAAGACTGCACAGCTAATTCATGGCAGTGGCCAACTGAGAAAACAGGATTTTTAGCTGGCATAAGTGAGTAACTCAGTGAAACTTGTTTACTGATCTACCTAATTCACACTGATTCCTAGCACACATTCCCATTTTCCCAAGTCCAGAACTCTTGACCTCTGATGCAAATCACCGAGGCTTCATTTATATAATGAAAATAAGCTATAATATTTGCCTAACTGTGATATATAAATTCTTCAATTCTTTTATTATTTTTAATAATTCACTGTGTGACTTGTGGCCTTACACACAAAAAAACTATGCACAAAAATAAAAATAAATGTTTTTCAACAATTAGAATTGGCTAATCTTCTCAGTTTGTTATGTGACTCTTCTTAGTTGTGGTGCAGTGAAGCCATAATTAAGATTGCTGTGAAGAGCTGTATTTAATTACTGATTAGTCAATACCAAGCCTAAATAGCCTGCCGAAGGGGCTTTCTTTGTTTTTGTTTCTGGTTTTATTTATCAGTGACCCAGTTAAGATGTAATTCCCCAAAAGTCTGAAATAACATCTAAGGAGATCAATCACCTGTTTGAAAAGAAATATTTTTCATAATGGGAATCTGAGTACCAGAGTTAATTTCTTTTATACAGCCCCCTCCAAAAGCCTGTCACTATCATTTCCTGTTACATCTTGTGAGTGCAGCGAGTTCTGTTGCCAATGTGTTTGCTGGTTTTGCTCTGCATCCAAGGATTCTTTCATTATTGATGTTATTTCTAAAAGTGTACCAGTCTTCTCCATTAAGACACTTCTGCTGAACTAAAAGCAACTGTAAAAACTAAAGTGTTAATAGGAGACAGATGTTTCCTAGTCATTACGACAGTCAAGTAACATCTGAAATATCATGATAGGGTTTCCACTGTAGCCAGTGTACTGCTGTGCACGTGCTGAATGCTGTGTCTGCGGTATGTTATCAGTATATTTTTCCGCTCCTTTACGGGGGGAATTACTGACAAAAGAACATTTGGTTTGCTTCCTCCAAGTAGTGGAAGAGATTTTAGCACTGGACTCAGAGCAGAGAAAAGGCTCAGAGTACTATCAGTGGAACTGTTGTTATAAAAGACAGAGGAGCAAGATGTTAAAGCAGTGCCAGCTGTCTGCTTTCCAAATACCATGTTATCGTAAGGACTGAACACAAGGTTAGCCAGACACACCAATCTGGCAAGACTGATGCTGCTGTTTTGTGAATGGGATGTTCTTTGATGTCCAGATAACTTTCCCTGGGATGTGGAAAATTTCCCCTGTTCTTTAGCCCCTCTCCTGGCAGTCTGGTGGTTGGCAGTTGGAGATATGAACTCTGAGGCTGAGCTGGGAAGGACTGAGCTCCTGCAGTTAACACGGGAAGCAGCATGATCTTGCAGATGCTCCTGGCCTCTGAGGGTTTCTTCTGTTTGTGCCCATGCTCCCACCTGACGGGAGGACCATGGTGTGACTGGGAAGGATACAAGAAAGCAGAAATAGTCTGGGTTAGCTGAAAGAGTTCAGAGAAGTAGTGGTCTAGAAATGATGAGCGACTGAAGGAGAAGAAAGAAACTGTCATATGTGTCTAGCTAGAGTGGGGGAAGATGGTGGTTATGCGCTGCAGTGCCCTATGGAGACCCAGGGATTGAGCTTTCCTGTTTCTGCTGTGCCTGGCAAGATATTGAGGGCATGACCTTAAAACCATCCCCAAAGATCACTTTTAAGGATTTTGCAGGTAAAGTTCATCTTTCCATAATACTAAAGCTGTGGAATTGCTTGAAGGAGGAAGAATTGTGCATGGAAGTCATGTCCAGATTACTGCTTTTCCCCAGCTTTAAACTCAGGACTATAATGCTCCAGGTTTTTTGGCTTGGTTTTCTTTTTGGTTTTTTTGGGTTTGGTTTTTTTTGTTTGTTTGGCTTTGGGGTTTTTTCCCCAAATCCATGTTTTGTGAGGAAAGAAAAGTATGTCTTAGAAGTTTTTCTCTCTTACAAGCATCTAACTTTCTGGCCTATCAGTGGCTCTAGTTCAGTAGGAGGAGATAGTTCAGAACAGAACTATCAGAACAAGAGAAATGCTGATGTTTTAAGAAATGGTATGACTAGAGCCCCTGGTGCCATTGAGCATCCTGGAAAAGCTTGAATTTGCTAATCATTCTGAAATGCCAGTGTTAACTCAATTTGTGCTCAGTGAAATCTCTGGTAAGACTGCTATTGGCTTCAGTGTGACTGGTGCTGTAAACCTCACCCTGTGTGTGCATGTGAGTGTGCTTGGTTGAAAACTGTGCAAGAGCAGCTTCCTCCAGCACATATGGTTTAAAGTGTAAGGTTGATCCCTGCAGTAAAACTACATCTATTTTTAAAAGTAATTCTGCAATTTGTAAGATGGGATTACAGCACTAATTTAGCAACTATGTAACAATTTAAATTGGACCAGAAAAGAGAAACTATAATTTAAAGATTTTTTTATGATACAAGTTTTCTTCTTTTTAAAATAAAAAGCCTTTTATTCTTGTTTTTGTCAAGCAATGTATTGAATTTGAGAGTAATTTATGGAAAGTGCTGCCAGCATGGTATTGCGAGAGCTCCACAATTTGAATTTAAACTGCTCAATGTGATCATTAAGACTATTATGCCTGCTTTCCAAAGAGTTTGAATTCAAAATGACAACTGGAACAAAAATATAAAATAAACTAAAGAGAAGTCACGCACTCTTTATGTGGTGGAATTTTTCTGCACTCGAAATATTTCATTGAGATCAATGCTGCTCTTCAATCCTCTCCTAGAAAAAAGCTGGTGTTGCTAGTTTTAGTTCGGAGCTCCTGTGTGAGTCATCAGCAGCAGGGAGCTGAACCTGTGACCCGTGGATCGAAAAGCATTAAGTCTCAGCTCCTTAGCAGAGAAATGCAGCTGGGCTGTGCCAGGCAGCAGCAGGCTCCTGCCTTGGGTATTTCCTACCCACAACAGAAATGGTCCATGGGCATAGCAGAGACAAAACAGGTCCAGAGTTTTGGTTTGCTTACAGGCGTGTTTTATTCTTATTGATTATTAGCTTTGATAATTTTGCTAGTATAGGCTCATTTGGTAATTTCTTTGGAAAAATATTTTGGCAAGGGAAGACTGTTACTTCTGGTAAAACTGAAAAATTAATAAATCCCTTAAGAGTAACAGCACTTTCTATTGATGCCACCCAGCAACAGCTGGTACAAAAAGTACAGATGGAAGGTGGAGGAGGAGTGGTGGTCATAAACTCAATGCTACTACTTTGAGTGGTAAATGGTCTTGTGCAATCAGAGCATAGCAGAGGAGGATGGGATGCTATTGCATAAGCTGCACTTGGAGCTTCCAGGAGTCCAAGTCTAGGAGGTACAAAAACATGTGTGTGAGAGAATATGTCGATGAAGCAGCTTCTGTCAGAACTGGGACAGATGAACTTAGCTGACCCTCTGGAAGTCTGCATCTGTTTTTCAAGTGGCCTATCAGCTGTTATGGGGGATGGGTCATGCTTCTTTTGTCCTGAGACGGGGGGAAAAGGTTCCTTTGCAGGGGTGGATGGGGGAGTCAGCAGTGGTCAATAACCTCCTTTCTAAACTAGACTTACAAAGAAAGGAGAGAAAGTGTACCATGAGATGATGAGGTAATGCTATATAGGAACTCCTCTGTGGAGACCCAAAGGCTCATATTAAAGAAGACAGGGCCAATTCATCTTGCTGTCTAACAAGGAACAGGACAAGAAGTCTGCAAGCCAAGCCTGTAAGAGGGAAAATTCACAGTGCTCTTGGAAGACAACAAGAATGAGCCCTGCCAGGAATTGCACTGGGCTCACCTTGGCAATGGATTCTCTGAGACCAATAAACCTTGGTATAATTGACTTTCCAGAAAGCTGACTAGACTGTTGCTTTAGAGGAAGACCAGCTATGGATTGTGGAGGTATAGCAACTTGACGCTACCAATGCTAGTAGTGTTATGAGGGAGGTATTTTTGGAAAAGTTTCCATAGAGCTGGATAGCGTCTTAATAAATACACCTGTGTTGGAAGATTGGGCATGAAGTGCTGATGAACTAGTTCTGTGATATCTTGATGGTGAGAAGTTTTGCTAGGGATGGATCACTTCCCATTCTTTTTCATGGCCCGTAGTTAAAACTGCATCCTTCTTAGGTGAAGACTCCTCCTCCACACCTGGGCTTACTTGAGAACTTTGTGATGGCTTGCTGGAATCCAGATCTTTCCTCCTGCATGTGCTGGCAGCCACAACAACTGGAATTGTTGTCTTGTCTCTGCCTTGTGCTTTTACAATTAGAAGCATTTTTCATATTTTGATTATATGAACTAAGCATTGATTTGACATGTATGATCTAGAAAAACTATACCATGGGAAATTTTGTGGAGGGAATTCTTAGTGACTCAAAAGATGATACTGTGAAGGACCAGCTGCTGCCATTCAGTGAATTTCTGGCCTTGTGGGGTGAATTCCACTGACCAACTGTATATTCTTTGGAAGAAAATAGTATCTCTGCAGGACTGTTGGGATTTTATGGCTTTTGGCTATCCATCCACTTATGGATCATACTATAGTAGAGGGGATGGTGAAGTCATTTAACAATGACTTTTACCTGTGTTGAGCTTTCCCTGTAGAAGGTATCCCAACACTTGTCTTCCTTTGCAAGTCAGCAGAAACAGCTTCTAAGGAAAGAATAAAGTCTTACTTACCAACACCTTGGTGGCAGCGGGAATCTTCCTCATTTACAGTCAAGGAGGTGGGTATTAGATGGCAAGTTACATCCAGCGTTTACCATGTTCATCTCTTTTCTTTCAATTGTATTTCACTACCTCCTCAGCAAAATACTTGCTGCTTTCATAATTTGCTACCCAAGTAGCATCTACGGATCCCACTGTAATAACCTCTCCTTGTGGTGTGTCAGAGAATGACAGTGTCTGCCTCCACAGAGCTTCCTGTTAAACAGCAAGACTAGGGAAAAGGCAATGGCATTGTCTCCATACTGAAGATGGAAAATTAAATGCAGTTTGTTTAGAGCATGGATCTCCATTGCTGGAAGCCTTGAAGGGCAGGTGGGGCAAACATCTGTTAAACACAGTTAAGGTCTAGGCAAGGGAAGACCTGGGGGTGTTTTCTAACCTTGCTTCCCCCTCTTGTGAACTTGAGTGGCTTATCCAGGACCACAAACATATCCTGCGCTGTACAGCTCAGGTTTTTCGTGTCTCAATTTTCTACCTAGTTGCAGTTCAGCCTGCAGAGATCTTCAGATGAAGCAGCTACCTCTCTTTTTTTTCTCTTCTTCCAACCACTGCTGTTTAGAGCCTGGATGTGAATATAAACAAGCAGCTGAAAGGTGAGTGAGGGCTCTTGGAAATCCCAGGAGAGCAGGAGATACCATGGCAGTGTTCCATTCTGTGAAGTCCTACTGCTTGCTTGTAACCCTGCATAGTTATTTGTCAATTCAAAGTGCTGAAGACAATTATTTTGGAAAGGCTGTGATTTATTTGAAATTGGGCCTGTAATTTAGGTGTGTGTTTCCATCAGATCTGTGTATTATGGAGCTTTGTCCGTTCTAATGCAGTGATGTCAAAAAGCTGCAGTGTCCAGATATAAAAAAAATCTGAACTTGCTGAAGTAAATAAACAGGACTTTTTACCACTGCTGTGTAGAGCTGCTGATAAAGCATAGGCCTTGCAGCCAGGCTGTGATATCTGGAATGGGCATGTTTGTATTTATCAGGTATAGTTTCCCCTTAGCAGCCTGCAGAGAACAAAGTCTTGTCTGGTTCTCAATTCCAGATGCCCTCTTCCTTCAGTCCAGACAGCAGTTTGCAAGCCTGTGTGCCAGAGAGGCCAGCAGCCTCTTGCAATGTGCCACTCGAACTGTCTCCTTGGTGAAGCCACACTCCAAGGAATTTGCTCTGGCAAAAGCTCAGTCTGTGAGTTGATCCTCCCTCTAGCGTCTTGCCTCTGTTTTTCACTCTAGGACGCGGTTTTCCTGCATGCGATGTTTGTTTGCAGTGGAGGAAACTGTTTAACTTGCCATTACACACACAAACCCCGGTGGGCTTGGGAGATTTCTGGTTAGAAAAAGAACAAAATCATGCCAGTGTAGGGAAAGGGCAACAAAGGGAAACGGTGACAAGAGAAAAAGTTTATTGATTCTAAGAGTATAGAGAGTGTTTGGTGCTCACACAGGGGTAAAGCAAATTGTAAGACTGTTGTTTCTTCTCATCTGCTTTGATTACAAAGCTGTGGGCCAAGTACAATATTGAAAGAAGAGGTAAATCATCCACTGGGGTATTTTGGGTAGAAGGAAAACCAGATTATAGCTCAACTCTGATGCTGTAGCATTTGCTGGGGACAAGAGATTACTGTGCACTGGTAGGTAGCAACCTTCACAGGACCAGAGAGCACAGTGGTTAATGTGGCTGGTGAGACCTGCAGTATCTCCCATCTTTTCAAACTGCTCTGAAAATTGGAAAAAAATAATGGTTATTGTGCCCAAAACCTAAAAGTTGCTACTGATCAAACCTGGATATTTTCCCTTGTTTGTGAAAGGAAATATAGCAAGAGGGGTAAAAAATAACAATGTTGACATGTAAATTAACTCTCAGATGCTATCAGGGATTGATTTTAAGTATGAATATCCCATTAGCTCCTGACAAGGTAGTTTTGTTGTTTAAGGTCGGGTTTGAACCATCTTGGCATTCCACCAACAAAGGTATCTGTGTAAATGCAATCTGTGTTCAAGCCAGGCAACACTTTAAAACATGTATTTAATATTTCCTACAGCAAGCCATCTGTGACTGGTCATATTTTAGGAAGCAAGTGAGCATCATAGCAACATTCACCACTCTCTTTGAGTAACTTCTAGACTTTTTAAATTAAATGTGCTGCCAAATATTTATGTTCTGTTGTGAAAAGAAAAATATTTGTTTGACATGCTAGTCTCTGTGGCAATTCACTGTCAGTTGCTCCTCTTAGGAGCTGTGCTTTTCTCATGGGTACTGCAGGGCAAAAGAAGGGTATGGGAACTTCTGAAGCTGCCTTTTGGGCTCACTCCTTGTCAATGAGTAGGGGCAGCTCTAGCACATGACAGGGCTTTGTGGGGACTGAGAGACGTTGAGCCCTGAGTCCTCATGTGGAGGATGTGGCATGTAACAGGGGCAGGCTGGGGCCAGGTTGTGCCCAGTGCTGACATTGGTGGGTTGGAGGGTGATGAAATAGCCACTGTGGCACAAGTGGCCATCACAACACTCCTGCAGAAGAGCAAAGAGTTCCCAGAAAAGCCAAGCCACTTTGCAGGATGTCTTCCAGTGCATCTGCCACAGACACTGCAGCCATCTCTAAGGCAACCAAGTTGCCAGAATTTAGCGGCAGCAAAACAGAGGGAAGAATTAGTGCTGGCCTAAATCATGGCCAGTAAATGCCCTGGTGGAGCTGAGCTCTGCTCTAAGTCATGTATATGTCCTGCTTTTAGTAATAATTTTCACAAAAGTCTTGCATTTTATCCTGTTCCATAGATTTATGGCTGGCTTAAATTTGATCATTCTAAAGTAATGAAATGCCTTTGTTCAAGGGCTCAGAAATTGGTGTGATCCTCTTACTGCATACGGGTAGTAATAAACAACTAAAATGTTTGAAACCATCCTGAAATAGTTAATTCCATTTTGGAAAGGCTGAAATGTTCTGAAGAATCCCCGGTAGCACAGCACCAGTTTTTGCTCAGTGTTCATTTGGAATGGTCCATATAACTTGCCTGTACTTACCACCCTGGGACTACTGCAACCAGCAGAAGTCCAGGTGAATTGCCAGCCCATAACCTGTCTGCATGTGTCTGTCACCTATAGTATCAATGCCAGACATAGAATGTGTATATTCTTGCTTATATGCTGGAAAGAGGCCTCTGCAACACAGAGCAGGGAGAGAAAGCAGTCCTGATTTGCTCTATTGCCTCTGACAGTTTTACTTTCACTGTGGCATGGCAATAAGATTAAAGTTTTATAACAGTATCACCTCCATCCAGACAAAAAAATAAAACTTCCCCACTATGGTACTTAGATTTCAAACTCTTTTACAGAGCTTCTGCATCTGTTAATAAAATCCTTAATTCATTTTGAACATTTTATTGTTACTTTGGATAAAAGTTTAATCAGATAGAATTATTGCCCTTCTAATATTCCCTTAACCTTTGCATTTTAGACTTAGACCATATCAGTTAAATTTTAAAATCACTCTTTCATAGACTTGAATGCCTCCACCTCTGTTTTAGAGGATACTTTTGCACAGGAATGCTTTAGTCTGTCTTGAGGTCATGTGAAAACTTAAAAGGCTCTAATGTGAGCACTGCTCACTTTCCACTGAAGTGTCTTGCATGCCCTATTAATTACTTTAATGGTGACATGCTGGTTTAAGGGAGTTCTTTATTAATGCCATTAAATCTTTTTTTATTGTTGTTTAAACACTTTTTCTTTCCTTTATGTAGATGTATTTAATCCTTTCTGTCTTTAAAATAAATGAGTGCGTAACTCCACATGAGGTGTACTACACTTCCATTTTTCTTTCTCAGGAGGGTGTAGGGGAGCACTTTGCTCCCTTGTCTGTATTGTCCACGTCGCAGAGCACATCTATACTGTCTGTTGTGGTGAAAGTAATTTTTGAAATCTGATATGCCTTTACAGAAATAATATGCAGTGAACTTGCTCCTTCTCTTCCAGCATGTTGAGATTTTAGAGGTCAGTTTGGATTTTTTTGTTGACAAGTACAACACTCTCAGTTCAAAAGAGGATTTGTTTATGTTTGAGCCCTTTCCTAGTAAAGGAGACACATTGATTTGCTCTCCTCAGTCTCAACTAGGCAATAGTATTCTCCTAGTTCATTTCAACTTTAAAGATGTATAGCATTCACTATACTAGGGAATTTATAGAGCAGCCCTTTTACTGAACTAGCTGGCTGGAAAAGTATTGACATCCATGCCTGCAGGTGGATTTTAGTCTAACAGATTTCTATTTTTAAGGTGATATCTTCTACAGAGTATCTATTCTTGATTCATATTAGTTGCAGGTTTTCTTGGTCTGGGGAGGGGAAACAAGGTATGGGAGAGAAATCCTCTTCAGGTCCTGGAGAAACATTTTCAAATGCAGATAAATGACTGAGAAATTTGCTGTCTTTGGTATGTTAACCCACTCTTGGCAATGAGGCTTAAAGTCTTACTACTAAGTAATCTTTTTCTTTAGTCACTTTATAATATGTTATGTCTCCAGTAACTGTTGATGGTGTCACTGTGGGACTCTCCTGCATTTGAGATCTATAAATAAACTTCAGTGGTCTTGAAGAAAATCAGAATGGATTGTTGAAAAACTAAAGAATGACAAACAGTTACTATTTTTTTTTCTTTGGTGAGGGGATAGTAGTTTAAGTATTGGGTTTGTTCTGTTTTCTATGGACAAAGTATGAAAACTCCATAAAATGTATAACATAAAAGATAAAGTACATGTAACAGAGTATTTTACACTGTGGGGTCTTTCTTGACCTCCTCTCTCCCAGATAACTTCTAACTCCTAAAAACATCTGTGCTCAGCTGGGTAATATTGTTTTTGTGAAGTCTTCCATGGCTAATGTATACCTGTACATACACACAGACTTGCACTGGAAGACTCTGAAAGCCTGAATTCAACCTGAAATGATTTGGCACTTGCCTGGGAAAGGTATTTCTTTCTTTCATAGACTTTCCCTCAGGTTTGTCTAATCAATCTACAGTTATCAGTAGCACACTTTGCTGCTGAGTGGGCAGAGCCTTTTGCTTACAATTGCTATTTTGATTTTGGGAACAGGCAGTATACTTGTGCACTTACACAGTACTAAAGGGTACCTTTTGCATTTTCAATTTTTCCTAAATGGCATCCTTTGTGTTTTAGAATAAGTAGCTAATTAAATGGCAAGGCTGAGTGCTGTTTGAGCCATGGGTATAGAGTCACGCTAGCTTAGATGAGGGACCTGATCCTGTAAATCAAATTAGCCCAAGGTATGGGCCTGCTCCCACTGTTCCAAATTTGCATGTTTTCTTTGATATTAATAGGAGCTGCATCAGATTTCTGGTGCCCAAGACAGTGTGGCTAACGAAAGTGTAAGAGACATAAACCCCATCTCGTAAAGTGATCCTCTTAAGTGTGTGAGGAATCCAGACTGGCTTGATCAAGAGCCTTCAATTTCTGTTTTTTAAAGTAGAAGTAAAAAACTGGAAATTCCCTAAAATGAACCAAAAAGCTCAAAACATGCTTTTCCACCCTCTAAGTTTGTGTTTGCTTCCCTTTTCCCTTGTAAATACCTTGTTTATTTTTTAAATAAATAATCATATTTTAAAGCAGAGTAAATAAATTGCAAAATGTCCTCCAATGGGGTGGATAAATATATTCCATCTGCTGGGGAGTGATTATTAAATAATTCACCAGTGGCAAACCCAGGAGTGGTTATCCATTTTCCTCTCATTCATGGATAATTTTTTCTACATCCCGTAGGAGCTCATTATGTTTTCTTTGTACATAATGTTTAATAATTTTTAAAATCTGGCACTAACCCCTCCATCTACAGATTCTTCAGTGTTTCCAAAATATTTGTGCATGTTGTATGCATGTATGTATTGGCAGAGGAAGATATTTGTTCCTTTCTTAATTTTTTTTTTCATGTTGAGAGAAGGTGAGCGCTGATGTATGAAGTGAGGCAGGGATTTGGAATGTAAATTTCCTTGTGTGTAAGGGAGTTTGCTCCTGTATGGATAGGTCACATCCATGTTCTCACCCTTGTGTGGGAATCAATGTGGCTTCAGGGCTGTAGCAGCACTATGGAGCTCATACTTCAGTATTTATAAACAAACAAATACGACACAAGGAGAAGGAGTTGGACATGCATTTGAAGAGCTTTGTCTTCTTTTTCTCACTGTTGGGAAGAAATTAGTTATCTTCTAAGTGACCAAGAGTGAGCCCAATGGGCCTGGTCTGTGGATAAGCAGTAAGCAATTGCCTGATGAAAACTGGAGCTGTATCCCATCAGTGGAAAAATTGCCACAGATATGGCGATTGGTGTGCTTTGAATCTGACCTCAAGGGAAGAGCTCAGCTCCTCCAGGTTGCTAAGAGACCCAGAGGCCTTTGTGGGCTTTGAGCAGGCAGGCAGGGCAGCTGGGAGGAGGATGGGCTGAGGTTGGCACATAGGAGGAGGCTGCACACAGTCAGGAGTGGGCACCTCCAGTGCTGGATCCCATTTCAGCAAGGTTCATGTTCCCATAACTGCGGGTGCATCACAGGGCAGGAGGTGAGGGACCGCCATCCCATCCTGCAGCTGCTCAAGGCCAGTGCCCAAGGGCCTGTGGTCAGAGTTGGGCTCTACCCGAGGCTGGAGGCAGATGTTTGCAGTTAGAGAACAATCACTACCTTGGTGCTAAAATGTGTAATTAGCCACAGGAAATTGTTTCCTCAGCTGATGAAGACAGGAAGATAAAAGCATCTCAATGCTTTCACTGCTCTTCTAGGGAGTTGAGTGAGTCTGGCTGCCCTCACAAAGGGCAACAGCGATCCTATTCCCAAGCAGGTAATGATCTCTGCTGTTTTCTTGCACATGTCCAGAGGTCCATGCTGTCAGCCAGAGAGGAACAAAACCCTCTCACTGAGGGACAGGGAGTTGGCTTATTTCTCTCTCCATCTTCACATTCCCTGTACACTTGTGCAGACTCTGCGTTTCAGAGGCAGCTGGGCTCTGTGCTAAGCAGCATCAAACAGCTTTTCCCTGGGACAAAGAGCAGACCCCAACAATTTGGGTTTGGCCATAATTTCAGTATGATTCATGACCTGGAAACTCTTCCTTTTGTTACTCTGCTAATCCCTTTTTCTAACTGGGGAACAGTTTTTGAGGGGAAGAGAGATAATTTGAATATGAAGTAGCAGAACCTTGAATATTTTGTTCGTTTGAGAAGAAAGGCTCTTCTTTCCTTTGCACTTCCCAAGCTGATAATCTGTGTATTTCCATTACATATTTCCATCATAGTCAAAGCTATGGTCAGAATAACATTTTCTATGACTGGTTTCTCTGCAAAACAAGGGATTTGCTGCTCTAAATCTAGGATTGAAGTGCTGCAACTATCGATGATGGTGCTGACTCTGGGCTCCCTTCCCCATCTCATTTCCTGCTCCAAATGATTGGTAATTTTCACTCCTGGAAATGATGCTCCAGGATGGAAGAGCACAGGGAAGCTAATATCCAGGTGAAAGAACAGTGTTGAGTGATCAGATTGAATATAAAGTCCTAGAGCAAATGAACAGTGTGTTTGGCACTGTGTGCACTGTGGACCTTGCAGAGCAAGGGCTGGAGGATAAGCTGAAGTGTGCTGGCCAACATGCCAGGAAAGCTGCAGGAAAACTTGTGTGAAGTTGGTGTTTGTGGAGCTGCTCTAATTTAAACCTCATGAAATTGGTGTGAGGGAACAAAAAAAACCATCTGAGGACTGGAATGGTGTTTGATGGTTGTGAGTGTCAAGCATGTTCAGTGTGAGAGGAGCACTGGCTGGGTCACATGACAGGGTAGGTCCAAGGGCTTAGCTGGAAAGATGACTGGAGCTTCCCCACACCCTGTACGAGGCATACATATGATAACCCAAGCACCATTTCGTGCTGCTGTTTCTGTAGTGGCACTGCTGGCAGCCCCTCTGCCTAAATGCACAGAGCTCCCAGTGCAGGACACACACTCCCCGTGCTGACACAAAGCCTGTCTGCTGGGCCCTGATGTGGTGTAACACGTATTACAACGTGCCATTAAGAAAACTGTAGTTGCCAAATGTTTCTGTTTTTACATAAAGCTATTCCACCGAGGTTGTTATCTGATTTTTCTGTGATACTGAGAAAAGCGGTTGAATCAGACAAGAGCCCTTGTGGGTGGAAAAATTATGTCCAAAAATCAATCATAAGGTAAGGTAGGAATAGAATTTGAGTTTATTTACAGTCCGTTGACTTTTATAGTTAGCACCATTTATTAGAGAAGATGAAGAAGAAAATTAAGCAGAGGGCAGGAAAATGTTTCTTTGTGATATTTTTGTGCCTGGCAATGAAAAGAGATGTGTGTACGAGCTGACAATTTATCTTCTGCCCTGAAGAGAAATGACTTGTTCTCAAATGGGCATGAAATGAAATAGTGCAGAACACGATAGGAACTTTTCTGAGTAAATGGGTCAATTTCCTGTCATTCTCTTGGTAATTGTATGTAGAGCACACTACGCTCCAAACATTGGCAAATGTGATTTTTTTTTTTCTCATGTTATTTTACTCCTCTTGTAAATGGGTGGAAAACATATTCCAGTGCTGGCACTATTATAATCAGCTTTTGCCAGTGGCTAATAGCAGTCCATTTTCGGTGAATGCTTATTACCTCCAAGCAGTCCAAGACACTGCATAATAACCCTGTACTGTGTAGACTGGTACTGCTAGGAATGAGATGTAGTTATAGGGACTGTATTGCAAATGCCCAATCACAGCAGGAAATTTGCTCATCCCTTTATCTTCTCTTTCCTAATTGCAAAATAAGCCCTGGTGCTCCAGCTAGAGAAGGAGCCTTGTTTGCCTACTGAAAAGTTCTGGTATGGTCAGGGACATTTTGCCTCACCATCCCTTAGCAGGCTGATGAATTTTCCTCCACTTATAGAAAACTTTTCTGTTACTGAAGGGACATGGATTCAAGTTGGACTCACTGAGGACTGAACTGGTAATTTTACTTTTGTTGTTGTTAATTAAAAATAACAGAAGTTGTGTAACAGGTGTTCAGTGAGTGACAGTTAGGATCAATGTGGCAGATTGCATTAACTGGTACCAGTGAGATTTACCCAGTGACAGAGCTTCATGAGTGCCTTTGAACCTCAGTCGTAGGAAAAGGGGGAATATGTTATAGGGTTGGCTCCAAGGTGGAAGATTCTATCTGTGGAAATATCAGGATAAATCCCAAATCCTTGATTTCAATAACATTTCTTCCTCTTAACTCCAAGCTAAGCAAGATGTAGACTTCTCCAACCTATCTAATCATGCATAGTATTATGTTCCTTGTTGGAGGTTATAGGAAGGATAAAAACACAATCCCAGCCTGATGAAGACTGCAGTTACCTGAGCTGTGATGCATCACCTAATGGGGCAACACAGCCCCATGAGCACTGCCTCTCCAGTGATTTAGGGACAAAGTTGCACAAGCAGTGGACTTCAGGTGAAGATCATTGATGATTTCCATTTTCACCCTGTTATCCCCCAAAATAAAAATCTTTAATCGCAGATTTTGAAGGATGACATCTGAAAGCTTTGAAAGGAAACCCCAAGAATAGATTATTTTTTTTTTCTCCCCAGTAGAGAAAAGCTGATTCTCAAAAGTGTGGCAGAACTGGACATTTCCCGTGCAAATTTTCATTTAGAAGCAGAACTCAGGAGTGTTTCTGAAGCTTTAAGTTACATTTTTTTCTTATCAGTGTGACTAGAGCTCTTTTGTGAATACACCCCAAGGTCAATGTCACCTTCATTCTGTGCTGGACAGGTTTCTCTCCGTTACACATTGGATTGGGTCACAGCTTAAAAAAGGCCATTGAAAGTTTTTCAATCTCAAATTTGTTGTTGGGTTTTTTTCACCAGGATAGGAAAATGGCAGCTTCTTATAGGTGTCCGTACAAACAGACAGGTCTGTTTGTCTTTTATGTGTACTGTTGATGCAAATGGACTGGAAATAAGGATATACAGAACAGGTCTTCAATGACTTCTGCATCTGCTGTCAGGAGATGAATTCATGTAGCAAACCCATTCCATGAATCAGCAGTTGCTGAAGTATGCATACAACTGCTGGATAGAGTTGGCCTTCTTGGCTTATGTGGAAGGCTTCAGACTCCTCATAAGTCATGAGGAACTGGAAGTAAGTGATCTCTGACCTCCATCAGCAGGGAGCATGGAAAAATGTACGTTGTTTATTCCACCTGTCTTTGGAAATATGCAGCCATGAAGGACTGATTCAGAAGACAGTTATGCTCAGTAATTTTGGAATAGCTGAGCTGCCTGGGATAGGATCAGCCCACTGTAAAAGCCACTGGGGGAATTGGATCAGAATTCAGCCGTGCTGCTGCTTCGACCAGAGAATAAGTTCTAGTGACTCCTACTTGGAGCAAAATAGGAAAATATCAAGGACAGAATTAGTCATTTTCCCCATGTTACATAACAATATTTTAGCAAACATTCTTCTCCCTGAATGTTTAAATGCATTGCTTGAATAATCACTGAAGACAATGTGCTAATAATATGTTCCTTATGTGCTGAAGGAAAAGCATTTATTCTGGTTTTACTTTTGCAAAATGTATTAAACTACTTACTGATGCTTACACACAGGGAGTGTGGGGAGTTGTTTTGTTTTTTACTGCTATTTCTTTAAGGGAGCACATTTTTGTCTGATTTGGAGACAAGGGGATTTCTGTTAAATTAGTTTGCTTGTGGTGGAATTCATTCCAAATAACTTCATCTAGCTACAAGCCATGTGCTTGGGCTGACGTGCATATGTCTTGGGAGTGATGCTGGGGACTCGTTGGTACGTCTTGGGGAAGAATATTTTAACCAGCCCTACCTGCAACTCTCTTGCAATCAGCCCAGTGTTGATGTCACCTTTGCTCGGTGTATCTAAGGCAAGCCACATCTGAGTACCTAGAAAGTAGGTTTTCCTCCACCTATAGCTCCCATGTGGCGTGGTTGTTTAGTCATGCTCTAATTCACTCTCATTCAGGACTGACTCCACCAAAAGAGGCAATTCTGACCATTTTCTTTGGTGGTCAGAAAAAAGAAAGTGGAGGTGCAACATGCTCAGATTGTTTTATAAGTGATTAGGAAATGGGCCCTGGAGATGAGTGGACCTAGGCTCTGAAAACTGCTTTAACTGGAGGTAAAACTACCCCAAGACAGCCCTTTCTGAGATGCTGGGGAGATGTGAGAGAAAAGACTGCTCAGGAAGAGGTCTTGCTGCAGCTCCAGCTGAAGCCAGCACACCAGAAAATACCCTGGTGTGTGCACGGCCAGAGAGGGGGAGGGAGGGATGGGAGTGTTCATTGTGAAGATGTGGGTCAGGACTGTGCCTGCCTTCCCACCATGGGCTCCCAATCTGCTCCACCTCCCCACTTGGAAGAACACAGGGCTGATAGTACTGAGTAAAAAGGAGGAGTTGTGTAGCGGTCACTATGATGGGCATGGCAATGCTGGAGGGGTGAGCTGTGTGGGCTACAATGTGAGCAAAAGGTGGGTTTGGGAGACATGGTGTGATTTCTTTGGCTGGCTGGCAGGAGGGGTTCTTGTTGTCAGAAATGGATTTTGCTGGTCTTGAAACTTGGATTAGAAAGCATGTCTGTATTAGTTCCAGACAGAGATGCGCCCTGGAATCTTGGAAACTGTTCCACTGCTGTCTTTGGGAGGAAATTTTGGCTTTCTAAGTTACAATATGACTGATATGTTCTATTTGGGGGTTTTTTTGAGAGGTTTTTTTTACTCCTATGACTCAAATCCATTTGAATTTTTCCTTTCAAACCATGTGTTTGTAAGTTCTGACTAGCACAGCATTGCATTGGATATTCTGGCGTTGGTCAGTGGAGGATGGAGGAGTGTTTTTCCATTGCCACCACAGCGGTCTTCAGCTCAGTTGTTGCAAAGCACAACTTTTAGCACAATCCACCACACTCAGACCGACACTTCCTAGGAGGAGCAGGCATGAGGATTTTGATCCACTAAGACCAGCATTGCTGAATAGATGCACTACAAAGAGAGCCATAAGCCTTGCCTTTTACTGTCATCTCTTTCTGGCCAAAATTGTGCTGCCACCTCCCCTGCCTGAGTTTTACTGCTTTTATGTGCTTAAGTAGGGTCTGTCCTTTAATGACATAATTGTGGGGCAGTTGTCTTCACCCACCCTCAGGCTCTTTGCATAGTCCCACTATTCAGTAACCAACATCTGACCTCCAATGTAGGATATTTGCCCAGTCTTCTGCCTCTGCACTGCAGAGGCAGATGTTTGGTGTTGGCATCTCTTGCTTTCTCCTGGATGAGCATCTATTCTTTGCACAGGTAAATATTTGTTGGGCCAGGCCAAGACAGGCAGAGGAGTTGATACTATTACTGTAAGGTCAAGCTGTTCGCTGGAGAGAGAGAGGACATTAGCCCTCCAGGCATGTTCTTAGAACACATTGCAGATCCAGCTCTGCAAACAAGATATACAAGGGCATGTCCCATTTGTGAGTTGCCACCAGTCCTGAATCTCCAGCCACCATTGAACAATCACCACATAAATGGTTGTGTGAGTGCCTGGTAGTGAAAAATGGAGGCACCTCAGGGACTTTGTTGAAAACTGCATGTTTTCCCTTCCTGTCCTCTGCACCAGCTCTGCAAGGGCTCTGAGAGCTGAGTCTGAAAGCTCATTTGCCCCCTTCTGTGCTGTTTAGGCAATTGGGAAGGCCTGCAAGGCTCTCCAGGGCATCCTCCCCACGTGAGGAACATCACCACCAGGGTGCCACCACAGCACCAGTGCCTGGTGGGAACACAGACAGCACATCTCCTGATGCCTGGGAAAGGGTGGGAGTCCACCTTGCTTTCTGGGAGCTGCGTTGCCTGCAGGGCTAAAAGGGGTAAAAACTTATTTTTGCTTACTGCTGTCAGCTGACCTGGCTCTGATGCACTTGTGTAAGAGGGCACATCTGTGCTGTTTGCTCTAACATGTCAAACAGCTAAAATTTTTGTAAGGTTTCCCTAGCTCCTCCCTCCCTCCCCTTTTCTTCTTTCTCTATAAAATAATACTGCTATAATCCAGTTTGACTCAGCAGGATCCCTTTCACGCTGGCTAATCCCCATATATAGGCATCAGTTCAGGGAGGTGCACCAGAACACTGCAATATTTTCCCTAACATTTTGTTTAACCAGGATGACATTATTCAGACAAATTAATTCCTCCAAGACGTAAACTTGTTCTGACTGAGTGCTGCAGCAGCCTCCCTGAGAGCAACACACCATGATCTGACATCTTAACAGCTCTCTGCACAGTCAGGGGGAGTCTTACATAAAAGATCTTCAGCTGTGCGTGGCTACAAGATGCAGCTGCCCCTCTCTGCAATAGTTTTCTTTTCCAGCAGGTTTTGGTGGAAAAAATATCTTTTTTTTAGGAAGTGAATGGGATCTAAAGCATAAGTCATTTTGGAAAATATCCTGGCATATGAAAGCAAAAGTAGAGACTACCCTACCCTTTGAAATTCTTGCCAAAAACTTTAAAGATGTGTGTCTACTTAGGTCACTCTTCTTCCATTATGAATTGGATTCATCTTGCGTGTCTAAGCTAACATGTTCCTCTACAGGATTTACAAAGCTCAGGTGCATGTGTAGGTGATATGTCAGCTGTTATGTGCCAAATGGCAGCACCTGAAGAAAAAGGAGAGGAAAATATAATGAGCCCATCACAAGTGTGCCAAAAGAAGGAACTCTTGGTCTGCTTCAAAGGGAGGAGGTCCCAGCATGGTGAAGTGGCCTTGTGGTACTACTTTTACCCCACAGAGGGTATGTTTGGGCAGTTGAGCTACCCTGTGCCCCTCTGTGACACCACCTGTTTGGGGTGGCATGGCCAGGCTGCTAGAGCTGCGTTCAACCCTCAAGTTTTCTGTCCACATTCCCCCTAAATGTTTTCCTGGTACTTGAGTTACCCCTTGTATTCGGTAATGTCAGGGCTCTGGGAGACTGCTGGGAAATGTCTTTTTCCTTCTTTTGCCCAGACTATCATTATGTCCATTCAGGTGCCTGCCAATTCTTCTCCTCAGTGCTTCCTTAGCTCCTAGATCCATAATCCAGCAGGTCTGTGTGCTGGCCTCAAGCATGCCAAAGCAGCTGAGAGTCCTCTAAACCTGGAGGAAGGAAAGAAGAAATCTGGTTAACTCAAAGTATTTGGGGCTAAGCTATTTGAACACTGTTCTGAGTCCATATCTCACAGCCTTGGCTTCTGTTCTGAATTCTTTGTTGCCTTTTGTCTGTTTTTTGCTCAGCCTGAGTTGCTTCACTGTGCCTTAGTTTTACCTTTCTGGGAAATGGGTTGTTGTTAATTGTTAATGGAGACTTGCATGAAGTGACTTCAGAGGGCTCAGCTGACTGGATTGCCATGGTCTTGGGATGTTGTTAGCTTCTAGATGGATTTCCCTTCTACACCTTACCATCAACTAGGCCAGCAGGAACAGCTAAGAAAAAGCACATTCTCTTCTCTGCAGTAGTGTAGTATTGGCAGAGGGCATCTCTGGAGGCTCCTGCTACTCAGAGTACCTTAATATAATATCATCACCATTAACTCAAACTGTGCTAAGTATAACATCCAGTAGACATTGAATAATTAAAAAGATTTATAAAGTTGCAGCTTACAGAAACGGAGGTACAGATGCATAAAACTACCTTCGATTAGTTTCAGAGGTTCCCCTTGTTCTGTATCAGCTGTTGCAGATTCTTCCTAGTTTCTTCCCAAGGGTTCTTTCATATCTTTCTCTCCTCATTCTATTTGTTAAATATCTGCCATTAGGACTGCACTTTTACGCTGCAGTTTTGTCTTTTGGGGAATAGTCAGTTTTCAAGCTCTCTCCATGCTTCTAGCCCTAGGATCATATCTGCATGGTGATTTTGAGCCCTTGAGTTGCAGAAATAGGCTTGACCAGTACCTTTGAAAATGTCATCATTTAGATGTGCCTAAGCACAACTATCATCTACATAATAACAGCCAAACTCAGCTTGTTGCTTTTCAGGGGCTTGTCAGAGTAATTAGCTTTTTTCTTTTCTTTTGCCTGTAGTAAGGTATAATACTTTTTCCACCGTCTTGAAGTAATCCTTAAATCTTTCTGGAAAACATTTTATACACTAAAGTTTTTATTTCATATAGACATGTGTAGTAACCACCACATATTATACAAACACTGGAATGCCATTAAATCACACAGCTCATTAATGGCTTCTGCTTAAGACTCCCTGTGATAGTAACCGGGCGGCCTGGGATAAACCATATGTCGCACAAACACATCTTTGGGACCAGTGCAACTTTCCCTACAAGCGAAACCATGTGGAAGAGCATGGCTGAAACAGATTTCTAGTGTGGTACTGCAAAGCCATGATGTCTGATAGTATTTGATGCTTATCTGTAGTCTGTTATTAGCAACAAAGAAAAATAACTGCTGACAAAATTAGTGGATTAGGAAGATGTCAGAGCAGTGGAATGAAGAGGTATGGACTGATGAACATCGTGGACTTACTTAAGCAAAATTGATTTAATATGCCCAACCGTGAGGCCATATATTTGGGAACAAAATCGTCATCTTCTGGCACACCAGCTTTATCTACAGCTGGAGGCTCATCCTGTGAAGTGCCTTGCTGAGGAAGGAGCAGAGCTTTCTGTATAGCCAGGTCTGGGAGCCTTCCAGTGTTGTGGCAAAAAAAGCTGATACCAGCCTTTGCAGAAGACCTGCTTGTAAGACTAGGGAAGACTAAGCTGGAGTGGTTTTATACCAAGTCCAGCACTGGTGTGAGAATGGAATCCTGTATCTATTCTGCTGTCCATTCCTTGCAAGGACATCGAAAGACTGAAGATGGAAAAAAGAGCCAAAGGTGGGAGAAGAGATACTTTAAGGTGAATTCAGAGAGTTTAGCTTCTTAGAGGTGAAGGGCTCTAATGTATAAGGCGATACACTGGCTATTAAAGAAACTTTTATAGTGGTGAAAGGCAGAGCAGTGGTGGAAGCAGTAGCCAAACACTCGCAACAGAACTGAGACAAACAGTTGAACAGCATGACTGGTCACTGCTGGAACAAAAGATTAGTAAGCAGTAAGTCTGTATGTCTTGATGTCTTCAGGCTATGCTGAGGCACTGTGATGGAAGTCTTGGTCTAGTCAAACCTATAAAGCACTAAAAATATTAAGTGGATCAGTTGCCGGGGATGCTGCACAGAAACAATGCTGTGATAGCACCAAGGGCCTCACAAACTGTGGATTTGGGGTAGAAGAAGTGGTGCCTTGTTTTGTTTTCTTTTTGTCACATTCCCAAAAGAGTGCAGAGAACCCAAGCATGGTGAGAAGTAGGGAAGCATGCACATAGTGTGCTGACAAGATCCTTGTGTCCTGTACATGGCACTAGCTAACACATTCCTCATGTTAGACCACTGCCATGGTAAGTCCAGATGTCAGTAACTTCAGCTGATACCACTGAAAAATGATGATTTATGGCCACTGGAGATTTGTCTGCCATTGTTCAGGGAGCAGAGCACAAGAAAAGCTCTTAGGGGTTGTGCTTGGGGTGGTCAGCTATCTAGGTCAGAAGAGGTAAAAGCTGCTGTTTTCAAAAGTTGGCCTTCTTTCCAGCCATCTTGTGGTTTGTCTTCTCTGTGAGAGACTATGGGCTGCTTTGTTTTTGTTTTTTCCAGGATGCTGAACATACCCCAACTCAAGCTGCAGGCATGGAGTGTCTTTAAGAAAAGGTGGTTTGAATTACCAATCCTAAAATATAGAACACCCTATCCCTGAGGACACTTTGCAGTGTGTGACTGCTTGATAGTTAAAAGGAGGATTGTACCCAAAGTGAATTAATTCACATATCAGGCCCTGGAAACATCAGCTGTACACCCAGCTGTAATCCCAGGAGTGCCAGGCAAATAGTGGAATTCAGGCATGGAAGCAGGAGAACTAAATGGGAAAGACAGGTCTTTGGTATCCAGTCAGTATTTTCTCACCAGCAGATCTCAAAGTATTTTCCAAAGCCTGGTAAGAACAAGGATATGTGGGGTCAGATGAACCCTGGAGTGAGTGCCTTATTTTCAGTTGCACATTCCACATCTCAGCTCAAATATTTTTGTGTTGGGCTTCTTTCAGAAAACTGCAGAAAGACCCTGGAGCCAGAAATACTGTGTAAAACACGCAAGATAATTAGCAACCTCCTGGAAATGTGCAATTTTAATAAAACTTAAACTCCATTTTTTTCCCACAGGTAGAGTCCAGCAGTACTGTAGGCAATGTGCACAATTAAGCTATTTTTATGCCTCTTCATCTAAAAAAAGTGAGTGTTAAACCATATGTAGGTAAAGCAAATGGAAAGCTTAAACTCGCCGGCATGCCATGCTCATTTGAACTCGCTGCATTAGCCTGGATTGCTGCTGAGCAGTGTGTGCTCCAGCAAAGGGTTTGCAAAGGGAAATGTCTTCACCTACAAACCTGGCTTCTTAAAAACCTTATGACTTTGCAGCTCCAGAAGATATTGACTTTCCCTGCCAACCACAAAGGGAAATAAATGACTCTGGGAGGGCTCAAGTAATTATACAAAGTGCCTGGATCAACTTTTCCATGGGGATCCTGTAGCTACTGGTCTGATGGCTTAATAATGTGCTTCTGAAATGGCTGCTTTCCACTGCTGTTTCTCTCTGGGGCCAAATTTCCAGCAAGACTCCCTAGCTGTCCTTGCAGAACTGGCAGGATGATGTTCACTGGACTCTTGCTGCATGTGAAGGAGCCAACGTTAACTTTTCCGTAGGAAAACTTGCAGGTAGGGCAGAGCTGGGCTATGCTGCCCCAGCAGCAAACTTAGAAAAAGAGGATGACTCAGTAAGCCCTAGGTCACTTCCTTGTTCCCCACCCTCCTCTGCCCCTCTCCCTCATCTCTTTGGAAGCTGGTGTGGCAGTGTGTGCAGGCAGGGACCACTTTGCACAGCAGAGTAGTACAGTGCCAGCAGCAAAATATGTTCCTTTCATTAGGAGGCCACCAGCACTTGTCCTTATTGCCAGCATTAGCTGGATCTCTCAGGCACAAAAGCCACATTTAAATACCAGGCTGGCTTGTCTCTTTTCACCTGGGTTTGGTCCACAGAGTCTGATAAAGAATGGCCCTTCCTTCTGTTGTTCGTCATAGATCCATTAAATCGGAAGCTGGGTATGGGAAGATGTGGGGTTGTACTAGTTTTACTTGGCATGAGCTGCATGGCAAAACATGAGGCCCAGATTACTCTGGATGTTCAGATGTTCTTGCTGGGGAGATGGCAATTTCTGGCACTCAGAAAGGAAAGCTGGAAGTAACTTGTATTAGCATGGAAATGAGCAGTTCAGCAGTTACACTGGGAAACGACTATTGGTGCAGGTGATCTCAGATCTTTTAAAATACTGTGAGAAGCACTGGAGCATGGTCTTTTCCACTGTTATGGGAAGAAAATCCCCATAACAGAATAGAACAGTTACAGAACGATCCTGGAATAATGTTGTTTTTTCGTCTATGTTCCATAACGGCTGTGACTTCAGCCTGAGACTCCAAACACTGAGAGGATGCTATTGACTGGAGACTGGACATGTTATATAATATCTATTATACATTCAGTATGTTTATATAAATGCACATTTCTTATGTAACTGTGTCACTAGGAAAACAGTGAGGTTGGACAAGTTGGTTTTTCCTGCCGTTGCTGTTCTGCTTTGCTTGTTGATTCTTAAGCGCTGTCACAAGACACTGGAGTTTGTGCTACTGCTGTGTGTGCCCAAGTGAATCTCTTCAAAAGTTCCATTCACTTTGGGTTTTGCTGTTTTTGTTGACTGCTGTTTCTTTTTTAAACGTAATATTTGGATGAAAGCCTTTGGTGTTGTTTTCACAGACTGGGGAGGAATCTGGTTAGTATGTACTAGGGACTGACAGTTAGTTGACTAGCACAGTGTTCAGTTGCTGTGCTTTTCAACTTGAAATAATATCCAGGGCAGCCTCCTCAAGTGATGTAAAAGGCCTGGTAAAGAAATGCCAACTGTCAGCTTGATTTTTGGTCTGCTCTGCTCTGACATAAACCTTTCTGACAGCTCAAACCAGTGTCCTTCATATCCCAAATTAATCCAAAATTTCTCATGGTGATGAAAGGGAAAGAAATTACTTGAGAGTGCAGGTTTCCTGCTCTGAACATCCTTGACTAACCTTGCTGACACCAGAAAATTACCACCTACTTAGACATGCCCATCTGCTCTTGATGCAACTTTGAGCCTAAGACATTCTTAATTGCATTTCAATGGTTTTGCTATCCAAGATCTTTGTATCCAAGTCCCCATGTTTTCTGTCCAAAATAAGAAAACTGGTTCTTTTCCTTACAGAGAGCCTTATTTTTTCTAGATCGAGAGCAAAGGATCAGTGCCAAGAGGTTAGATCAACTAGGTAGACAATTATGTTGCGAGGAATCTTCTGCCCAAGAGTCTCACAACAGTATTGTGAAGAGCAGAGTATCCCAAGCTTCTAGTTTGTTTTTCACATGTTGTTCCAGGAAGGATCTGGTCTATAGTGTGGGTATCTGTTCATAAGGTTAGAAGGCATACTGTGCCATCTTTTCTCTCCCAACTGTACAGCCAGGTGGATTCCAGCAGAAGCATCCTCAGAGGTGGGCACAAGAGGTACAGAGCAACTGATGTAAATCATCTTCTCTATGCCTGTCTTCTTGTGGATGAGATCATCTCATAGTGAAGGAAGGAAGGTGATGGACAGATTCCCAGGGTGGAATGTCAGTCTTCAGCTTTCACTTTTCTCACATCTCACTTGACCTCTTTGGGAAGTTCTCTTATCTGTGCCAGGCCTTGTCTGGATTCTTCTTACATAGCTGTCTCAATTTTCCCTTTTTGTATTCCCTTCCTTCTTTGTCACTCTTATCTCAGCAGGTGGTTCCTACTCACTTCTCCAGACCAGAAACTGAAAGAAACATCCAGGTCATCTGAACGAAAAGAATAGGGATGTCATTGCATCTAAAAATAATGCCGGTACCTGCTAGGTGATAAACTTGACCCTGGACTTACTCAGCAGCCTGGATTTATTTCCAGTTAAAGTCTGGCTCTAGATAGAAAAATGGGTGCCATTCCAGGGGATAATTCAGTTCAAGCCCCTGAAGAAATCCTGGCCCCCAAAAATATAAAATTTCTAGTCTTGGTGTAGAGGGGAAAGAGTATAGAAACATGGTTCTTGCCTTACATTGACTCACTAAATTCTGTTTTCTGTTATTCTTGACAGTGACTAGTGCTGGTTGTCTGAGGGCCCTGCTCAGTGCTCTTTCAAAGTCTTTAAAAATACACATTTCATTCAGGAAACAAGAAACCACCTTTCCCCTTCACTTTGGAAGGACCTCAGAGTACCTACAAAGTTGTTCAGCCCTCATATTCCAGGTACAGATAAGTCTCCCATTGTCCTAAAGGCTCCAAGACATTCTCCTCATGTCAGGAACATAAATGCATTTGGCAAAGCTTTAAGAAACATGTCAGGGATTTGGACAAATCATAGTCTCGCTGTCAGTTTGGGTAGCAACAGCATCCAAGTGTTGTGAGAGTTCTGGTGGAGTTTTTTTCCAAGCTTTATACTGGATTATGTTATCTATTAAATGCAGCTATTTTTATGCTGAACTGTTGGCATGACCTGTATTTCACAACTTGCACGTATACACTGAGAAAAAAATTATCTTGCATTCAAAAGGTGTTTCAGTGAAAGCTCCATGAAATTTTGTGCAAAATCTCATTACCTTCTTGCTTGGGTTTTCAGTTTGTTTCATTCTGGGGAGGTGTTCATTTCTTGGTAGTTCCAGGTGCCAACTTTGGTGTTCATAATGAAGACATGACTTCTGTCAGAGCATCACAGGCCTTCTAATAGTTTACTAAGCCCAGTCCATAGATTATATGAAGAACAAAGGTGGAAAATAATGAAATATTGAAATTATTGTCTGAGTCACTGGGGAACCTGAGAATAGAAGCCAAGCACCCTTAGTTTCCAGTGATCTGCCCCTGGCACCAGAAAACATGACTTTCTCTTGTGACTTCTGTGAGATATTCATGAGAAGCTTTGCATTCTCTTTGTGTGAGCAATTAAGGTGGAAGGGGTAGCTGTTAAACTGATATCTAGCTGAAATATTTAATTTATTTAGTAGCGATTAGAAGCAACTTATCTGTGGACATCTTTTAGATGCCCTTATCTGTGACTTGAAATAACCAGATGAAAATAGATTGTGTGCCCTTCCTTGGGGCTTAGAGAGATGAGGGGTTTTCATTCTGAAGGAATGAAGGGAAAAGATACAGTCTTGTTTTTCTTTCTTTCTTTCTTACAAACTTCAGAAGAACTCGGACTCATGAGCAGTAGCCCTGTCTTTTCCTTTGGTTTCTTCAGGAAACCTCTCCTGGAGAGCATAAAAGGGAAGCAGAAAACGCCAGCTTTAAACAGGTTGTATTTAAAAGGCTGGTAGTGTTCAATCCACAACCAAAGCAAGCTCAGTTTTGCTGGATGGTAGTTTACTGACAAAGTTTCTAACTAAAATTTGTTTTCCATGTTAATCAACAAGGTTCCATTTTCTTCATGGTTTCCATGTCACAAATTCTTGCATTGCTTGGAGAATCCTTCAAGAAATGCATGGCAGGCGAGAATTCATTTCTCATGTAAAAATACCAAGAAAGAGGAGGGTTAGGGGAACTATAAATAACCACCAAGATGTCACAGAGTCAGTCATTTTTTCCTCTGCAAGTCAGCTTTAGCAGTTAAGGTCAAGATAACATTTCCATGTCAATGGTCAGTTACATCAAAATTCTAAAACAGGAATGTTGAATGGAATTCTGGGATTTTTTGTTTGTTTATTTGTTTTTCTTCTATTGTGCCCAGATTTGACCAATTTATAGTCTCTTTAGTCCGCCAGCTCAGAGTTCCAGTGTTATTTTGGTTAAACTCTTTGCCAGAGCGGCAAGCTTGGATTGGAACACTGGGTTTATTAAAGGCTATGAAATTAAATTCACCACCAAAAGAAAATTAAAAAAGGCCTCTTCTTGCTGATAGTCACTTCTTTATTCCCTTTGATGCGGTTCAGTTTGACTTGAATTTTAGCCTAAAAATTTGCTACACAATTTTGGTTTGTTTTTGCAAAGTTCTAATCAGCTTAAACTGCAAGCAGTTGGAAATGCCTCTCTAACAGCTTCCTTGGCGTTGCTAATTAAGCTTGAAATCTCTGTGTTGTCCACAATTGTGTCTAAACAAGGAGCAGAGTGTATCTGCTCGCTGTTTGCCACATCTTCCAGCTGCATGTAATTCTGCTGCCTGCACAGGAAGTAATCACAATGGGACAGAACCTATAGTCTTTATTTAGGCAAAGCTCCCAGGGTGGTGTGCAAGGTCAGGCACACCACGTTTTGAGGGAAGAGGTGGATTTGATGGCGAGAACACATAAAGCAAGCAGTGCTACGTCTGTAGCACAAAGAACTGGAAGTGCTTGGTCATAAAGAACAGCTTTGCTTTATCCTCCAGAGCACTTCGTACTGCAGAGCCCTGAGTTATGGTCTGTAGTGCTGTCACCTGACATGCGTGTGTTAATAATAGATAAAAACACAGGCTATCAAAACCTGCCATGTATTCCCCCCGACCCTCAGGAGCAAAGCTAATATATTATCATAGCTTATTAGCTTTAAAAGGTTCACTTCAGTGGAAAAAGAGTCCTAATGAATCCTCGAACGCATCTTCCTGCATTCAGCAAAGCCATGGGATGATTTATCTCTAGGTAGTGACCGCAGTGGTGTGAAGCAACACTAATCTGCTGAGGCATGGCTGCTGTTGTGCGACGAGGGCCAGGGATTTCCGCGGTAGCTCTGTGCCAGTTCGCCTCAGCTGCAGAAGCCTTGAACAAACTGTTTACCTCTGACATTCTGGAAGGGATTTTGAGGGATTTCCTTCAAATTAGAAATCTTTGAAAATCAGCATCTCGCGCCAGGCGTTGTATTATGCAACGGCTTGGAATGAAGGTCTGGTTGTGTGCTTAGGATCTTCTTGGATTGAAGAAATCAGAGATGGAAACTGTCTTATCAGATCATCCCTCCCTGCCAAGGCAGGCTCATCTCCTGTACTCTGCTGGTGTTGCTGTGCTTTACGAATGCTCCTCTCCCCAGCATTCCAAAAGCCTGTTCCAGCTTACTCGTTGGATGCTTTCTGGATGAGATGCAGTTCCTGGTGCAGTGTGACCAATTTCATGTGGGTGATACTGGGGTTCATATCCGGTGTGTGATGTGCTTGGCAGTGCTAACAGCAAGTGTGAGCTGTGCTTACCAACATGCACAGTGAACTGCTTCAGTTCTGTGGGGAATGTGCAGCTTCCCTCTTCTGGTGGCAGTAGACAAGACATGAGAAGGTTTGGAAATGCAGCTTCACTAGAAAATTGCTGAAGGAACTAGAGTTCAGTACCAAGATGTTTAACAGTGGCCTTTTACTTAGCAGTTGCTAAGGATGCTTTCAGTTTTTTGGCTTACTGTAATATTCTGTTCAACTGTAATTATTGTTGAAAAATTTCATATACGTAGATTTTTTTATTCCCTGTGCTTTTTAAAGTCAGTTGTAAGTTAGAAGCATTTCACCAGTATTAAAATACGTTAATCTTGCAAATGGCTGTAGCCATATTGGAGTACTCTGAATAACAGCTCAGATGCTGTTCTCTGGTACTGCACCTCCCAAAGTCAGACGTGGTTGACTTTCGAGATATGTGCAAAGCATTACAGATAAAAAATATTAATTTTTGCTGCTAAAAATACATTGTTTCCATTAAGTAACCATTTAGGCACACAGACTACTTCACACGTATTTATCAAACCTAACAGCATCCAGTTTCTCACTGGAATATGTAACTTTTGCAGCCATTTGATTTACAGGCCAACTGAGGCATAGAGCATGGGAATGCTTTTTCTATGGTGGTTACTTGGTTTAAAAGCCAGAAGTAAAATCCAGGCTTTTTATCTTCCAGTCTACCAGTTTGGAGGACAATTCATGCATTTCTTACATTTGCAGGCACTGCTGTTTTAAAGGGACAAAGATCTCAGTGTTATCAGAGCAAGGAATGTACAAAAGATGAGTAGCTTTGAGTGCCAGAAAGTAGTTATTTCCAACACGAGGCTTCTTGTGGATTTATAGCTGGAAGGAGTCGATGTGACTGTGGTTGGACATTGAGCATAATGCAGAGCAGATCGCTTAACCCTGACATTCCTTCCTCACTCTCAACTTGGTGGTACTAGAAACAGATGGGGGTCTTATCTAAACTAGCACTGACTATCAGAGAAGTCACCCAGTCCCTGCCTGTGCTATTCCGAATGTTATTCGATTCACGATTAAAAATATATACCATTCTGCAGGTAGTATGGCCAGCTTGTCTGCTTGCCACGTACATCAGTCTTCTCTAAGTTTCCTCTCCAGCCTTCAGTATGTTCAGACAGTGGCAAAGCCATTCTTCAGCCTTCACTTGATAAGACAGCTATCTTAGCAAATGGAGCTCCTTCCTCCGTTCACTGTAGAGCATATTTTGACATCTGCATATCATTTAAAAAGCATTTCTCAAGCGCTGTTCCATTTTCATTGTGGCCTTTCTGTTGTCCATTTGTGGACTCAACTGCATGTCATTGTCATCTTTGCTACTAACATAATCCATAAAATGGATCTCGTGTTTAATAGTTAGAGGGCAAGGGGAAGGGACTCTTTTATCCTGTATACTGAGAGGACTTTCTGCCAGATTCACCTCCAGCTCCTCCAAGTTTAAAACTACAAAGCTGAATTCAGTTTTCCTGACAAGAAAAGCAAATTCCAGCAGAGGAAAAGCATGCCAGCCATGGTATTGCTACTGTGCTGGGAAAGCCACTAAAACCTGAGCCGAATGGAAGAACAATTTGAAAGCCACTGAATACAGTAAACTCCAGAGCCAGTGTCTGCACTGTGCAAGTGGTAGCTGCATGCACAGCTCAGACCAGTTACCAGCATGCTGGTAATGTTGCAGGGTTGCCAGTGAAATTTATTCCAGTATCCTCCTTTCCATCTCCCAGCAAAACAAGCTATACCATCTAAAGAACAGCCTCACTGCTTAGCATTGTGTCTGAATTAGGGTTTTTTGCCGGAATATTTTGGATTGCCAGGGTCAGATCTCTTGCCCCAACACAGTGATGCAACTATGGCAACATTGTCTGAAGGTCAGAGCATTGGCCAAGGTGCTTCTACAGCACTTTCTCTTGCTGAAACTACCCCGCAGAGAGCAGCAGGAAGGGAAGGAGTGTGTCACCCACTGGTAATAATGTGTCCAGCTGGTCAAGCTAGGTGAGAAAGATGAATTCATGCCCAAATTCTCTCCTCAAATATGCAGGAAGGAATTTTGTGATGGCTTTTAGTGACTTAAGTGTTATGTTTGCCAAGATTTACCCATATGTGGAGATAGCCTGAGGTGGAAATCAGGTCTTGGATTTTCCTTTTCTAGAAATAATGCCAAAAAAGGGTTTGAAAGTGTTGAAATTACATCTTGACACTTAACCCTTCCACCAATGTCTGCTTTATATATAATTTGTAATCCAGCTATATGTTTTCAGATCCAAAACCTAAATGAAACCATTTGAAATTATTTGAAGTGCTGTGTTTCAATTGACCTGATCTAATTTGGGGTTTATAAATTCACCAGACTTCTTGAGATTAAAGTGTTCTGTCTTCACTTAAGTATGGAAACATTTTCAAGCCTCAAAAATTATCCCACAAAGGGGAAAACGTCTGCTGCGCTGCTCTCCTCGCCGTCTGAGGAAATGAAGGATGGAGTCAGAAGATTTAAAGCAAGTCACTTAGCACACTTTACTAAGTTACAGTTCAACTATAGTATTTGACCATGTGCCTGTTTTTAGCACAACAGTCACTTTTGATTCATGCAGCTTAATACCATCTCCTCTGCTCAGTTGCTTCAAAAAATGTGTTTCTTCTGCCGTGCTCACAGAAAGTGAGTTTGTGTCCCTGTGCATGAGTTGCCAATGTAATTTATTCCAGCAACATCCCTCCTCTCTCTGAGCGAAATAAGAACTACCATCCTCATGTCCCTGTGCATGAGCTCTCCTCAGTCTGCTGTTCAGAGTGCAGGAGAGATTATTTATGTTCATTAGAGTTTGGGATTAATTTGCCAATACAGAAGAAGGAATGACTAATCTGTGTGGCTTTTCTTTTGCACTCATTGCTAGGTCATTGTGGGAGAGTCCTTGTGCTGCACGACCTTGTGAGTTACTGCTGTCACCCAAAAATTGGTTATGAGAGGTTATAATCTGCAGCATTAGGGAAGCAGGATGAGCTGCAGCCCGTAGGCTGTTACTGCACCTCTGCTCCCCAAGGCTGTTTGCTACCTTGCCATCCGGGTTGTGAAGTTTTCAGGAAGTGACTCCAACACTTCCCAGCTCCAGCTTCAGTGGCTCTTGCAACCCAGAAGTCTTTCTCAGCAGTCTGGGGTTTCACTTCATATCCCATGTTTAAACCTAGCATCTGTAGAGTGACTCCCTTTGGCTTTCTGTGGTTTCTGAAGGGACAAGTGTTGCTGTAGGGAGGTCAAACAACCCCCAGCACCAATTGCTGCTACATTGGCTTGTTCCCACTTTGCCACTGATTGTGTTGTGTATTTTTAAGTCTCTCAATTTTTACTTGCAAGCTGATATTTGATGTCTTGGTCATTTAAGTTCTTTCTTCCTGTTATAGTGTATCTTTGCTTGGGGTTATTTTTCTTGCTGGTATTTTAGGGTGCATTACTCTGTCCATGTGTGATTCTTTTTCTTTGCCATGGATAAGCAGTTCTGCCTTCAAGAAACACGGACCCAGACTCAGCTTTCAACGTTGTGCCAACCTTCCATTTAGAAATGGATTGTTCCTTCTCTTTGGCTTTTCAAACCCAAATTGGATTTGGAGACAAAAGTATCTCTAAAAAAGAAGGGCACTCCCTGCCTCTTACCCAAAATACAGAAAAAGGATAGTAAATTTTCCCCTCAGCCCATGCTGGATTTGTGGTTCATATTCTTATGACATGAATTTGACGACAGCCCCTAGGCCTAATGTTTTCTAACTGTTTCTCATCCTTCTCTGTGCCTTGCCTTAGCCCTCGATGTAGCTGATCAGATGCACTGAGCTCTACCTGTTGATTACAGAGAGGGCTGGCAACAGCAACTTGGGAGAAAAGAAGGAAAAATAGGGCTGTTAAGCATTTTTCTTCATCTCTGGCTTTTTAAAGATCTGGAAGCTCCAGGAGGTGCTAGGAGAGTTAGCTGAACTGTGAAAGAGCAAACTCAAGAAGCCAGACTTACAATCCTACAGGGATGCTCTTCCCATAATGTGCAGAAATACCTTTGTGCAGGTTGTTAGCTGCTGGGGCAGCACTTAAGTATGTGAGATAACCTGATTAGAGACTCAAAGAAAACCCTGTTAGCTCCACAGGCCAAATCCTGCCTTACAGCAACCTGATGTCAAATGGGTGTGAATCAAGGAAGCTTTCCCTTTGGCATCATCTGGTAACACCTTGAAGACAAGAGTCTGAGCCAGGGTTCTAGCAAGGAGAAAGGTTTAAGCAAATACACTCCCAGACTGGGAGTGAGCTGGAGTCTGAAACTAATGATTTTGTTTTTCCTCACTGTACAACCTTGGAAGGATGAAAAGAATAAATTTCACAGGTCTAATTTTCAGGTTGTATGGAAGGCTTAATCAGGAGTTGGTTAATTTAAAATGCTTGTCTTACTCAGTTGTGAGAATGTCAAACAGTGTGACTGAGCTGAGATTTGGGAGCAGAAGATGTGTGTTTTCAGAAGGCATAATCCAGAAGGTTGATTGCCTGCTGTCCTGGTAACTGTGAAACTCCCACCAAAGTCAGTGTTAACACAAAAAGTCAAATAAGATGGTTCTAATGATCCCTGGTGGTCTTAAACTCTGTATGTCTGAAGTGTGTGAGCAGGAGTTATATGAGATCCATAGTGAGAGCACTTCCAGGCCATGGTGTTTGGTGCTAAATCCCCTTGGGGGGTAGATTGCCGCTACAAAGTTCTGCTCTGTTCACACTCCCAGGTGGGCTGTGCCCAGTGCTGCTGTCTGGAGGGCTGTTACATAGGCTATGGTAGCAGACCAGGGAAATTGCTGGGGTGATGAGCCCCCAATGTGGAGGTGAGACAGGGAACTCTCGGTCATGTTGTGGGAGATCAATGTTTATCTGAATTCAAAAACGGATCAGGAAAGTTCATGGGAGAAACATCTGCTTGAGGCAAAGTATGGGAAAGCCAAGCTCTGTCTCAGGAAGTCCCCAAACCAGAAATCAGTGGAGGCTGGAAGCACATCCTAAGGAATTGCTGTTTTTGCTTGCTCTTTTCTCATACTTTGACCTCTCCTGTTGGCAACTGTTGGAAAAGAAGCAAGCAGTGTCTTGGTGAGGCAAACTCTCTGTACTTGTGTTATTCAGAAGGTGTCACAGCAAATGCCTTATAAATGGCACAATCTTCCATCAGTATCTGCAGGTATGCTGCATTCCTTCCTTGGTAAAAAAATACAGAGAACTGCATGGATGCGGACTGAGATGATGTGATCTGCTTATGCAAAGCAAAATAGTAAACTTGCCAGGTTATTTCTCCAAGGAGAAAATTATTGACCTTGCTTTTTCTGGCATACCAGCTACTGTTATAATGATGATGATGGTGACAACAACCAGACAGAAAGGCAAGCAGTCATTCTTTCCTGCCCATTATTATAAGGTATAAAGCAAAATCCAGTCTGAATTCAATGCTAATCTGGCTGTGCTCTCTTTACAAATGTGGGAGGCAGTTCTCATATGGATTGAAATTCAGGACTTTTCATATGGACCTTTCCAAAAACAGTCCTTTTGATCTTCTGATATGCATTTGTGTATTTCTATGTTTGTATCTTACCAGTGGTGTTCAGCCCAGAGATATGTATGATAGCAAATGTATGAGTGTAGAAGTAACCTTTCTGAGCTCCTGGGTGATTCATCTTCTGACAATACATTTTGGCTGCACGTGTAAGGACTGGATCTTGCCCCTGAGAATATTGGCTCTAAGAAACAATAACCTTGCGGTCAGTCAAAGCACTACTTTCTCTGGGAATTTTTTTGCATGAGGAAGCAGAAGAACTTTAGCCTTCCTGTGTTTGTCAACATGATCTTTCTTTCAGCAGCTTTTTATTTTTCTGTCCTGTTAGATTTTCTTTTTTTTCCCCCACTCCTTATTTCTATCTACATGATAATCAATAGTGTAATTATAGATTTTTCTACCTCACCCAAGATTTAAATGCTGATTGATAACATTATTTGATAACTTCAGGTGCATCAAGCAAGAATAGTAGATTTAGATTGCTTTTCTAAAGTCCAGTGAAATGACCCAAATCATTTCCAAAGATTTATTGTTTGCATCTATGTGGGTTGCACCCTCCATTCATGGCATGTATCTTTAAAGTGCTTGATTTGAAAGGGTAAGTTACCCAGCTGGTGTCAGAAGGGCTGGTGTGGCTCACAGACAACCATCTGAAACCAAATTATCTTGGTGTTTCTATAATTAACTGCAAGGGTGAGTGAGGCTTGAAATGAGTTGAATCATTCGATGGACCCCACTTGAAAGGTGGGAATTTTTTTGGCTCCAGCACTTTAGGAGCAGGCCAGTATGTAAAACCTGTGCAGCAAGGATCATGGCCTGCGAGCTGGCATTTCACAGTCATTATCTAAAACATTGTGGCCCAGAGATAAATGAACCATCTAAGTCACCCTGAACTCCTGTCCTTGTGAAGCTTTCGCTGCAGCCTCTGCTTTGTTCTCTCCTCAGACTCAACAGTATTCTCTGTGTTGAGAGAGGAAGATCAAGATTTTCATACAAGGGAAATAAAGATACATTTATGGGATCTGTATTGGCAGAACAGTTAGGGGGTCTCTGTGTAGCCCCAGGAGTTTGTACTTCAGGCTTTGCACTGAGCTCTGTGGACCTTGTCTCTAATCAACTCCACTGCAAAAGGTCACTCAGACTGGGCAGTCCAGAGGCAAAAGCCCAGGAGTGTAGGCTGCATAACTCCCTTACGTGCTCCTGGCTACAGAAGCTGTGTTGTCTGATACAGCCACCTGATGGGCCATCTCTGATCATTTATCAGAGCTGCTGAGAGAAGGCTCTGTTTTGTGTTGTCACACTGTATAAAGGTTTGACCCAGGCCCTGTGCTGTTATCATGCTCTGCTAACTGTTGACTGTACTGCACTTATCTAGAAGAATTGAAAAGAAAGTAGCTAAAGCTTCCAAGTAGACCAGCAGCAGCCTCCAATCCAGCTGACCTTTGTAAATGTCCCACTGAGATGGTCCTCACATCTGTTGTGTATGTTTTCTTTGCAGAATACACTGGAGCAATGTAGTGTCTGTGCAAAGCCCATAATGGAAAGGATCCTCCGAGCCACTGGGAAGGCCTATCATCCCCACTGTTTCACCTGTGTGATGTGCCATCGCAGCCTGGATGGGATACCCTTCACTGTGGATGCTGGTGGGAACATCCACTGCATCGAGGATTTCCATAAGTATGGCCTAACCTGCTGTCAGTGCTTTGCTTATTGTCTTTTTCTTTTGTCCCTAAAAATCCTCCTTTTTAAGTCTGAGTGTTCAAGAAGATCTGAACCCTCTGCACTTCCTCCCAAGGCTCTTAAATAGTAGGCAGAGCTTTGCTCTAAGCAGGCACACTGGCATACAAGATTAATTGGTTAGGGACTGATGCTGCTTGATCTCTGTATTGCTTAGAGCTGAATTCGGGGATAACCTCTGTGTCCATCTGTTTTAAGTGCTCTGCCTTCCCCTACATTCAGTATGTGCATGTTTCTCCTTGCTGCCTGTACCTGCACTTTCACATCAGTGTCTTCCAGCTTTTTCCACTAAGCAATTAAGAGAGGTCCTGTCCTGCTGCACCGTGCAGGTGTTTGCTTACCAGCCAGAGGGATCTCAGTGGCCACAGGCTGCTCACAGGTCCTTTTGTGTCTAGTTGCTAATTAGCTTTCTTAAGCTGCTGAAAATACAAACCCGGTAATAATTTATAGTGAAACTGCTATTTAAAGTAAGTTGAAAGGTATAGTTGCAAGTAATTTCTGTCACTGCCACGCTACCACCCCCATCATCACAACTAATCTAGGAAAGACAGGTAGATATAATCAGAGCACAAATGTTTGCCCTGTATGGAAAAGACAGATACACTACACCCCTCAATTAAAAGATGAAATCAATACTGACAAATGTGCGTTTACATCTCAACCATTTATCTCTTAATTTCCAAGGGGGTAGACTTAATTAGAGCCTCATGACATCAGTGTGTGGGCCTGAAAGCTCAAAGAAGTAGGCTGACTTGACAGAAAGGGAAGCAGCCACAATCAACTGGCATGTTAGAATCCAACACAAGGATGTTCCCTGTAGCTCAGCTAGACTGGGTTAATAGAAAGCTGCTGTTTCGCCTTGCCTTTCTGTGCCACCTCAGTTAAAATGTCCTCTACACAGGCCCAGCAGGAGGTTTATGCACCACTCAGGCACTTGAAGGGTTTCCCTCACACCCATTTAGCAATTTGGAGGCTGCTCCTTCCCCAGGCCCCACAGGCCAAGGGCTCACATGCTTTCAGGAGAAAGACTGGAAGCATGAACTGATGTCCCACATTGAAGTCTTTTGGCAGTGACTGCATATGGACCTCAGGGCTTTAAGAGTGGCAAGTAGGAGGCTGTCAATCCAAGGAAAGAATGATGAAAATCGTTGAGGGGGAGATGATGGGAATAGCACAAGACCCAGTGTGACACTCAGAATGTCTTTGGCCAACCACACATTTCACAGCACTTTGGCTAGCCCAGTTTTAATTGATTAGGGATGATGTCATCCTGATCTGGAGGTTGAGTGTTCTACATCTACATCCTCTTGATAACAAAACTGTAGCTGATGCTCACACTGTCACTCATCTACCCCCTGAGCTCAGGCCCTGCAGTAGCACACCCACATCCCCTTAAATCTGCAGGCGCAATCTCAGGGTCCTGGGAGCTAATGTTTGGCTCATAGTTACCCACAGTACCCTGGACAAAGAACTGTTGAAGTATTTTTAAGTACCACATTTGAGCTAAATGGCACAAGAAAGCGCCTGCATGAAGCAGCATATAATTAATTGCGATTACAGCTCCGGTCATATCATGATCCATTTAAGCTATTTTTCAGAGCGCTCGCTATAGCCACTGTTTAATTCATTTTTTCGTTAGATCGCAGCTACACAGACATCTTTCATCTGCTGCCAGTGAAATTAATATTTTTCTCTATTCCTAGTACAGACAGATTTTTTTTTAATTTTTCTTTCCTTTTCTAAACTAGTTAATTCTGAGGTGGTTCATGTGACAGGCTGGGTGGCAGAGTCAATCTTTACTAGGCATTTCAGAAGAGCAGGGCCTTTGATCTCGTGTTCTAATGTTTGCTGTAAGCTTTGCCCTCTGTCACTCCATAGCCCCTGACCCCAGCTCTCATTATATGGCAGCAGATTCTGTAGGTGTAAGTTTCCTTTTTTGTGAGCAGAATTTGCAGCTGGGGAATTGGTACCAGTAGGTTTTGAACCAAAACAGCACATAAGGATTCACCGCAGACTAAATGTTCCCAAGCATCTCTACCTGCACAGGAGCAGAGATGGCCACTTCTCATGGGAACTGGGGGGAGCAAAACCAGAGGTAATACAGATCATAGATGAATTAGCCAGAAGGGCTTATAAGTGGGCAGTATAAGAGAAAAAAGAAAGGCCTGTGCTTCTCTTGATCCCTGATTCAAGTGAGTCCCTTCACACAGTGACTTATTGTCACTATAGAATTTTGACTCAGGCTGACTGGAAGAGAGACCATTGGTGTCTTTGCATCAAGACCTGTTCCCTTTTAAGCCTGGGCAACCCACTGTTGGATAACTGAGAGCTGGTTTTAGCTAGAAAATGCAGCAAGTGAGAATTGCCCTGATGCTTCTTGTTTGAGAGTGAGCAAATCCAGGAATGTGTTCCTCTGTGCATAAGTGGGTAAGATGGCTTGGAATTTTACAGTGGATGGGATAAACATCAAAAAATCAGTGTAGTGCATTCTTTTTACTATCTGTATTAAGACTTTTAACCTGTTTGTTCTGATCTACAAATTTTAATATTTTGATATTCAAATCATAGTTGTCTTTCTAACCTTGGAATTTGCATGGATTTTCTTAAGAGATGGTTAAGGGTTTTGGCAGTTCACAGGTGCCACAATCATGGGTCATTCACTTTAATTTTTAGTTAGAACAGGCACAATATGCTTTTCTGCCTGTTATATGTTCTTTAAGTCCTCTCCTAATAGTCTGCAAAATGCTCTTTAATATCCTCCAAGCCTGAAATTAGATTGTAAGACTAAAGTGCTCTCTCCTTCCTGTCTTCTTTCCAAGAAGGCAGCAGTGCAAAGCTCCATCTGTGACATATGTCTACATACCTGTGTGTCTTTGTACAAATGCACGTTTCCAGCCTGATGGTCCAGTTAACAAAAACTTCTGCTCCAAGTTTGAGGATAACTGGGACTGTCTCTTTGTTCTTCAGGAAATTTGCTCCGAGATGTTCTGTGTGTAAGGAGCCCATCATGCCAGCCCCAGGACAAGAGGAGACTGTACGCATTGTTGCTTTGGATCGTGACTTCCATGTCCAGTGCTACCGATGTGAGGTTAGTATTCTCCTCACTGTGTGAAGGAAATCTGTGAAGGACAGAAAGCAAAGACTGGCTTAACTTCATCACCACCTCATGTTATGCACATGACAGGCATAACCTATTGTAACACTGGCTCTACAATCAAATTACTTCACTGACTTCAGCATGCAAGGAATTTTTCCTCATTTATATCAGCACAAATGAGAAGAAAATCAGGTTCCTTGTTTATAGCAGGTTCATTAGGAGAGCAAGAGAATGTGACTCAGGTAATTAGGGCTTAATATTTGAGAACTTCATAAATTATAGCTTGGATACAAATGTAGCTCATGTTTATGTTCTTAAAATGAAAGCTAATGCATGTTAGAATTTGAGCAAGATTGTACAGGAAACTCAGCATATGGCTCTGGGTTGAAGAATTTTAATGGACACATAAACATGATCATTCTTGTTTTGTGCAAAGCTTTCTGTGCTACTTTCCCTGTTCACTTTCATTACGCACTCCATGTAATTTTGATGGTAAGAATCTGAAGACAGAGAATAAAAATCACCTTAAAGCAATTAACATGTGGGAACAGCTGTGTTAGGGAACCATCAAGAATTCTTCAGTGGAAGTGTTACTTGTTGGATAATACATCATCCAGATGGCAGAGTAAGAAAATGAGACCAAATATATTTCTTATTGCAGTTTAATAACTTGAACCAGAAAGGATGGACTAAGGTCTAAAGGTCTAGGCTGAAACTTGAGGCATCTGGTTCACTTCTCAATCTGGCACTGACTTTCAGGGCACATATATTTTAAGATGCTGGGGCATTCCTACACTTAATTTTGCACAGCCTAATTCATCATACAGCATGTTTCTACACTGGCTGCTGAGATGCCTAGGCTTTCACGCACACACATGCCAGAAGTAGATGTAGTAGAGAGCACAGGACACAGACACTTACTTGGCCTTGATCTCCATGTATCTCAGCTATCTCAAAAGGAACAACAGCGATATTCCTCCTTCCACCACTTGCTGCCAGGTATATTTACAAACACTGATTTATGATGAAGAGACAATAGCCTCTGAGTGAGCCTTAATCCCTCACTGCAGCTCCATCAGCAGTCTTGGGCCAAGCACTTATTTGATCACACAGTGAGCGACAAACTTAGAGGCTGAAGTCTCTGGAGCAGGTTTTGGGGCCTTTTAGTGAGCTTTCCATGTGCCTGTCTGACATCCTCCTTTCAGCCGCAACCTTTCTGGCCAATTGTACAAACACAGGTGACAGTTTTGGTAAGGGGAGACAGGCAGGGAGTTTGCTTACCTGTCACCCCTGGAATGGAGGCTGTAACTTTGTGGCATTAACTCTTCTAAAGAAGATTATCTATAGTCAGATATTGGTACCAAAACTTTCTTCCCAGTGATGCTTCTTTTTTATCCTTTTTTGAATGAATAAAAATGTGCTTCAGTTTGATGTTCCTCCAATGCTAAAGACCTTTGCTTCCTCAAAAATGTGAAGGCAGTAATCTCCTTTTATTTTCAATTTGATTAAATTCAGCAGAGAGCTTGGGAACCCATCTTCTCTGCATCATTGCCTCTTATTAGAAAAGAGCTTAATCATGAAAGACATCATGTACCTCAACTTTATGCTTTATGCTGGCTCAGGCTGGATCCTGTTACAAGGTGGAGTGTGAGGAGACAGTTTCTTTTACTAACAGATTCTTTGCTTAATCTTGCTCTTTCTTATTTACTTTGCTCTTTCTGTTTGCTTATTTCCCAGGACTGTGGTGGCCTCCTGTCTGAAGGGGACAATCAGGGCTGTTACCCTCTGGACGGGCACATCCTTTGCAAGACCTGCAACTCTGCTCGGATCCAGGCTCTGACTGCCAAGGCCAGCACTGATCTCTGAGTATCAACTGTGACCCTCCCCAGGATGCCCACTGGGGGATATTGCACAAACTTTGCATGATTTTTTTCCAGGCTAGGGTCTGAATCTCTATTAAAAAAAAAAAAAAAAAAAGGTAAAACTGGAAGGCCTTGGAACAAGAGGGCAGTTTGAGAGGCCCTGTTCAGAGTGTCCATGACAGGCATCTAATTTAGACATAGCTCTTCAAGAGAGCAGTGAGTCAGAGCAGATGCTGTATCTGCAGCTGATGGAGTTAAGTGGTCAGTCACAGCACCTAAGTTACCTGCCTGTAGAAGGAAGTCTGAACATGGTCCTAACTATGTTTTTGTTTGATTCCTGTCTCTTAGGAAGTACATGAAGGTAGAAGGTGAAAGATGGCCGAGCTAGTTATTTCTCTCAAGTTATTTTGAGAACCTGACCAGCTCTCATTGAAGTCATGGGGAGCTTTGCTTTGACTTTAATATGGCCTGTGTCACCAGCAGAAGTAGCTCCACCGCCCTAGAAGGTGTGAGAGCAGTCCCAGCATTAACACAAACAATGCAACTGCAACTGTACTGCATCTGAGTGTAGGTGTGACCCTGTACCCTTGGAACACAGATTTGTGTTTCTTAGGCCCTTACTTGTCTCCATTCCCTTCCAGTTCAATACAGTTTTTTTCTTTTACTTATGAAATTTTACTTTGCTATTGCATAAATTTATTCAGTAGTGATGCTTCCAATTCACAATGTATGAGCAATCACAAAAAGATGTGAGCTTGCACACAGTATACACTACACACACACACACACACACAAGACATGCCTTTGATTTACCAGAGGCATAAGCCACTCATGAGAAGATATTTAAAGGATGTGGTGTGGAAAACACATTTCTGAAATCCCAGTGGTTAAAAAAAATATAAAAATGACTTCATAGAACCACAGTACAAAGCGGTGCTCAAAAGAATCTTATGCCACTCTCTCATACACCCCATTCTAGAGGGACCGCTGGCAGTGTTGGTCTCTGGGTAGACATTTAAGCAAAAGAGTCTTGTTCCATCTCCTGTTATTGCAATGGGAGAATTTTCCTTCTACTGTAACAGGAATTGAATCAGGCCTTGGGATGATATACATTTCTCTAATGTTAACACACATGATCTGGAGTTCTCATTAAAAAAAATCAAGGGTCTTGTTTCAACATCAGCTAAAAATACCCTCTTAAATACATGCTGTTGTTCAGTTTTTATCTTAAGAAAGCTAAAGAAGGTATTAAACTGTTCACTATGCCACTCCAGAGAGTCAGCATTTTTTTCCTCTTCTCTTTTCATCCCAGGCACTTAAAGCTTGTCTGGTGAAATTCATGGCAGTAGAGTGCTGGTCCAGCAGCAGCATTTTCAGTTTTGGTCCAGAATTAATACATATGCCAAGGTAAATAAAAACTGGGCACAGATAATAGGGGTTTTTTTGCATGATGGTGGGTTTCTTTTTTTTTTTTCCCAGCTTGGTTAATTAAAAACAAATCAAAAAATTAGAAACCCACAGCACACTGAGCAGCTATAATATTCTTGTTCATGAAACCCATAATAACTAAGGTGCAAATTACATAGTGAGGGAGTAATTTTCATATCACTGAATTGACATTAATATCTTATTTGCAGATGTAATCAAAGAAAATACCTTTCTTTGCACTTAAATTAAGAAACAGAACTGAAACAGTTTCAGGCTGATTGACCATATAAGTGACAAACTGGCACTTTTCAAGAGTAAGTTAGAAGAATTTTTTTCATGCACCCACTGAAAACCAGTATGAATGTAGTGCTTTCTTCTTTATATCAGGCTTCTGTTATAGGGAATAATTATATCCACTAATGCTGAAAAGAAAAGTTAGCTGAGCTGAACCGATAGGAGACAAAGAGGAAAAACTGTGATGTATGACTGCAGTTCCTGCAAACGGTGCCTTTCCTTTCGGTTTAGCACTAACCTTCATGGAAGAGCTCTGTGAAATTCAGTAGCTTCAGCTGTATACAGTAAATTCAAATACAGAAATACCAATCTGTAACCTCTGTTCCTTACATGGTTTACATATTGGCAAACTTCAGCAGTGTCAGGGAAGTTTCCCAAAATTCACAGCTTGAAATGAATCCTTCTTTGTAGAAGGGTGGCATCATGGAGCAAAAGACATCCTTCACCACCATAGGGGCTGTGCTGAAGCAGTTTGCCTTTTTATACTGGATTTCTACCCTGCCCTTCAAAAATGTTACTGTCTTAGATATAAAGAGATTTTTTGGCGCCCTGGCTCCTTCCAGGTTCCACTTGGGCTCCTGCTCCCTGAACCATGGCATATAAGGTTCTTCTGAGCTCGCTTCCTTACACGCAGTCTGCACCACCGCCAGCCAAAAAAACCTTGGAAATCTTGAGCAAATCAGTTTGAACTAACCTTACAAAAACAAGGGAGGTCAGTGCTGGGACTGATGACACTGTTGTATCCCTGTGGAGGATACTGCATCTCTATGAGCACAAGTGAGGATATGATACACTTGGATGGAGAATAAGCCATTCAGCAGGCAGAAAACATAGCTCTGATCTTTTTTACTCTTCTTAGTGTTAAGTCAAGTGGCTGATGAGACTCTTCTGAATAACACTGGGGTAATTGATGGAAAGAAGCTGTTGTGCCTTCCGGCAGAATTGGCCTAGACTAAGGAGGACTCAAGTCCAGAGCCTTTGGGCTTTTTATGGCCCTGCTGTAGGCTGGACTGGAGCAAGTCATATGGCTTCCCATCTTCTGCCCTCTGCATGAGACAGCTTCTTTCTGATTTCACGGAGACATTATGGGAATTAAACTAGTCACAGATTGGCCCAAATTGCTTATTTTGGGAGTTCTATTTTCTCTTTCCAGAAAAGTGTGCTGATACGTAGGTTTGGGATTCCAGCCCATTTCAAAGCACAGGCCAGGAGATCTAGATCTGAATCGGTGCTGTTAGGGTGCTGTGGTGAGTTGGGCTGGCATACAGGGAGGTAAGAGTCAAACATTTCAAGCATTAAATACTCTATGGATGACATATGATTGACAAAGACTGAGCAGTGTTGATATTTGCGGTACTGTGGCTATTTTCTAGACCTGACACATCTGTGCAAAGGTACTATGACGGGGGGGGGGGTGTTTCACCCCAAAACACCAAAGCCATCTGCCTGTTGGAAGGAGTGACTGTCCAAAACACTTTATTTTCTGTGGCTTTGCCTTTTAAAATTACTATAAATATATTTGAAAAATATTGTATGTGCATCACAGAGGCTCTCATCACCCACATGTGTATGTAAATCTCCCCTCTGATGCTTCAGGATTTAATTAGGAAATGCTGGTGGACGTATCTCAATTGCACTGTAATTAAGAACCACTGGGATATTGCTTCATCACTATATTTATCACATACTTATAATATATCCTGTTTATCTGTTCCAAAGAAGGAGTCTTTTTGCCAGAGTCCTTGCCCTTCTTAAGGTGGCCTTAGCCATGACAAAAATTCACATCATCTGTGGCTGTGGTAATGTCCAAACTGTTCCTTTCAGAAAGAATTGGAAGATCACACAGGCATTTCTGTTCAGTTCTTCAGTTTCTGCTTATGCTGCTTTGTCTTTGTCTAGCATTTGTTGGCGAGTAGGGCCTGATCCTGTGGATTTGGGTGGCCACATGGGGCCCAGGATCAGGTTCTAATTTAGCAAAATATTTAAGTCCCTGGCGTTTGTTTAAGCACAGACTTAAAGCCATTGCATGGTGTGACATAAACCATTAATAGCAGACTGATTTTGCCTCACCTAATCATACAGATTTGATCTGGGTAGGATGTGGGCACAGTCAAATTTCTGTCAAATTACCTAGAACACATGAAATGGCCTCTGTGTCGCCCTTTTGCCAACTGCAGGAGAGCACCTGGCTGGTGCCTTATGGAACGTAACATTGGGATGACAGGAGGATGAATTACAAGATGATTGCTTTGTGTTGGGTGGCTGTGGCACCTTCCATATGTCACAAGTAGCCCTACAGCCAGATTTACTGTATCTTTGAGGGATGGCTTTAAAACTGTCTACTTAAACTTTCTCCAGAAGATTGGGTTGCCTTGGTTACAGTCCAATCCTTAAGCATATCCCTAAGGCTAACACTAGTATTTTGTGAATGTGATGGTTTTATTGTCACTTATTTTAATCACTGAACATTGTTTTTAAAATTAGAAAGCAACACCATTTCTTTAGTCTATCTGATAACGCACCTTTAATTTTGGGGTTTATTTTCATGGTTTGTTTTTTTTTAATATTTTAATTCTTAGATTTTCATCATGGCTGCAAAATGCTCGGGTAAATGACTTAATTGTAGAGGTGTGGGAGTACCAAAGTGTCACAATGAACGCTACATAATAGTGTTCATCCTGATGGCAGGAATGAGGCTTTCACAAGACGCACGCCTTAAGTTGCCTTTCTGCTTGTCAGCAAAATGTGCCTGAGAAGAAAGAGAAAAGAAGTGTCTGAAAAAAATTGTTGGTTGTTAAAGAGAATATGCAACAAGTCACTCTGAAATCTCTTTGGACCTGTTACAGCTGCTGCCTGGCCGTGGCTAGGCAAGCCTGACTTAGGTTTGATAAATGGTGGTTTCTTTTGATTTTGAGAAAGTCCGGAAGGGAAGGGATAACAGGACACAGGAGAAGGTTCTTGGGGGAAATCCTGTGTCCTTGTCTCAGCATTGGAGATAAACGTTATACCCCTGGTGCTTCAGCTGAATGGCTCAGAAAGGGTTTGAGTTTGTTGGAGTTTATAACTGGTTTCTGTTGATATCTGGTTCCTGCAGTTGGTTCATCATGTTGATCTGCTATTTGTTCGCTAAGCTGGGTTGACAACACTCATACAGATTGCAGTACTGCAAGTCAGGGCTATCAGAGAGAGGGGTGCTGAAGAATCTCACCGCGGTGAAATTCCCATGAGAAAACACTAGTGATAGTACCTGAGGGTTTGTGTGGAAGGAGAGCAGCAACTACTCAGTGACCTAGAGGTTAGTAAAGTACAAACTAAGAAAGGTGTGAGAACACTATTTCCAGTTAGAGTTGGTTGCAATTTTTACACTAAGTTATATTATATCAGAAGGGCCATTTCTTTAATGAGAAATTCTCTCTTTTTGCAATGTTACCCACAACATTTTTTGTTTTGTTTTGGTTTTTTTTGCTATTACAATTAAAATCATACTGGATTTTTATCTAAATAAATTTCAGAATTGTTAACAAATATTTTCACTTCTCAAAAACCCATGTCTTGTTTCACAGTTTTTTTGTAGTTCTCGGGTTTCTTCTGCTGGTAAATTAAAGTTTCTGTGACAATTTTGAAAATTTCTTTGGATAAAAATTCTGCTTAAAAACAAGCATGTGTTCTTGGGGTTCAATACTGGACCTGGTAAAATAAAAAAAAGCTTTGAAACTTCTCAAAAGATTTTTTTTTCCTTATTTGTAACTAGTTTTGTGAATTTTGAAGTCACTGTTTCCTTTGTTAGAACAGAGCAAATAATGTGACTACTTAAAATAACAGTGTTATTTCTGTTGGGTTCATTTTTCTTTCCCATCTTAAAGCCATGGAGTGGCTGACTATGGGGACTGCAAGTGTCTTTTTCTGTGGCAATTGCAGTTTTCTTTGTTTTTATCTTGGGAGGTTTTTTTTGGGTTTTTTTTCCCCCTGAAATTACTGAAGAATATAAGAACATTATGGCAACTGCCATGGAGATCAAGAGATCCTGATTGAACTTAATCTCCACATACCTTACTGGGCTTGGGAATGGCATTTCTCCTTAAACATTTCTAGAAATATTACCTGTCTTCCTCAGCATTTGAAGTTTGAATTTGCAACAGTTGATTGCCTGATTGGCATTTGGAGCCTGAGAGAGAATAGACTTTACACCTGTGAAACTGCAACACTCATCCAGCATCTAGAAGTCTAAAGAAAAAAATATAAGTAGTAGGTTTCCTGATGGACACTAAGGAACAGCTCTCCCTTCAGCCTGGAAATTTTCTGCTGTGATCTGAAGGAACTAAGCTCCACACTTGCAAAATTCTCTGGCATACACACACACATGTAAGGGGGTTGTGGGGCTGTAACTGAGTAGAAATACAGGCTGCAATACTGAGCGTTCCTACTTGCACCCCACTGGGCTTTATTGCTGACTATGTGTCCCCGGTCTCTTTGGCTTCATGCTACATGTGGAAGCACTGGGGTTGATCATGGGTAGCAAGAGCATTCAGTTCAAACTGGTTTGGGGTTTTTGTTAGTTTTGTTATTTATCCACTTCTCTCAACCTACCAAGGTATTTTAGAAAATGAGGAGAGAAACAGAAGCCTCAATTTTTGTGATTACCATTATGTTCCCAGGGGTTAGTGCCCCTCCCTGGGAACATCACACTTGGGGTGTCTCTGCTTTCCTATCCCTGCCTCCTTTGTCCACAAGCCGCTCTCTTACCCGCCTTTTCCATTTCCTCAATGTGCACTCATCTTTGCAGTGAAGAAGGTTTGTTTCTTACTTCACCAAGGTATTGTGAGTCCTATTTAGTAGCTGGAAAAACTTTTCCAGCTCTTTAATCAAGTAGGTTTGTGCGTCCTTAGCATCAGTGGCCTGCCACATGGATATCAAAGAAAATTGTTATAATTATTGCTTTTAAAATTATTATGAAATTGTGCCTTACTTTTTCAGTCATATTTAACTGTGTAATTTAGAACCACATGATTGCAAGGATTTACCATGAAGAAATATGTTTGAAGGATAGTTTGTTTTTTAATTTTTTTTGTCCAAGAATGAATTTATTAGCTTTTCCTCTTATATTTTTTCTTCCAGTTTTATTCCTTTAATATGTTTGTGTAAAAGGGCAGCCTGAATTTGCATTTGTGAGAGACAGAAGATTTTATTTGGTCTTGTATGTAGAGCTTTCATTTTCTTTTATGTTCCTTCAGGAAAATTCCTCTCTGCCCAATTACTCATACTGAGATGTCTTTAAATGCAGGCTGACCAGTAAGAGTTTTTTGTTGTTGTTTAATTTAGTGTGTGGTTTGCTTTGTGGTTGTGGTTTTTCTTTTAATTAACCAGATATTGGGTGGTGGGGAGGCATTGCACATTAATGCAGAATGCTAATGCTAATTTTCACAGAAAAGACAAAATTGGAGTCTTTCCCTGTCTCCAGTGCAGTTTTGTTACTGCTCTGTGTACAACACTAATATTAAGCCAGACTGTAAAGGCTAAATACTCAGAGTGACCTACTTCCATTCACCAGCGAGAATCCTTTGTCAGCTGACTCCTGTTTGTTTGTTCATTTTTAAATGTCGGATTACAGAACGAGCATCTTCTAAAGATGAAAGAAAACAGTGTTTTCATGTGCAGGAAATTTGGGGTTGCAGTAACAGAGCATTTTCTTTGTGAATTTGGATGTCATGGTGTTTCAAGCTCCTGTCTGGAGCCTAAATCAATTTGGCCTCTCATCCAGTTCATCTAACTGGTGCTCCTAAAAGGCTGCAGCCCTGCAAAAGCTCATGCAGCATTTTTGGCTGCTTTCCCTTGCTCCCATTTGGTACATATTTGCACAATTTAACTGAGCTTTTCTTTCTGCTGAAGGTCAGATGCAAGCGATACGAAACACTAAACTTTATAAACAAGCAAAGCCATTTCAACCACAGCATTTTGGACTAGAATGGATTTTTAGGTGGCGCACTGTCTGCTGGCCTTTGGAGAGGGGATCCTGAGACTACACTGGCCTGGAACAGGATGCAAAGCCACAAGCCTTGTTTTTTTTAATAAACTACTTACTGTAATCCAGCTACACAGTTTCAGCCTCACACTTCAGAAGAAGCTTCCAGTAGCTATGCACATACAGGCACTTTCTCTCTTGCAGAAAGTGAAACTTTCCCAACCAGGGTAAATTTAACCTATTGCATAAGATGCTGGGAGTTGGTTTTTTTTTTTCCTTGGGATTCTTACTGTAACCTCTGTGTGCAGAGGATGAATAGCTTTTTTTTTCCCCCCTCAGTTTTTTTTTCTGACAAGATTAGATGTTGCATATTGATGAGCTAGCATTTCAAAGGTCCACGGGGCTTTGGAACGTATTAAGAATCTCTGAAGTTTAATATTCACCATGTTTTAAATATTCAGAAGGAAAAATCTGCATAAAATGGCTTTTGATAAATACATTCTAGGGATTCTTTCTATCTTACACAAGCGTTGTGGGGATTGTGGCTGTGCCAGTTTTGTTCCTAAGTGTCTTTTGTTTCAGCATTTCAGAACCATTTTGGTCCCATTTGTATGCCCAGTGCCTGTGCTGGTCTGTTTTGGTTTCTGCTGGAATTGTACAGCAGACAGTTGGATGTGACCAGGAAAAGCCTCAGTTGAGCATCAGAACTGCTAAATATCTGCTTGGTGCCTCCCCTCCTTGTGACACCTGGGCACGTCCAGCCTGTTTTGCTGCGTACTTCTCATGATGTGGATTGGGATCAGTCCAGTGGTCAGGCCTGGCTAAGATCTTTCTGCAAAGGTCCTCTATCCTAGTGGGGATTTGAGAATGGAAAGGATAAGATGCTGGGTGCAGGAGCAAAGCAAAGTGTCATTCGATACATCTCAGGTCTCACAGGGTAGTTTCCCCTTCCTTTGGTCGTCTCTTTGGTGAGAGGCTCAGCAGTAAAAGAAGTGCCTTTAGGAGAAATCCTCATTTGGGGATGCTCCATTTCCCATGCTCTTGAAAGTCTGATTCAGGCTTTAGATGAAGAGGATCGGTTGTGGGCTGCAAAGACACAGGTACTTCATGGTGTTATTAACACACTGCCTTAGCCTCGATGTCCCATGGTACGTCCCATGGTGGGCAGAACAGCTGCTTTGGTCCCACTCACACACAGCCTTGACTTTGTCATGCCAGTCCCTGTTGAATCAGCGCCTGGTACTTGTTCTCAGGACTGCTCTGGCTTGGGCCAAGGGCATCTCATGCCTCTATGCAAAAGGTCGTGCTTTCAGGTTTTAGCTTACAAATAATGCAGTCCTTTCAAATTCACCTTTCCCCTCTCACATATTCTTGACAGAAGTAGGATTTTAAATATTTCATAGCATTCTTCTTTCTTCTTCCTTTTTGCCAGATGCCTTGAAAACATTGTCAGATTACAATCTGGGGGGGATCAGGAAGGATCAGTTTCCTTTCCTTCTTGATTGCATGGTGTAGGTTTGCAATGAGGGTTTTGTCTTTTTTTTTTTTTTTTAAAGTCTTCCAGAACAGATGCCTTCAGTTTATGCAGAGAAAGATTGTCTATGATTAGAGCTAATCCAGGATGGCAGGATTGGACCCCCACAGTGAAAGCTAGAGAAGTGATTGCAAAAGTATTCCGTTTCTCCTTTATTAATTGCACAGGAAGTTTCCACTGAAGGCTCATGTAGCCCAACTGGCCTATGTAATAAGTAGCAGGGCCTGTAATTACAGTCTGTCTTCTGATCCTATCTGTGCTCTGACTTTCTAGGCACTGCAGTTCTATTTACATCTGGGTCTTTGTCACCTTTTAAATTTTTGATTGGTCACTAAGGGAAGGAGAGCTCGAGCTGTGAGCCCTGCGGAGGTGCAGCAAGTATAAATGAGGGAATCCTCCTCCTTCTCAGGTATCTGCCTGATCTGGGACATGGAACAGAGCACAAGGAACAGGGGGATTTTGCCAGCCGTGCAGCAGAGGAAGCAGGCTGTGTGCCAGCTGGGTATCTTTCAAGATCTCAGAGTCTTTGTAGGACTGGAAATTTGAACCTTTTACAGGTCTTAACTAGTGTAGTCTCCTGTGAGGGAGTTTAACAGCATTTTTTTACTCAGAGCAGTTTCTTTTTTCTCTATAAGATTCAAGGTTTTATCATTGCAAAGAGATTCTTCCCCATATGGTATGAGGAGGGAGATGGCTTTTGGCATCATGCAGAGGAAACCTGGTATCAAAGTGTAAAGCAAGAGTAACTTGAGTGGAAGGGGAAAGGCAGAGATTTATATGTGGTTCAGTACCAAGTTCACCAGCTCTGAGCACCAGTGAGCACAGCCTTGAGCAGATGAGTTTGCTGGGGTGTCAGTCCTGAGATCTGGAAGTAAGTAGTAAATGGTCTCCTTGTGGAGGTGTTTGGTGCTGGTCACTGGCAGCAATCTCTTGTCTCTTTGGAAACATGCACTAAAGTTAGAGCAAAGCTACAGAATGGTGCTCCCCAGTCTTTTTCTTCAAGGCAGACTCTCAGTGCTATGTTTGATCAAGAGGAATGGAAGCCATTGGGTAAATACTGTATTCTATGCAAAAAAAAAAAAAAAAATTAACAATCCACTACGAATACTTTTAATGTCCATTAAAGTGTTACACAAATTGTCCCTTTTCTGCAGCTTGCACTGTTATTTCGTTATTTTTAGCCTGAATTCTGTTAAAAAAACCTGCTCAATTGTTTTTTAATTTTTTGTAACTCTGCTTCTAAGAAAGTTGACGCTTTAAAGGAAAAAAAAAGTTTCAAACATGGTTTTTCAGGCTTCGAAATTAATAATTTCTACACCTGACCCAGTTCCTGCAGCTGCCAAAAAAGAAAAGAGAAAGCTATTTAAATTTCTCATAGAACCATTTATCTCTTAAAATATGCCAAGGCAATTTGAGGTGGGGGTGGAGACTCAGCTATTTATCTCAGCAGCTTGATTTTTCTCTTTATGTTTCTAACTGTCAGGGGGAAAAAACCGGTAGGAAGCTATTCTTGGGCTATTATTGATGTATTGTGTTGCCATTATGCAGGATGTCTGCTTTGCTATATACGGAAGGACATTAATAATAGCCATCTCCCCTGCCCCCACCCTTCGTTCCTCTTTGGGAAGAATATGGTTTAACTGGAGCATCTGCTGTGTTCAAATTGCTGCTCCTTCTTCCCCTTCCTCCAGTTCATTCCCAAACTAGTTTTAGGAACCAGGACTAAGGGAATAAGGAGACAGATTATATTTGCCATTTTTCTGCATACTTCTGTGGTTGCTCCAGGCAAATAATTTCCATGCCATGTACCTGTCTATCCTCTTCCTTTCCATGTATTGCCCCTGCTTTCATTTTAAGTTCATCAGTGCAAAGAAAAACACTTTCTTGCTGCTTTTTTCTCACAAGGGCTGGCTGGCAGAACGGGCTCAACAACAGACCTCTGATTTATTATTACCCAGCATTTCATATTCAGGAACATCGGTTTCATTATTTCCCATTAGTAGGAAAATGTATTCCCATTCCCATCCCTCCTACCCCAGGTTTAAAACATTGTTATGAGACTTTAAAGGGTCCTTCTCTTGTTTAAAGATTTGGATGCTTGTTTTATTTTTGGAAGCAGAGTGTATGGTGAACAGGAATAGTTTGATGTTTAAAAAATAGCTGCAGTTCAGCATTCCCCTAGAGTGCGGGAAGTCCTGTCTCCGCAGGTCTGTGCCAGCAGCGTGACAGCCCAGAGAGCAAAGCCGATTTGAATAGGAAAAAAAACTGGCCTGCCCCATTTCATCTGTGAGAAGGGAGAGGTGAAAATAATAAATGTGACAAAATATAAAGGGCAGAATTGCTCAGATACTTTTTTAATGGCTACTCCTACAGCTCTCGCTAATTTTGTTCCATAGAAGCTTTGCTTATTCAGCATTTGTGGTAGTCAGGACCATGTGGTTTTTCACGGTGTCATTATTTTTACTTTTCATTTATTGAGTTTTAGTCTTGCCTTGGTCCCCATAGGGTATGGAGCCACTTTAGTTTGGGCAGTGAATGAAAATCAGTCTAGGAAAGATCTCTTCTAGGAAAGCTTTACCTGAAATTGAGAACTGGAAAATGCAATCAGAATATTTTCCAGTTCTGATATAGAGAGGTTTTCAAAATTGGAATCCTACATGGAGGAATGCCTTCAGTGGGGGAAGTGCTTAGGTTTCAAAATGAAAGGGAGATGGCCATTCAGTTTAGTTTTTCTTGTTGCTTTTACAGTCTTCCTTGGTGATGGCCAAGGAGAAAAATTACACACTTTGAAGTGTTCCCTAAGCTAGAGACAGAGCCCAGCATCTCCTCTGCAAAAGCTTGCTCCAGCTTTCCACGCTGTTGCAGCACAGGAGTGAGGAAAGCCTGCTGATGGAGCAAGGTCCACCTTATCCTCTCCATAGCAAGTCCTACTCCCCGTGGTGAGTCTGCATCCAGTCTTGGGCTTGATCCTGCCTTCCTAGTGCAAGTATTTTGCCAGAATCAGCTGTTTTCTCTCTGCCATTAGCTATGGGATTGTGTGCAATGATGAAGATTTGCAGGGAGGGAGGAAAAGATCCTGTTCCAATTAGGCCGCCTTTGTGCTAATGTTTCATTCAGGGCTGTATGAGATAAGAGCAGTTTGCACTGAAATGCACAGCCGGAGGTTGTAGTTTGTGTTTCAACTGTGTTGAGATGGTACCCATTGAAAATACAGAACTGGGGCACTTGCTTTTGCATCTGCCAGTGCTTTACTGACAGCTCTGTGTGGGATGGAAACCCATTTCAGTTTGGCAAATGGACATTTTGTGCCTTGTCCCCCAAGTCTGCTCTAGTTCTTTGCTTTATCCACCTAAAAAGTAGTATTTCTAATGTGCCTAAAGCCTAAGTGGCTAAGCATCTCAGCAGAACCACCAGCAAGGTGACAAGTAGGCTATTGACAGAGCTGCCTTTACAAAAAGTGTATTCCAGTTTCTTCACTGTGTGCCTTTTCAGAGACCTGCTGTGCTCCTTTATGGGCAGCAGAGAAACAGCCCTAGTGCTGAGCAGGGATGGGAACTGGGAGGATGATGGGGAAGAGTAGCAAGAGGTTAATGCTGAGCATCTGTTCTCCATTGGGATAAGCAAAGCAATGGCTTATCCCATTGGCACGGCTTGTTGTCTTGCTTAACACACCCTGTTGTCTGGTAGGCAACTGTTCTGTAGCAGAGGTACGTGGGTATATCTCCTCAAACCTCTCTGTCTTATCAGAACTCCAGAGTCATTCATATCTGCAGAATTCATTCACTTAATATTGTCTCTTATAAGCTCTCCATCATTCATTTTTTATAATGTTAGAAGAGAAAATTTCAAGGTGAACCAAAGGATGGGTGTTTGGTGCTACTCTATTAAAAAGGCTGATGTGCTCTCGCTTTCAATCCTCAAAATCACGTTTTAGCAAACTCTTCTCTGCTGTGACCAGAGAGGAAATGCAAGGTGCATTGGAAATGCAACAAAGGGAAAAATTTTATGTTTTGATGATCCGTTACCGCACCACTGTGACCTCCTCTGCTGTCCCTCTTGAGAGTGAGAACTGAGTATTAGTAGAGGTATGGGCAGAGCAAAGTAATGCTTGGACTTTCTCTCATGGTCTTGCTAGAAAGGATCTGCCTTGGTGAGACTTCAAATTCCTTGAGGATCCTATACTTTCCCATGCCACAGCTTCTCTTTTCGACCATCAGAGTGAGTGAATGGCAGCTTCCACTGCCTTCCCTCCAGTCAGTCAAATGAGAGACCTGGAGTACTAATTCTGTAGCTTTAGTAACGACACTTTCCAGCTCAGAACAAACAAGTTTGTTGTGTGTCAGAGCCCAGTCTCTCACGCTGGCTTTACCTGTGGGCTGATACAAGGGGTCTGAACCACATATGGGTCATTCTAGAAGGATTCCTCTTGTCTAAATGCCCCATGGAGATGCCCCCAAATGCTGGGAGATTGATTGACTTAGCTGTTTCAAACTGCAAAGAGGAAGTGCCCTCAGGAACATATTTGTCCTACATAGCTGCTATGCTTTGGCCTATCCCTGCCAGCTGTAGACCTATCTGCTCGAGGGTTCACCAGCAATGATCTTTATTGGATGGGCAGTAATTCACAGTGGATGACTAGGCCAGGTTTAAAGTGGTGTTTCAGCTTTATGTAGTTGTTGGTTTTGCCCTTGAGATGGAGAAGGTTTTATGTTGTTGCCTTTGTTCTAGTTGAGAGGGGAGTGTGACTGGCCACACTTCTCCTTGTCCTGCATCAGCAGGCAGAGGCTCTCAGTGGTATGGGAAGCATCTTCCTTTTAAATGTGAATCACTAGCCTAGGTATCTGGGCAAGGAAGGGGCACAAGGAAGCATTCCCTATATGAGGAATGCCTTCTGCTGTGCACTCTATGCCCTTAGATCCTAATGAAGTAACATTACTTGAGCTTTTAGGATTAGTCTCCTGTCTGTCAGAGCTTGGGGGTACCAGAGCTTTACTGCTTGCTGAGCAAAAGCCCTGCCCAAGTCTGTGAGGGGCCTGATTCTGCTGCCATTGGAATTTTCCCGAATCCTGTGAGTTGCTGAGTGCACCTCCTGTGAGCTGCTGCTTAGACTCCCTTGTCTCTAAACCCATCAGGCCACTTGTCTCCCTCACTGACTACTTCCACAGGGTTTTGAGGGCACTCAGGAAATGCAATCAGCACCTTACAGGATCAATCTGCTAGGCAATAAATGAAGTTTTTTCTCTGGTAACTTGTGCGCATTAATTAAAAACCATTTATTCCAATTTGTTCTGAGGACAGATGCAGCATATACACATTTTCTATATTTATAAATATATATAGATATATATATTTTGTTCTCAGCTAGTTACTTCTTCTAAACTGCAATTTTCTGAGCAACCGGCATATATTTTTTATTCAACACGTAAAATTACTTTTTACAGTAAGAGAATGAAAGCTGTTTTAAGCATGTGTTTTCTGTATTTTTATTATGCATTATACAATTATATTGAGATGTATTTTCCTCTTGCTCTGCTCTTTCGGTTGTTATCCTTTTTATCAGTTATGCTTTTCAAATGTTTTGTAAGGGAAAATAAATATGCAAAATTGCCAGATGCCTTTTTTCTTTGCAGAAGAAGTATCACAAATGCCTTTTTATTACATTTTACCAATCCAATAAACTTCTTATAAATTTCATTTTTGTTTGCTAGTGTGTGAAATTATTTTTCAAGTTGAATGGTATTTACTTTCTCTCAACTTCCACCTGCAATTATACTTCATATCCTCCACCTCTCTCTCTTTTATGTTCAAAATTTCGTTGTTTGGGTCTCAACACACTTAATTCAAGAGCCTGTTTCACTGTTGGGTGAAGTAAGGATGACAGAAATGTGTCCCAAGACAAGCTACCCCCTGCTGTACTGGACATCTTTTGATGAATTTTGCACTGGTTCTAAAAATGTGTGCCTTTGCAGCGAAGAACACTCCATTCACAAACCATGCAGTAATCTGATTATATGGGAAGTTGCCCACAAGTATTCTCAGATTTGAGTAGTGATTGGTTGGCAGCAGAGCCAAGCACCTTGCTTTGCAGCTGAATGGAGGAACATTGTTTAAACTGTAATGGGGAGAGTAGAAAGAAGTCTGGTTAGCAAAGCCTGCCTCTTCTAGAAAGCTGTTTCTAGGCTGTCATTGCGGTAAATAATCAGGATTGATCCCAGTCTAGTCCAACCTGCTTTAAAAATATCACTGATCAGCACACAGCCTGACCTTCACCTCTGCAGTCAGAAACCATGACACAGCACCAAACCGTCACCAAACGTTTTCCCCGACTGAAATGCTTCAAGTGATGGGTAATCCAGTGTATCCTGGTAAGCTTTTCCAAAAATGCATGCTAAATATCTGCACACTGCCTATAGCCTCTGTTTTTCTATCCTTTCTATCCTTGAAACTTTTTATAAAAGCCCTTTCCTCTGAGAAATCTCTTGCTGTACAGACTGTCTTCAAAGTGGAATTCATCTTGATGAACTTTAGCAGCCTGGAAGACAGCTTTGTTATCCAAGGTGGCCCTCCAGTCAGTGAAGAAGGTCTCATCTTTTCCTTAAGTGAGCATCTGAGACAGGTTTGGTTTGTGTCTTTAAGGGTTAAATGAGATGAATACTGTCCTCCCTTATCAGCAAAAGTGGTTATCTTAAAACATTCTTTCAGAGTTGTAGAAAGATCATAAGGCACACGGTACAGCTAAACCCATTTCTTGTTTGTCACTCCCAAGCAAATTGTATCTACTGTGACCTTGAAGACATCTGCAGATAGAGATCCCACACCCTCCCTTTGCAGTCCGTGCCATAGCGGTGCTGTCTTCACCTTTGGACAGACTTTCCGACTGTCCAGACTAAATATTCTTGGCTGCAAATTAAATCCCATCCTTACTTTCACACCACCAGAGAACACGAAGGACTTCTTTAGTAGGTTAAATATTGTCAGGGGATGCTTTGTTAGCCATGGAAGGAGGTGCAGGCAGCAGTTTTGCTGCCAGCTCCTCCTCCTCTTCCCCGGGGGACTTTAGGAAGGGCCTGTGTTTTCCCTCAGGAAAGGACAAGCTCTGCAGCTTGTTCCTACAGGACACCGGAATCTGACAGGCTTTGTCTTGGCAGTAAAGGGAGTGTGATGGTGTGGGCTTTCAAGTCTATTCAAACTGCTATATAGTTTTCCAAACTCGATATTATTACTTCCTTTATAACACAAGGTACTTTTTCCTAAAGTTGTTACGATGGAAGAGTTCCAGGGGTATGCTGTCCATATGCAAATCAAAATGCATCAGCAGGCCAGGGGCCAGAGGCGATGGCCAAGGGTGAGGGAACTATTAATTCGATAGTTTGGCGCAGCTTTTCTTGCAGTAAAAGACTACAAGAATCCTTTGGAGACAATGAAAGCTTTGGGAGTTGTGTATCTAAAACCCAGATGCCAAGTGGAGCTGTCTTGGGGTTGAGGTTGGGATGGAGGTAGTGTAGGCTATTTGGCAGCCCCAGGGGTTGCTCTGTTGGTGACATCCCTGGTCAAATGAAGAAGCAGTTGTACAGCTGCATTTTCCTGATGTAATGGCTGCCTCCAGCTGTGGCTACCGTAGATTTAACCCCCTGGCTTTGAACAAAGGGTCTGGGATGTTTATCTTCAGGATATGTAGGCTAACTTGTATGACTTCTTCTGTGTCACAAATGGAATTTTGTTACTGAGCAAGTATGACTTTCACTTTCTGGTCAATTTTGAGAAGTTTTTGGGGGCTTTCTAAGCTTCCTCCGGGGTTTTTAAAGCAGGAAAGAAACCTGGAAGACTGAGGAATACTGTCCCCAGTGCTGGTCTTGGCAGGCAGTATTGGTGTTCTGGGCAGTGTTTGGAATGAAGAGCCCAGTGCAAGTGAGGTGCAGGGCTCCCTCTATGAGAGATGGACACTTCCAAAGGGCATCTTTGAGAGCTTCTTCTTGGCAGGGTGAATTTGTTTTCTGGAGATGTCTCTCTCTTGCCATTAGCTGTTCAGGGGCTCTGAAAGATCACACCAAACTTTTTCCCAACAGACGACTGAAATTGAAGAAGATTCATGTGCACAGTGAGTGGGCCCTTTCACTGCTGTATTCCCCACAAAATGGCAAGTGGCTGCATAAAACAACACCATCGCTGCTGTGAAAACAAGCAGGGAAAGAGGGGAAGAGGAGTTTGGATGGGGCTGTCAGGAGAATTGCTGCTACTGTCAGTGTCACTGTCAAAACCTGCCAGGGTCATGGAAGACAAAATGCCGCTCCTGTGACACAAAGGATCTCCCTTCCCCAGGGAGTTCTTGTGAGGAAGACTGGGAGCTCTCAGCCTCTGGTCTGCCAGACCAGATTCAGGCAGTCCTGATAACGGTGGGTCAAAGGATTGAAGCCTACAGTCCTATTGCTGCTAAGAGTTTTTGGAGACAATGTTTTATTGATACTGAATCCATTTAAAATACACAAGGTCAGCCCTGGAGTGGAGCAGAGACACAGAAATTGCTTTCCAAGTGCTAACCACCTCCAGTGTGGTGTCACCAGGAGATACATATGACACTGTTTTCCACAAGGTAAGGAAAAATAAATAAGCCCAAATCATAGCACAGCAGAATGGTCTGCTTTTTTATCTTGCAATATTGTTGGTGTTGGACGGACTCTGCTGTCTTAAAGTATAAATATAAAGACGCTGCTAAATCATCACTATTTCAGCAACTAATTAAGGGGTAATGCTCATGGTGCAGCCGTATATGAGGCAATAAACGGCTTTGGCGGCTGATTAAACACTGGCACCGAGGCATTTAATTACAGCAAAAGCCAATTACCATGTGCATATTCCGACACCACGGACATTACTCCTCTTCTATGACAGAATGAGGAAAGGCAATAAACCCAGCTATACAGACATATAGTGCAGGACCCTCTAGCTTTGCCAGAACCGGCACCTTCCCTCTCCATTGGCTCTGAGATGGAGACTCAGTCTCCATATGGAAGGCTCCAAACAAAGTCCCAGAGTAAAAATTATTTGTAATTTACATAACTCATTTGGGATCTGGAAACAGAGCCAAGTATTGCACATCTCCCCTGCATTAAGGTGCATTTGACCATTTGTGGAAGATAATACTCCCACACTCAGGTAACAGGTGCATTTAAAACCGCACCTGAGTATATTTAGCGTTGATGGGCAAGTCAGTGGCACTGATGGAAGAGCTTATGTGTAGCCTTTTTTGCCTTCAGTTATTGCACTGGAGAAAGCATAATCAGTTGCAAAACACCACATGCCATTCTTCAGCTAATTAATTGATTTAAAAGCTGGAGTCTGATTTTCACAGGCTTTCAGCTCTTGCACCATCCATTTGACTTAACCAGCTCGGCACCTCTTCAAATTAAGCCCTCGCTCTCTTTAACTAGAAGTGAATTCTTCCTTTAAAGGAGTTTCCTAGAGAAATTCTCTCTTAGAAAATCCTTGGCACGAAACCCTAGCCAGCCTTGGCATGCAAACCTGCCTCACGCTGGCATTAACAAGCCTCTTATTTAAATGTTGATGAGCTCTTTGCTGCCAGTTAGCAACGGGAAATGCAGTCTGTGTGTTAAACGAGAGCTGGGAATGACTTCCAAATACCAAAATGTTTGTTAAACTCGCAGCCCACCTCTTCCCTCCTTGGGAGTAGGAAGCTTCCCAGCAAATTGGCCCCATTTTGCACAGAAACTGCCAGGCAGGATCAGACCACGCATCCCTCTCCTCCTGTGGCCCATGTGGGAGTGCCGCCAGGAGCACAGCTTCCCAGGACTCCCCGGGTACCACTGGCGTGGCCATCTGCCCCAGGGGACCCTCCCCTGACCCTACTAATTAGACATGGTCTCACGCTTTGGAGACAGGCTCCCCCTGCCATAGTGTGCATTTGGGGTTATTTGTTTGCTTTTAACCTCTATCAATATATGGGGGGGGTCTGTTGGCTGTCACCTGTACCGAGAGCTGATGAATTGCACCCCTAAGCCTTTCTGGACCCATTTCATTCTCTGCAGTGCTTTATAGAAATGTGTTCCACAAGCTGACTGTGATAGTAATTGATGTATTGCTTTAGCTGGACAGATACCCCCTAAAGTTCAGCCTCAAACTCTGAGAGCAGCTATTTTCTTGCCATCCCATGGAGACCAAATGCCTTGTTGCCTATAAATGAGGAATATCATATATTATGGGGGCTTTTCCGTCCTTCTGGGACTCTTCCCTCTCGCAGTGAATCAAAGGATGAGATTCAAACATTAAATGCCAGGCAAGGGAGTCTCCCTGTATCCTTGTGTTACCTTTGCTGCCTTCTGAAATCAACATGTTCCCCAGCCAGGGAATGTGTAAATTCTTTTGGCTACCACTCACTTTTGGATGAATCCCAACTCTGCATATATACAATGGTCGGTTTCCTCAGTGTTTGAATGAACCAGAAAGGCTTTGTCTGCTATAGATGGGTGCTTTCAATCCCATTTATGGTACATTATATCAGTCTGAAATAGCATCTGCGAGGTCCTTAAACTGAACCACCATCAGATTTACAGCCACCGCAGAGGAGTTTGCAGGCTGGCTCCAGAGAGCTATGAGCAGTAACCATACTCTCCTGAAATATTTGCTTTCTCTGCAAAGTTGACCTGAGGAAGAATGTGTTGTTCATTTGAAGATCTAAGTTTGTTCATTTATTCAGAGAATGTCTTCACTTCAGAATGTAAAGAGATGAGTTTCAAAGCTGAGAGCCAAAGATATACTTCTTGTTATTGCAGAGCTGGTGACAGCTGCACAGACAGGGAGCTTCCCGTGGTATATCCACACATCTGCAAGGTAAAACATGAAGGATTTGAGTTGTTCAACATCATGAGATGAGCAAGACAGTTCAACTAAGCACAATCTTCCTCTCAAACCTCTGCCCAGAGTATACCTGGGACCTAGTGTGAAACTCAGCAAAGAGAAGAGAAAATGCATGCACTGACATGTTCTCCGTGTTTAGTCTCCCTGCTGCCTTGCAGAGCACTTGCAGCGCCTTGGCAAGACTTCAACAGCAGGGCCAAAATAGGATGCACCAAAAATCTCCCCCAGGAGCCTATTTTTGGGTCATTTCCGGTCCATTGGTCACCTGTGCTCTAATGTAGGCCAAACTCACGGGACTTATCCCACATATCGCCCTCACTGGAAGCCTCTGGGGAATGGCTGGTTGCTGTCTGCTGTCCTGGGCAAGTTCAGGAAGTCAGCTGAGAGTAGGGAGGTTTTGCTTGATGCTGTGCAGACGTGGCCAGTGACAGCCCGTGCCTCAGATGCTCCCTGTCTAAGTAGGCAGGACACATGAGGAGCGGGCAGAGTTGGCAACTCAAGCTGCCAGAGTGCTGTGTTTATGTGAAATTCTTGGCTTTCATTTAAAATAATAATAATCATAATAAAAAAATCTGACCCGCTCAGTTGGAAATATGATCCCTAAAGAGTCAGAAACCGCAAGGCCACTCAAAAAGGCACATAATTCACATGTATGTGCTTATACCTCTTGATTTTTAAGCCAAAATCATGGTCTTTGGAGGCCCAGCTTAAGACCTATGAATTCCTAGAGGCTGACAGTAGCAAGTGGGGAAAGGGCAAAATCAGCACATGGGGGAAAAAAAGAGTTGCCAAAGGTATGACAGCACATCACTGGGAGAGCCAGGCCTCGTGCCTCCTCGCCCCAGGTACCCGCCACATTGCCTGGCCTCCTTCCCCAAAGGAAAATGAGAGTCCTTAAAGCAATCCTGACTATTTTAGTCTTGTGTTTCCATCTTCCTTTTGATGCTCTTATTTTCAGCAACACACAGATCTTGCAGCATCCTGCTGCTCCCCACAGAGTGTTGTTCCATCTCTGGGGCTCACGGCCATGGTACTGTGTGCTGATGACAGCTGTGGGAGTTTGCAGTAGCTTAACATTTGCATGCCATGAATATGCAGTTCTGATCATGGCCCAGTTCTCCATGCAGCAGCTTGTGCGTGTTTGCCAGGAACAGCAGCACCCTGCATGCGTCTAGATTCCAGGAAACACCACTTGCTGGAGTCTTGGGTGGCATCTTTGTGTATGCTTGACTGTTTATAATCACAAACACCTGGATAACCAGCTTTCTGTTCAGTACTTTGGGAAATCTGGGTTTGCTTTTAATCACAGCAAAAATCAGGGTCTTCCTGGTTGAGCAGCAATCATCCCTACCTGAGCCTTTTCCAGGATCTGATTTCTGCCCATGAGCACAGCACGGAAAGCTCCTGGCACAAAGCACAGCGCTGGCCAAGGGCAAAGCCTGCCAATGGCTCCTCTCCCTGTCACACTGACTTCTAATTTCTGTTTACACCAGCACAATGTCAAACATCACAGCAGCAGCTTTGGCGGAAGGTGAGTCTGTTAGAACGGAGGTGTCGCTTCCTCTGCTGAGGCCTCTCTAATAACGCCAAGATGCTTTTCTAACTAATTAATTACAGGGCTTTGGCTGAGTTGCTTTAATGATTCCCATCTTCCTGCTGCTGCTCTGCAATCAGCACTACTTGCAGTGCTGTTCAGAGCAACACTGATGCCACCAGAGCAGACGGATGAGCAATATGGGGCAGGGAGGATAATTTTTGTAAGCCAGACATACCATGAGATGCTTGACTTTCTGCTCTCTAATGTATTTTCCTAGAGAAGAGGATAAAGATACACAAGGCAGGTGGATCTAGCAGGCCTTTAGCCCTGAGCAGGACTGCTGTCTGAAGGGAAAAGCTTATGCAGAGTGTAAATAAGTCTCACCTTCTCATTAAAAACCTTAAGGTCCTCAGGGTCCGGCTTGCATGCGCATCCAATTGACTTGGTGGATCACAAAAAATTGAAGGTACAGTCTGGACACTTTGCTACTGGATCTTGAATATTGAAACTGGCTCTAGATGAAAGGATCTGATCAGAGTCAGTGATCCAGCCCACCTATTAGTTCTGCACAGAGTCATGGTACCTGGCCTCCCATGCTTGTACACATCAAAAGCTTGACTTCAAATACTTACAGTATCAATAGACAAAGGATCCAGCATGACTTGACCAGGCTACACCAGACCATATTGTATTAAAGCATGACTGTGGGCAGGGACAATCCTGTGTTGTTGCCACTTACTGCCCACTTAATTTATCAACTTTTCATGCTGCAGTAGAAGCAACCCCCTGCCCCAGGCTTGCCTCGTGCCTTACTGCAACGGTAATGGCGATTCCTCACCTCGAAAAAATGATAAGCAGAGTAGAAAATGAAAGGCAGCAACAGAAAGCAGCTGGGAGAGCAGCAAGTCAGCACGAAGACAGCAGCCTCAGGAAACAGCTCCTGAATGGCTGTGGGTCACTGTGGAGCAAGATGTCAGAAAGAATTTGAAGGCAGATACTGGTGTCCTTCAAGGTCCATTCCAGGAGTATGCACAAAAAAATATTATGGTATTTTTCTGAGATATATGGGATGGACTAGGTACATGAAAAGAAACTTGGTGCTTTTTTTTCCATAAAGTTATTTTTTATTATTTTTCAGTGCTTCTAAATGTCTGATAGGTATTTCCATTTCAGTCCCTGTGTCATGAGCCAAACAGAGGTGATGAGATTAAGTCTTTTAAGTTCTATAATTAACAGCTGGTCACCTGAGCAGCAGAAGTGATCAAGCCTGCTTTCCTATGGAGCTATACCATATGTGGATTCTTTGCTAAGAAGGAGTGAGTTCTTTCTCCAGAATTTGTTTACAAAAGACCTTACTGAGGTAATTCTCTCTGACAAAAAACTTGCTGGAATCTAGTATCTTTAGGATTCCTCCACTCAGTTCCTTCCCCTCCAGTCTGAGGGAGTGAAATTGGTGAGGGAGTCCTGGAGTTATCAGAGGGTGGGAAACATAAATGGTAGGGGAGAGCTGGCAAACAGATGAAAGTAGATAATGCCATAATGTATAATAAGGAACCTCTTGGAAGGGGGTGTGTGTATATCTGAAAGGAGATAAATTAAGATTCAAAACCCATTCTCCATGATTCCTTCCTGAGGCACCTATAACACCAAATAAATGACACACTGGTCTCCAGCACAGCAGCTCACCGGCTGAACCTGCTGCACATGATACAGCTCTTCCAAATACAATCCTGCAGCCAAACATCCACGGAGTCACCGCATCACTGCAGCCTCTATCCCCAGCAGAAGTTCAAACACAAAAGTGCTGTGACCTCTCTCTCAGTGTAATTGAAAAATATTAGTAGTGCCTTTGTACCATCTTGAAGCTTTTGTGCTGAATTTACATCTAATAAGAAGGGGCCTTTTAAGGAGCAAATAAATAAATAAATGGAGGAAACCTTCTCTTTGAGCTAATTTTAGGCACATCCATGCTGACAGCTGCTCTTCCCTGATATATCTCAGCCACATCCTGAAAGGACATGGGAGACTAAGCTCCATTCATGCCACTGCAACTGAGAAAAGGCCTTTGTTTGTTTTGTTTTTAAGGGACTGATGGTAGCTGGCTTTCCAGAGTGTCCCTTCATCCTGGTTATCATTATAATGGAGGTGGGAACAGAGCAAAGGAATCATGGCACATGTATGGGTGTGCAAGCCGTACCCAAGGCTGTTGCTGTTGCTGGGCATGGGGTGTCAGGCTGAGGTCTGCACTCAGTGGCCTTTTGCCACTTTGCTAACTGAGGAAGAAATCCTGGAGCACGAAGATATGGGCCCTGGAGATACTCCAAATGATGAGATACCCCAGTGGGACAGTCGGGCATGTGGGATCACCATGGGGAAGAGAGGCCATGACAGGCTGCAGATGTGCAAGAGGCAGTTCCAGGACGCGCAGCGAGGCAGGACCTGCTCCCGTGAGCCTTGTGTTCAGCCATCAATGACTTGAAAGATCCAGCCACCTCTGCTGAGGTGGAGAGTGGTAGGGAAGGCTTCTTCCTCCTATAGTGTAAAGTAAGCCAACATCTGTGCCTTGCATAGGTTTAGTCCCTGGGCTAAACCTTGTGTTTCTCCTCACTCCATCTCCCAAAGCATATAGATGGAACATGGTGGAAAAGTTCCAGCCCATGTCTGCTCAGAGAGTGAGAGACAACGTGGCATACATACTGCTCTTTGATCTTCACCTGTAGCTTTTTTTTTCCTCTGCTCAAATTAGAAACTCAGGACTTGTCTAGCTTGGATGATTGTTTCATTTCCTCGTTGAAAAGGTGATTACCCCTTTAGTTCTCATAATTACCTAATCAGGAAAAATCAAATCAATCAATGTTAATTTCGACCCTAATAAATATTCTCTGCTATTCTATACATTTATGTATATCTCAAAACTCATCCTAATTTCAAGGAAAACATGATTTCAGAAGTCAGACCAACTTGTTCAGCACCAGGCTCAGCAGTGTGCCACACATCCTGTGAACACACAGCGAAGGGACAGCATGTGACAGAGGGAAGCTAAACAAACACACCTGGAAACTGGGATGGGAAAGGCCGATGCATAACGAGATGTCATATAGTCCATACCCTACCACAAGATAGGACCAGCTGGACCCAAGCTAGCCCAGACAGATGTTTGCCTCTGTCTTGTTTCTGAAAGAATTCAAGGATACAGACCTCACAGATCCCCTAGGCAATCTTTTCTGTGCTTAACTGTTCTTATTTTTTGAAACATTCAGAGATAGGGCCAAAGTTAAGCCCTCCCTGGTGCACTTTAAGTTCATTGTTTCCTGCATTGCCCACACTGGCCTAATGAACTATTCTTGACCTGGGTTGCTTCTTCATGTGGTTGGTGGATCTGGAGATGATGTTAAAAGGTAAGAAAGTGAACCTGGACTGGCTGTAGTTATTGCACAAAATTGCCTAATGGTTTCTGTGAGTTGGTAAATTCAGGAGCCAACTGAGACAGAAGCGAGGCCTTTGCTAGTCTCCTAAAACAACTAAACGTCTCAGCTTTTGGGATGAGCTTCCCTACTCAGGATAAGTCATGTGGATGGTCTAGCTGGTGTTTGCCTGGCTCACCCTGCTCCATAAATAGGGCTGGAACATTTTTCTGTCTCCATATGTGTTGGTCTTGATGGTTGTTTACTGCCATGATTTCTACTCCAGGACAGATCTGTGGGGAAAGGGTCAGGTGGAAAAACGTAACATGAACTTAGCAGTCACCTACCTGCTATTATTTACCCTGATAAGGGCTCAAGTGCTCCTTCTGGTATTGATAATAGCAGCAATACTTAAACTGTAATTGTCCCAGCTTAAGTCTTCTCAGCATTGTACCAGATGCTGAGATGCCTCTGACAGATTTTTCCCCATGTGCACATCTGTGCCCTCCCTGCTGAGGGAAACAGCTCTTCTGGGCAGCAAAATGGCAGGTGCATTGGGCCAGGACTCTGACTGAATGCTGGGTTCATGCAGCATCAAGCACCATGTGCTGTGACATGGGCTCTTCCACATAGTGGGGCACCTGCTGTGGAAGGACGTGAGCCAGACAAAGAGGGTCAGGCTGACTTTGCTGGAAAATTTGCTCTGTGTATGCCCCCACCCAGCTACTCTTGGGGAGGAGGTGCTCCTTCCATCCTGCAACCTGTGCCCTTCTCCCAGCTGTCCTACATCACGGGACTGCATCTGGACCTTCTCATCCTTTGGAGGAAGCTGACATGTGGCTTAGGAGTCAGGAGGGTTGCATGTTTGTGGTTAGCCAAGGCTTGTGTTTTAGAGGATGCTTTGGCCCCTGATGACTTGCTCTGTGGGGCTGGCCTTGAGGACAGATGCTTAGCAGTGAAGTAACACAGTGCCAGATTTTTAGATGCTGGCACTTACTGTGGATTTTGAGGAAGTTCCTCTACACAAAAACACACATTTTTTTCAGGAATTTCCTGAGCAACTCCTGGTACAGGTAAACCTCACTCATCTCTTTCTTAGTCTGCATATGGTAAAAAATCCTCCTAAAGCCATGTCTGGCAAATGCAGTGAGCAACGGTGGCCTCCCGGCACCCAGCCCCCATGTGGCAGATGGAGCTGAGCAAGAGGCAGTTTTGTGCTGTTTCATGTCTTTCAAGGAAATAATTCCTGAAGAGGAGGGAGGGCTCCACTCCAGGGAGATAAGCAATCCCACTGAGCCAGACCTTTGTGTTTCTTCTCTTCCCATTTTATAAGACAACATCAGGAGGGATGGCACCAAGGGGACTTTTGAGCCTGTGGGAGCAGGGTGGGAGCCCTGAGCTGCTGCCCAGGAGCCTGGCTCCATCCCACCACCTTTGAAGCAGGGACCAGCCCCTCTACCCAGCACACAAGCTAGCTGCACTGCAGTGCCAGAGAGTAACCCTTTCTCTGAGGCCTGAGAGCAACCCTGCCCGAGCACTTCTGCCAGGCCATGGAGGAAGAGCAGGGCTTGGAGCAATGCTGGCATGCTCATGGCATGGGCCTGACTGCAGGGTATCTCAGGTCCTGTGGGCAGGCTCTTATACCTTGTGTGTGTCAGCCCACTCCCCTGAGCTCTGCCCAGGCCTCCTGCTTTGCTCAGTGGAATCCCACCTTCACCCACTGCACCTAACACTCTTCATGCACTTCTTGGTCAGACGTGGCTCACAAGATTCATTTCCCAGCAGGTCTCCCTGCAAGAGGGCTGTTCCAGGCTCAGCTGGGAGTGTGCTGGCAGCAGGAGAGGAGACCCTCCCCACCCTGTGTCCTGGAGAGGCCAGGCTGGACCAGAAAAGACAACACGTGTGCAGGCAGATATGGCAGGAGCAGGACAGGAGAGGAAATGGGCTGGGACTGGGACCATGGTAAGGCACCATGGCTATGTCTGAGATGAGCTGCTACATCAGTGATGGTCTTGGGCAGAGGTGACCAAGACTGCAATGTCTATAAGGGATATGTCAGGACCAAGTGGAGCTGACACAGGTGTAGAAGGTGGGCAGGAAGGAAACCTCAGGCCTGGCAAGGGTTAGGTGAGAACTGGCATGTGCCAGAAATTGCCCTAAGTGGAGAAAGGCTTGTGGCACATCATCAGGACAGTGCAAGCAGTCCAGGGCATGATGGAGCTGCGGGTCTGGCTGGCAGTTCTCAAATCAGCTGTGAACAGAAGGTTTCCAAAGATCCAGAGCTGAATTAGTGAGAGATCCTGAACCTAGGTAGGATGAGAAAGCTGTAACAGAGATGCCAGCCTGGGAGAGGAAGGATTGCAAGAGTTCCCCTCAGGTTAGGACCCCAAGCTTCATTTTCAACACTGCCAATATGTGAGGGTCTCTGGTTCAATGAACCACATAGACAACAATGTGGTTTTAATCAGAAATGTGGCATAAGATGCCTGGGAGGAGAGGTTTGCAAGGGCAAAGGGGGTATAAGTGCATGTAATGGCCCAGGGATCTCATTAGAGCTGAAAGGGAAGACCCCAGCATGGCTCGGGCGAGGACACCAGACTGGTCACTGGGCAAAGGCTTGGGGGCACGTGTGGAGTGTATGATTGGGGTGGCCTCTAGCAATGACAGACACCTGCTACTAATAGGTTCAGAAACTCAGCCACTCTGCAAGCTGCATGTTCAACCACTGCCAGGAGAGCATTCCCTAGGTCTGACCTTCCTCCCTTTACTGTGCAAATGTCTGGATCTGAAGCAGCCAAGCTCTCCAAGCACAGTGTATCTAAGTAGCATCTTCTGCCCTGGGTACAAAAAGATAAATAAAAGACCATGCAGGGACTTCATCCTCTTTACTGCCCCCACTCTCTATTTTCCTGCCTACACCCCTGTTCCTCTTGGGATACTGGACTCTCATTCAGGAAAGCAGCCCCAGTTCCCCAGCAGTATTTGTCCTGGGCACAAGGGCATCAGAAGCAGGAGCTTGACTGTCAGCATATCCAGGAAGCGCAGGCTTGCATGGTCCCTAGGGGGGAATTATTTGCTGATTGCATCTGTTTCCCAGAAGCATCACTCCAATTCATCCTGAGATTCATGTTTTTATCCAGCAAATAAGCACCTTGGGAGCTTTGTTTCCATCTTAGTTGTTAAATTTAGAAGTGGTGCTTCCCCAAATCCCACCCTCTCCTGCCCCCTCCCCAACAGCTCCAGTATCTCCCCTCCAGCCCCCACCCTCACCTCCAGCTCTCCCTCTTTGTCGCATTACATAGTAATCTGAGATGCATTGGCCAAGCTCCAGGGAACAGAATGTACTTGGCAGGGAGACGGGTCTTGATGTCTGCAAAATGTCGGGAAATGCAGCCAAGAGCTGCTAACTGGGTCATTAACCTCTAGAAGAAGAGCAAGTTGTGGAGCTGCGCTCTGTCTCCCTTCATCTCGCCAATAAAAATGTCCCAGCAATAAGCGAGGGAAGAAGAGGTTTACAGCTTTAAGTCCTAAGCAGTCAATGCAACCACCCCTCCCTGACCCCCCTTCTCCTTACCCTCTCTCCCAGCACAGTATTAAAGCTTATAAGTGGCCTTTTAAAAACCCAGCGGTCCCCACACAGCTGTCCCTCGGTGCTTGTAAAGAGGCTACTGGAGCAAACCAGTCACTTCCAGCAACACGCTGCTCCTGCTGTTCGTGGTCAGAGGGGTTCAAAGGAAGGGCCTTTTCCTGGGTTGCAGCCCACTGCAATCCTTGTGCAAGTTGGGACCAGGTGCTGCTATTGCTCCATGGACCTACATACCCCTCTTCCCTGTCCTCATATTAGCTGTATGTGATGTTTCTTGCCACCCCATGTGCATGAGCTGCCTTTTTGTATTGGAAGCACAGGTTGCAGGCAGAGATGGCTGGTTCCCCTCCATGGGGAATGATGCAGCGCTGCAAGACATCAACCAAGAGGCCAAGGAAGGTCCTGAGCTCAAATGAAGAAGCCCATATCGCTTTGTGAAACTTGAAATAGACCTGCTTGCCAACGGCAGTGAGGGCTCTGCAGGCTGCAAGAGGTTGGGTCCCCAGAAAAGGGGGTTCTGGCAAGAGTCGGCCAAGGGCCAGGAGGATGGTGCTCCATCTCCAAAAATCCCCATCTCCCATAACCCTGGGTGGCTGTTCGGTGAGGTCACAGGATGGAGGCTAGTGTGGTGGATGGGAGAGGGGAAGAAAGGCGTCACAGTGCCAGACCCCTTCCGCAGAGGTGCTTTATTTCTATCCTTGTCCTCTGGGGGAGATCCATCCTTAGGAGAGACTTGGCTGGGCCGTTCAAGGATCCCACTGCTCATTCTTGTGTCTGCTGCCTTCACATTGGGACCTCCCATGAACACCCGAACACGCGTTCCATTTGCTCCTAATCCATTTTAAACGGACTGAAAGCAAGCCAGAGCACTTCTGGAATTGAGAAAAACAGGCGGAAAGTGCTACCTTCCGAAGCCCGGTCTGTCCAGGTGAGCCCCGCTGGCCGAGCCGGGGATGAGCCGCATCCCGGCCCCGCACCGGGTCCCGCAGCAGCGCCGCCCCGGCAATCCCGCTCCCCGAGTGCCCTCTGCCGGCGAGTCCGCGCCACTGCGGCACGGGGGGCTCGGCGGGGGCGCTTCGGGGAGTGTCAGAGCTTTGGGAAGCTGCGGAGCTTTGAGGGTCTGTAGAGCTTTAGGGGGCTGCAGAGCTTTGAGGGGCGGCAGAGCTTTGGGGCGCTGGAGCTCTCCTGGGGACATGCTGGCTCTGCGTGTCCCTGGGGAGGTATCGGCTGCTGAGGAATCTACCTCTGGGAAATCTTCCATACATGGTTCGGTTTGATTTGTTTTAATTTAGAAGTTCCTGTAAGGTCAGGGACTATTAATTCCTTCCTTAGCATATGCACAGATTAACACCTTCTTCCTTGCCCAGCAAGGATAACTTTGTCACCTGCCAAAAAACTTTTAAATTAATGCAGCCTCCCTTTCTCCAACACAGAGCATTCCCCTAGCCCCTCGCTGTCACAGGCAGTGGCAGCAAAGCCATGCTATAAATTAAGCCACTTCATTCCCTCCTCAACTTTCCCACCCCATGCCATACTTGCCAAAGCACAAGCTTCTCCAATTCCTCCCGACTGCCCCAAATGCATCCTTGGGTTTGCTGGGTGCCTTGAAGTCTGCAGAGCAAATGCTAAAAGGCAAGAAGCCCGTGCTAGGCTCTCTCTTTCCTGCACTCATTCTGGGATGTCCCGCACCTTTGCTGGGATCTGCTGTAAGAATATGGGCCAGGCAAGGCCAGTTATTTTCAAGGTAGAGTGATCCCAGGTTTCTACCGATTGCCTGGCTAAGCCTGTTTAGAAGAAATGTTATCTCTAAGGGAGGAGCTGAGCGAAGGCCCCTTTGAAATCACTGACCCAGATGAAGAAGCAGGTAATGACATCCAAGCCCCCATGCCTATGGCAGCAGCCACAGCCACACTGTCCTCCTTTCAGCAGCATTTCACTTGGAGGAAATGAAAACATCGGAAAAGGAAACAGGGCTGAAAAGGCTTGTTTTCCCATTGTGCTAGCCCAGCTGAGCCTGTGTTGGAGCAGAGCCCTCCTGCAGCTGGGCCCAAAAGCAGCAGCCAAAGAGAAACCCTGGCAACCATCTGTGTAAGAGAAGGAGGGATGTGCAGAGGCTGGAGCACTCATCCAGCCTGGGGAAGCGAGGTGAAGGGCTAGTGGCACTCACAGCTCACATCTACAGCCCCAGCAGGGCATGGCAACAGCCTGCCCTGGGGCAATTGGACAGTCTTGCCTATTCTGAGCAGAAATCACAGAGAAGGAGCTTGCAGGGATAGATCAGAGGAAGCAAAGGTCTCAGAGAGCAGGATGTTGACTTTTGGTTGGTCTGGGACCACAGCAGCACTGACCAAGGATCCTGAGGGCCACAGCTGTGATTCTATCTCCCAGCCCACAGCATGGCTGCATGCCATGACCAACCACTCCACCATCAGCCAGTCCAAAAACACCGTAGGCTGTGCTTGTGCTTCTTGGCATGCTGTGAGAGCCTGTATCTAGACATCCCAAGGAGTTCTGGGACCAAAAGTGGCTTTTGAGAATCACCACATGTTGGTGATGCATGTGCTGAGTTCCACATGCAGAGCTGGTGGTAAATCTGACACCACCTCTGGCAAAATAGTTTCTCTAATGGTGTGCCCAAAACAACTGGGCATGAGCAAGTATCCTGCAGAGCACAGCCCTGTCAGTGACCTCGCTGGTTTGGTGCCAGAACAGGGAAAGTGCTGCCTTTTTGAGTAAGCCAGGGGTTAAACTGAGCTCTGCTTCCCCTTTCTGCCCTGGATTGGTCTGTGAATTAGCCATTGTCCCACCTCCATCACAAACTGAAGGGCTGTGAATTCCTTCCAGCCTCAACTACTTCCCTGTTGGTGAGGAGACAGAGTGCAGAAGTTGATCTTACCATGATTTGCCCTGAAATGACCCAGTACCTTTTGAAAGGAGGTTGCTGCTTAGTGGATGAGAAATCCGTGCTGAGTCTGGGGGAGCTGGGTGAGAGGGCAAGGCCTCGTTCTTTCCCTCTCTGTGTCCCTGATAAATCTGTAGCAAGCAACGCTTTGGAAGTGGCAAGGAGTCCTTATGACTTTTCATGCCTTCCTTGGGCAGAACAGGCCTGCAGGACCACTTAAGCAGCTCTGCTCAAGCTGAAGATTGGGATGTCCTCAGCAGTCAGCAGTGCCTCCTAAAGTGTCCAAGCTGCCCTCAGGCCAGCTATCAAAACAGAGGTTGCAGAAACTTTTTCTTCTCACTTGGGGGGAGCTGGAGAATGATGTCTAGGAAACTGTGTTCAGTCTTTCTTGGCCTGTCTCTGAAGAACATGACATGACTTAAATAAAGCAGCTAGAGACACAGATTTCAGAAGGACTTCTTTGTTCCCAGACTGAGGGTTGTCTCCTCTGAATTTGTACCTTGAGGAGGCTATGATGGAAGGAGTCTGCCCAGTAACCCTGGTACTTAACACTACTACAGCTGCTAAGGGCTTTAGGAGCAGAATGATGTTGCTGGTGTCATTGCACTGTCATACCAATGTCTAGCTGAGGAAGGGTCCCTGCGGTTTCTGCACAAGCTTTCCAGCAGCATAACATTTGGTGGCTTTTCAAAGCCCTTCTTCTTGGATTTGTGCTATTGCATGAATGTTTTTATTTATTTTTGGAGAAAGATCTTTTAGGCTGCATAATTACTGTGGAAAAAGGCTTGATTCTTAAACGCTCCCCAAAGTAAATAAATTAAAAGAACCAGCACTTGAAAATTTCTCTTGAAGCTAATGATAGGAGAGACTGATGACTTGGGGCCTCTGAACTGCTGGAGCCAAACAACACTGTTTCTACTTCCTGAGACTCTTTTTTTTTAAAGGGCTGTGTTTTCTCCAGTTGATTAAGGATCTACAATGTTTTATTCATGCACAACCCTGGATTATCAGCAGTGTCTTACATTTCAAACCAAATAGTGCCACCACTTCCCCAGCTCGAGGAAGCTGCATTTCCTCAGCATAGCTTGAGGCTACTCCTAGAGAAGGTGTCACAGCTATTAATATTTGTTACCCTTATTTGTTAACCTCTGGGGTGAACTGTTAATGCTTGTCTCCAGTGCTGCCTTGGCTGGCTCAATTGCCCTTTTTTTTTTTTTTTTTTATGTGACCAGAACACTGTGGCGAGTGATCATCTTTGTATGAGTCAGTGCTGAACCCATCGTTGCAGTGAAGTGTCAGATTTTATCCAAGTAAGGAGCCGCACTTTGGCACTGGCTAAAGTATTTCTTGGATATACATGAATATGTAGACAGCAACATTCAGCCATCATAGCTAGCCAGGGTGTCTAACTGGTCTCTCTGCCAGTCCAGGGACCACTTGGAACTTCAAGACAACAGCTTCCATTTCCAAACTGTTACTCCTCCTACAAGTGAGAAATTCCCTTTTTGTTGTTAATCCTGCAGGGACTAAAACACACAATGATTTCTGATCACTAAAGAGAGGGAACAGGCCCATTGTATTTAATTAAATAATAAAGGCCTAACTGCTGAATCTTACTGAAGACAAAAGTGGTTATGACAGCAAGTAATTCAGGCATCAGAAGGAAATATATGGAGAAAACACAGTGTCTCCTGCTGTATGGTTACTGCACAGCAAAACGGGTCATATATTAAAATTGTGAGACTGTTTAAGCACTCTGTAATTAACTGCTGTCTATTTAACCAGACAGCTAAAGCAAGTTAATTCAGTGTCAGTTAGGAGACTTATTAAGTGTCTGTGTTTTTTCAACAATTTACTGGTCCATCATTAACTACCCCTAGATTATCTTGTCAAATTGATAATTAAATGCCTCAAAAATTCATTACAGACTCAATATATTAATAGGAATATAATTAAGTAATGTTTGCTTATGTGATCTGCAGTTTATTACCTGCATGCTGATTTATCTCCAAGGCATTTACAAAACCTTAGCTGTAGCCTATTCAGAATCAATACAGGCCCAGAAGTCAATAAATGTCGTATTAGATCCAAATGAGCTATTTAATTGGGAGAATTCATTGAAGTTGTCTTCTGGATCTCCGGTGAGTTTGATGAGGGGATTGTGACCTTACAAACACCAGCTGAAGAACCTGCAGTTGATGATTTATACCTGGGTCAGAATTCTCCCTTGACACACAGGTTTTTGGTCTAATTTTGTTGACTGGTTTGGGTGCTGTAGGCTATTAGAAACTGCCTAAATTGGTTTTACTGAGCTAGTCGGCTGGTGCAGTGATGAATCAGAGGCTCTATTTTGCCTAAAAAGCCAAAGTTAACTCCTCTTGTCCTGTGTAAGGAAGATAGTCTAATGATTTCCCTAAATTTGTAACGCTTGGCCTTTGCATGCCATGTGAATTTTTCAGAGGACTTGCAAATTGCTTCATTAACTAGTTTGATTAACAGGACACTTGTAATTTTTTTAAATTATGAAGGGAAAACAAATGCTTCCTTTGCTCTGAACAATTGTAAAGAAGAAAGAAAACAATGTCTGGGATTTGCTGTACTGTTTAAACACATCAGCTTGCTATTAAGGTATATTATCAGTGGCTACCATCTGTTAGGATTAGCCAGCCTGCAGATAGGCTATTGATCAAAATGAATCTGTGGAGGAGCAATGGTCACCCTTCCTCTGCAGCTGTGTGTGCCAAGGGATGTTACGGTGTTGGTGACTTGATGGAAGGAGGTGGTTTGAGTGCATGTCCAGACCCTGGAATTGGCTGTGGCTATCGGAGCTGTGTCCAGCTGCAGAGTTCCTGATGGGTTTGTAGGCTGGAGCTCCATTTGTGGTTGTGTAGCTTTCTTGGTAATTTTAAAGACTAAGAAATTCTCATTAAGATGGAATTCTGTTTGTGCGTATACATGTATACAAAATGCATGTTTAAAAATAAATAGTAGGCTGGCTGAATTATTGCAAATCACAGTGTCATAAACCCCATGAGTTAGACAGTTACATTTAAAGGAAATTTTTAAATGCTTAATATAATCGCAGCGGTACTCTCAGGGACTTGAACTTCCCTATGCTGTTCAGTGATGTTAGGAATCAACAATGTTGTCATGAAGAAGAAATTTCAGTGTTCTTTGGCACAGATTAGGTTACATTAATTTTTTTACATGGCATATCAACATTTTTGTTGTAGTATTTTCCATTGTGCCATTATCACAAGCTTGTGGGGCTGGGGCGGGGTGACTTACTGCTTTACTGTCCTACTTTAAGCTATGGTGCTTTTAGTGGGGGGAGGCAGGAGGAAAGGAGCTGGTGATGTATCTGATGGTTCCTTTTCCCCAGTGCCAAACTGATGTTAATCACAAACAACCCACAAAGGAGTGTGTGAATACAGATCCAAGATAGGCTTTGGCATAGAAGTGTTTTTGGAGCATATCTGGGGTTTAACTTTTTTTCTCTAACTTTAGGCAAATACAGCTTTGTTTTTCACACTTAAATATATTTGGACTATTTTGTTTTCAAAACCCAGTATTCTACTGTTTGAATTGTATGAAAAGCTGGCCAGATCCAAGCTGAGCATTCCTGGGGGAGAGTTCCCAGCAAGCATGCTTGTGTGCGTGCAGCCTTTAGTGTCTGCCAGGCTCTTCCATAAAGTGATTATACCGCTTCAAAAACAACAGAAAAAAAAGAGAAAAAAACAGGCTAAATTCTGCTTTGAAACACATGCAATTCCAGGGAAGTCTGTTGACTGTGGGAGTAGAGCTGCGGGCAAAATTTGAGCTGGTATCTTTAGGGCATTTTTTTATGCATTCTGTATGTACTTTTCCAGACGTGGAACCTTGCAGGTCCTGACCAGGAATGCAAAAATGTTGTAAAATTTACACATGCTTGTCTACTAAGAGCCTTTGCATGAGGAATTTGGTTAGGAAATATTTTTCTGCTTTATCCTTTTCTGAGCTTTACTGGAATTAAAGCTGAAGCAAACTTTTCTGAAAACTCTGAAATGCTTCAGTAACTTCTGTTTGTTTTCCTCATGTCTCTGTACTTGGCTTCTGGCAAGGACTGAAAGCAGCACTGAGTCACTCAGTAAAGAAGTCTGTTTTGACAGCATCCTCCTGGCCTAAGCAGGAAGTTCTCATAGTTTGAAGACATTGAGAGTTCTGGATCTCGCATGGTTAAAGCCCAGATGTGCAAACCCTAAGGGCATCAGGAGGTATTTCAGCTTCTGAAGCTGCTCAGACCATGCAAAACTGGAGAACCTCATCTATCACTGAAGTTATCTGAAAAGGTGGCCACAGCACAAATCTTTAATCATACAGCAATTTTGAGAAAGAGTCAAATTCTTTGAAGTTTTTCTATTTTCTAATGAGACTGTTAAAGAAAAAAAAAAAAAAAGGGGGGTGGGGAGAAAAGGCTCCATCTTACTCACCAGATCTGCAGCCTCTGTGTGTTCTAAATCATAGCTGCTGCCTGCACTGACAATGGCAAGAATTTTTTAATTTGCTTTCTAACCTCATTAATGCAGTAAGAGGGGGCACAGCAAATACAGGGACAGAGATAGGATTGTGTAAGCATCAACAAGACAATAAATTGGCCCATTGGTTTTTCTTGTTGGGATGAATAGTAAGGAAGAGCATAACTTTAGTCTGAGGCTCCAGTAGGAGATTTGCAAGGTAGAAATTGGGAATGAGAAGTAAGGAGGTGAGGGGGAGAGAAGGCCAGTAGCTCCTCAGTAAAGGAGAAATCCATTTATTAACAGTTGATGTGCAAACTAGATGAGCTGTGTTCCTCTGTACAACATCATGTTAGCATTGCTTTACATAAGAGAAGCACTGAAATGGATTTCTGCTAAAGCCACATTTTAGATTTAGCAAATGGGTGTTTCCCAGTGGTTCTGGTGTTTGTGACCTTGCACGGGAAGTCACAGAGAAGGTCACCTTGTGTGAATTCTGCTATCTTCTTTCATTCTCTGAGATGAAGAAGGAAAAAAGTACATAATATATATGAAAGGGGAAGAGTTGGGTCTCTTTTTATATTTGCTAGCCATATGCCTGCCATGAAAAAGTAAGTGCTTGTTAACACTTCCTACATGGTGGGATGTGGCACACCACACTCCTCACCCTGAGCACAGAAGAGGAAATCACTGATCACTGATAGCTTGTTGTTGGGGCTATCTCCTTCTAGTTATCTAAACTGCTATAAAATATATGAAGGTGAAGAAAGGCAGCCCCATTTAATTTCAGTTGCATGCTAAATACTGTTCTGCTTCTTGTACACCAACATTATCTGTTGCTGTACCACGTTAGTGAGCTGCCTCTGAGTTCTCACCCTGAAGTAGCTGTATTTTAGTACTGAGTACAGCAGTTTGTAACATGTGAACGGCCACTTGCCCTATACTCCCGCAGCCAAAAATCTCCAACAGAGTTCATTTTAAAGCAGTTCCTATCATTGTGTTCATAGATGACTTTGGCTACCATCTGGGGAAAGTTGGTCTTTTTAAATTCCTTTTTATTCCTCTTGGGATATGTATTTAAGGCAGGAGATGCTGAAAGATGTACTGAGGACTGTAAAAGCAGCTTGAAGTAAAGATGTAGGAGGAAAAGTACTCAAGCTGTTTTTCTGCTTTTGCAATTGAAAGGAAACTCATGATATAGCAAATTTTAAATGGCACAAGAAATTCTGCTGTCTCCTTCAACATGGCACTATTAGGCCAGCAACAGGGGGAGCAGCTGCTCAGCCATTGTATAATTGATATCACTGATAATGACCTTGGATTCATAATTAGGGTTTGTGAGGACCAGGACAAAAAGAAAAAGAAAAAAAGAAAAAACCCCACCCTTGAAAAGGTCACAAACCTGTGTGAGTGAGCACATTGAGCACATTGGAATGCAATGAAGGCTGAAGAAACCCTGCCTATCCCAGGGTCTTGTGGGGGGTGAGATGTGGGAGTTTGCACTGGGAGAGCTTTCAGCTCTCCCTTGATGATACTGAGCAGTTGACCAGAAAGGCTGGCATTTTAGGAGAAGGCCAGAGAAGTTTAGATTAGAACACATGGCTGTAAAAGAAGTAATTTTTATTCAGGGGAATTAGTAAATGAGTTCATGCCAGTAACACCAATCTACTGGAAGGCACACAGGGCCCATTGTGCTTAAAAGCTCATGCTGGCACATGCTGCATGTGGATACCTCCTTTGTTATATGTATTTGAGAGCTCAGACTTTGACTGCCACCTGAAACTGAACACTGTGGTTTTCTTTCCCCAATCACTGGGTCATTTGGTTATGATCCTATATCCTTTCATGAGGTTCTTTGGAGTCCCATGTAGCCTGTATCCATTTCTCTTTCTAGCAAAAATGTATTTCAGGAAATTCCGTAATTGCACATCTCTATATGGTGAGGTTTGGCACAAAAACCCCAATGTGATGTTGACCTCTTTTTCTTCTCTTTAACCTACAATGTTTAAGTTGGATTTCTCCACAAACTCAAAACATACATTTTGCTGGATCACACTGGACAAATGGGGAAGAAAACCACCTTGAGTTTTCTGCTGCAAGTTGCCCTTACAGAAAATGCCATGGTGTTCCTGTGCATAGAGAATTAGCCGTTCAATTTGCATTGAAATTCTCTTCAGCTGCAAATAACCACAAACCCATAGATGGATGTGACAGTGCTCAGAGTCCTCACTACTTCCATGTCTGAGTTTCTCTGGATTGTGCTCTAGATTGAGGAACCTCTGGCTGTTCAGGGAGAGGACTCCAATTTCCTTTAATAAACAATATTTGCCTGTGTTTGGGAGATGCCAGTCATGTTTTGGCAACTATTGAAACCTAATGCATAAGAAAAGTAAAGCTGGATGAGCACAGTTTTCTCATAGAACAGTTTGTGTTGCTTTCCCAGGGGGGGTTATGCACCTTTTTTGACTGTGGGATTGGAGGTCTGAACCTATTCCTTTCAGAGCTGCCTTGAAATTTGATTAAATAGCTGCTTTCATGAGGCTGGTTCTTAATCAGGTGGCCTCTGTTAGCTTGTGGAAGATGGATCCTGTCAAACTAAACTTGGGATTATTTGTGACGAAATTAAAAATAAGGTCAATAAAGCTACTTGTGGTTTGAGTCTCATAAAAAATATTTGTCTTGGTACTCATAACACTTAAACTAGAATGATTCAAAATCAATGTGACAGAGTAAAAGGATTAAACACTGGCTTGGAAGCACATCCCAAAATGTCATTGTAAACAGGAAATCAGAACTGAGGGGGAGTATTTCTTGTGGGGTCTCCAAGATGCTTTGCGGCCCCAAATAGCCAACTGTTTTAAGAGTGGCCAAGCAGAAAACAGGGAGTCAGAGGTCAGCCTGGCATACGGCACAAAGCCTGGTGGAGGACACACAGTGACCTGGGCCACTCTGTGAGCTGCGCAGGCAGAAGACTGTGCTCTCCAGAGTCATCCAGAGTCCAGATAGGAAAAGTCTGGCTGCAGCCACTTCCTTCTGGTGCAGCCATTTGCACAAAGCTGCCGGTGCAGTCCAAGAGCACATGCTCGTCTGGGGGAAGGAGGAGAAACAGCAATAAAATGTTTGAACTGCAGCTGTCCCCTATGAGAAATATGTTAATTAAATAGTAAACACTGTTGGGGTGCCAGGGTTCCTGTCTGGCCTTCCAGTCTGTATTAGAAGAAGAGTCACGGGTACAAGGATGGGCTTTACCAGTTTTGGGTGAGATTGCACTAGAGAAGAAGCTGAAATGCAGAAAGGAAGTTCCTCATGGCATGTAAAGAATGTTGTGGGCAGGATGCCTTGAGGTCCCTGACCTCCTAGTCAATGGAGAAAGGGCCCTTCTTTGGTGCCAATGTATGCCTGGATTCAGACAAAATGGGGTTCACTCCAAGCAAACATCCAGTCACTTTCCCTGCAGCCTTTTCCCTAGGCCTTTTGAGCTCAGAAAGGAGACTTCTGCTCCTAGAGCGCTGCTTTCCCCTACTGGTGGGTTTTCCTGTTTACTCTCTCAGCACAGGGTGGGTTAGTGGAGCTGAGACAGACTTGGACAGAAGAGGAGAACCTAAATGTTGCATCTGAAAGAATAAACAATCAGGATTAAGTACCGCACAGGCTGTGAGGCTGAATTAATGCTGCTCCTTATAGGACAGAAATTACAGTGGTATGCATTTCCAGACCTGGTTGTACATGCAACTGGGAAGAAAAAGCCATAGAGCAGCAGGACCTCCAGGTCTAGATAAAATATAACAGTGCTTCCATTGCTCTCTGAGACACATTTCCAACAAGATAATTAAATAGATGAACTCTACAGTCATCCTTGCTGTCTGCCAATGCAGGGGACTGGTTTAGCACTGGGTATGAGTAATGTCCCCATTTAAAGCCTGGTTCAGTTCTGTCAGAAGGAACAGGGGAGTCAGGCAGAGGGACAGCTTGAGTTTGGTCAGTTTCAGACCTGGAGGAGGATGAAACGGCGCTACTTTGGGCAGAGATAAGAGGCAACCTGGCCATGCTCACACATTGCTGGTAACGCTATTGACTGGGTGTTCTCGACTGCAACCGTGATATCTTGTGCACGTTCTTTGCCCACTGACGGAGCCTTCTCCTGCCTCACCCCCTGGTTTTGGCTGGATGCAGAGGAGATGCTGGAAATCGCACAGGCAGCACCAGCCCTTGCCTGCAGACGGTGGGAATATTTCAGGAGTAGGGAGGTCAGGCTGGGTTTCTGGGCCCTGTGAAGCTTGCTTTTTTTTTTTTTTTTTTTTTTAAGGGCTTAGTTCTGTTTAGTTTTGCTTTTAAAGGGTGAAGAGGGGGAAAAAACAGCTTCCAGAAAAAAAACAACAGCTCAAGCTCCAGGAGCCAGATCTTAGCATGAGAACCCGACCCAACATGGGGGAGGGCTGTGACAGATCACTGCATGCCCGAGGAACAAGAATTTGCTGCCTGCTGAAAAGCCACAGAGCTCAGACCCTGTTTGAAAGAGTAACATCTTTGATATAAAAAAACCCAACCAACAACAACCCCAAACCACCCAGCCAATAAAAAGCCTCAGACATACAGGATCCCATTCATGGTGGGAGGGATTTAGTGGAAGTATTTTCCTTCTTTAAGGTTTGGCACAGCCTTAAAGGAGTCTCTTTAAAAGCTTCCAGAGCCGATTATATTTTGGATTGTGTTTCAAATCACCCTTCCCCCCCATGTTTGGTGGGTCCTCAAATATATTCCCAGAATAAATTAGACATAACGGTAGCAGGATTTATTATTATTTTTTTCTTGAGGAGGAGGAAGGAATAAATGACACCAAATTCTGTAATGGAAAGAAAAAAGAAAAAAAGTGTGTATCGGAAACTGCTGCTGAGTGACTCATGCTGCCAGACAAATGGAACCTCACTCATCACTCCATCTTCATCCTCCTCTGGTGAGAGAAAAAGTCTTGGAAAAATATCAGCTCAAATCCCCCACCACCACCACCCCCCCGCCCTGCTGCTTCTCCCATGGCATCCGTACACAGGGAAACAGTCCAAGCCACAGTGATGGCTTCATGTGCTTCTTGGGGCAGGCATTTTCTTTTTTTTTTTTTTGTTTTAATAGCCAACTAGGAAAAGCCTCCGAGGTGACCTTGGAAAAATGTATGCACTAAAGGAAAAAGTTGTGGAAAGGGAGGGGGGGACAGTGTTGGAGTCCTTGTATGTTTTATGTTTGGAGACTTTTTTTCCTTCATAAAGTTTTTCCAAATTTCCACTGAAATAAATTTGCAAGTTATTATTATATTTTTATGAGTGGGAAGAGAGGGGAGGATGCACCATGTGAAAAGCAGAATGAGCTGGGCACAATTCCGACTTAAATAAATGCTGCGTCATAAAAGTATAAAGGGTAGGGCAGGGGGAAGGGTGGGATGCAAAAAAATGCTCTGTTTCTCCCGTCTGGGAGAGTAATTAGCCTTTTTATGAAGCATATAAACTGTATACAAATCAAATATACTTTTATTAACATAAAAATGGTGGGGAGTCTTTATCTTTTTTTTTTTCCTCAAAACATCCTCTGCAAATGTTTGGCACTGCCTGCCAGAAAGCCACTTAAAACACAGCTCTTCAGACTGCCAGCTCCAGCGAGCCCTACTGCGGGCACAAGGGCTATTAGCCAGTGGCAGCCACTTCCCAGCAAATGCCTTTTCAGCTGTAGGGCAGTGGGGTTGAGCAGGTACACACAATGGCTAAGCCCTGCCTCACAAAAAATCTTGCTTAAGGAGATGCCATGTTTTTACAGGTTGCTGGTTCTTGTTTTCAACAGGTTACTTCTCCCTTCACCCTGAGATGCCTTGAGTTTGATTGTGCATGGTATGAGAGTAGCCATGAAGAAGTGTAATGCTCTGTTCTTCCCTGCTTTTTTTGGTTGTGATCAATCCCATACCCTTTTTCAGTGCTCCTAGTGTCCCACTATAATTCTTCCCTTCTTCCAGTGACATTCGCTGTCTCCAGCTCAGGCTTGCACATCCCACCATCTGCAGAGCTGGAGAAGCTCCCAGGACACTGGGTAGGGCTGGTGGCAAGAGTAGAGGATGGCCTGTGACAGCAATTTGGGGTGGCCAGAAGACATCCGAGGATGCATGGAAACAGCACTGGTTCACTTTGCCAAAGGAACTCCTCAGGGGTGCACACAGATACGACAAGAGATGTTGCTGATGGCAGCAGCTGCAAGTCCCTGACCTCCTAGACCCGGGGGAGCTTATCCTCTATGCTCCTTTCCTCATCCCCTACGCTTCCCTTCACAGCCCATGGCACGATGCTTCGGAGCCAGCTGCGGTCCCCATCGCCGTGCCGCTCCGCGCACGGATGGGACAGCAGCCAGCCCCGCTCCCGAACCCAAATGCCCCCGGGCACACCAGGGAGAAGCCCCGGCCGCGCTTCCCAGCTGGGGCCTGAGCGCAACTGCGGCCGATGAATGACTTTCATCTGGACCGCATTAGCCATGGGTGGTGCCGCCGGAGAGATGGCTGCGGGGAGCAGCAGCGCTATTTAAGGCAGCCCCCGCCAGCTGCCTCTGGGTCATCAGCAGAGGGAGCGGCTGTGCCAGGCTGCGATCTTGGGTGCTGCCCTCTGGGCCGAGGTCTCTGGGAGAGCTGTTCCTGTGCTGGAAAAGCCTTCCCGACTGTGAGTGTGAAGTTTCACCCATCTTCCCTCCATTACCTCTTCCTTTTGCTTCATTCTCCAGGAAAGCAATCATAGTATCAAGTGTTTCCTAATAACTTTTTAGGTTGATGACTAATTTTTCAGCCATGCTGAATGATGGGTAATAGTAAGATATTAAGCCTTGCTGTGAAATGGGTGTCCAAGTGAGAAAAGCATCAGGGAAGCTGTGCAGGAGAGGGAGGTTTTTGAAATGTTCCAGTTTCAGGAAAGACTGTTCAGAGGTTCTGTGCCTGGGAAGCTGAAACTAATCTTTTGCCAGGTAAAAATATGTAAGAAAATGAGTACTGGTGGAGCTCATGTTTGTGGCCTTGCCTTGCTGGCTATGGGAGGGAGACCTTAGAGGTTTTCTCTTAAAACCCTCATCCAACCCTGAGGAAGGATATTAGATTTCAATCTAGGCTTTGCAGATGGGCCTCAAACAAACTGGAGGGCTTGTAAAAAAACACAAGGAAGTAAGATGTGGGTTTGGCTCCCAAAATTCCTCTTCCTAACAAGGAGTTGCCTGAGTGTTGCTTTGGAGGCTTTTAGCTCTGAAATGCTAGATGCTCCCCACAGTGTCCCCATTTGTGGTGTGTCACAGGCTCTCAGTGCTTTGTTGGGCTCTACCAGCACATCGCTTTGGGCTTATGGTTCCCATTTTGGGACTGTAAGCTCTGAACAGGCCTGTACTGTGTCTTCCCTGCTCTCCAGCTGCAGTCTTCCATGAAGATTTAGCGGGGGGGGGGGGGGGTGTGGAGAAGTGAGAAAGAACAGGATGAAATCATATGTTTCTGTAAGTCAGCTGATGTGCTGTACAAAATGCAGGTCTAGATTTTGAACCTAGAATTTTCTTTAATAACAAACCCTGGTCAATGAATGTAAAAGCCCCATGCAGAGCCTTTTACTGTGTTAGTCATAGCTTGAATCCTTTATGTTCCCTCTTCTAATGGCAAGTATTATCTGGCATGCCTTGTTACAGTGCAGTCTTTGGAGGGTGTGGAAGTTAGTAATGATGGTGCCTGAATGCTGTTCCAGAGATCGCTGCTACAATTCACAGCAGATAATAGGAGCCACAGCCAGACGGATAATAGAACTGACTGAGATCCATTTATTGCTAAGAGACTGTCTGAATATTTGTACATAGCCTGAGCCACTCCACCCTCCTTCATCACATATCCCAGGAAAGAGGGGTTGGGGGTAGGGTGAAAAAACAAAACACAAGCCTAGGGCAGAATGGAGGAAAATGGGGAGAAAAGGAGGGATTTGCATGCTCTGATGCATTCATAGCTTTTAATTTTTTTGTATGGCCCTTGTCATCACTGAGCCAGAATGGTGTAGGTTGCTAACATATTTACAGCCTGCCTACACATGTGAAGGTGTGGAATGACCACAGGAAGCAAGTGGTGGACTTTGGATGGCAGCCTATCTGAATCCTAAACTAACATCTGATCCCAAACTCATCTTCTCTCTCAGGTAAATGACCAGTATGATGGAAGGTATAAGTGATGGGCTGCAGGCAAACCAAAGTCAGGGATAACAGAAATAGCCAGGCTAATAAAATTTGACCTAATTCAGAACATCATAGTTCATTGCCACTTCAAGTGTTCTTGGTCTTCACATGCTTGCTAAGCTGATTAGGCCTTACAGAAGCTGGAGAGGTAATTTGTGTGCCAAAATGTATACATGTCATTCAATTACTCAGGGTTTTTGGTGTTTAACTGACCCTTCACTCACCTTTCCCTGTCTGGGAAGTGTTGGCAGTTTTCAAAGAGCATAAAAAGTTGGAGAATTTTCTTCTTGCTTTCAAAGACTTTTATAATGTGGTGGTTGTTCATGTGGAAATAAAAATACTTGTAGCTTATGCTCCTAGTGGTTGCTCTTTATCTTTCAAGGGAGCCCATGGTCATATTAGCCTTTCTCTTATTCCTGGTGTTGGCTCTGTCTGTTCAGTATGTGCTATTTTTAGGACGTTGGTGAGGAGCAAGCAACAGGCAATGGCAAAGTCCAGCCCAGCAACAAAGGAAATACTGATGATGGCATTTCTTCTTACTTCTTTTTCAAAGTGGTAGAGGGTAGGGAAGTTAAGCTGCAATGCTACTATCTCTGGGGAAGGACTGTGGTTTAGTGTAGGTCACGGAGAGCAGCTTTGTGGTAGTTAACTGATGGTCACTGCTGATTCCTGGCAGCAAGCCTGGCTGTGCTAATGGAGGAACTGAGGCCCTGATGGAAGTGGATGATGTGCTGTGAGAGAGCTCCCTACCTGCCTGCTGAGCAATGATGGGCTTGGTTTCCTGGCCCCCTCTGTCAGCATATGTTTGGATGCTGCCAGTAAGCAAATCCAGCCTTGCTCTTACCTTACCTTTTGCTTTGAAATGCTTTGTGGTGTTGAGAGCATGTCTGTCTGTGATCTGAGGTACTCACGGCTCCCAGATGTTAGAGCTGCTCAGCTGGCATGGAGTCCTTGCCAAGCTGATCTTCTGTGACCATTCATTTTTACATTCTTTGACTTTTTTCTTTTTTTTTTTCTTCATCCCAGAGGTACTAAGGCCTTTTCTTTACTGATCAAATAGTTTGTTAGCAGCACTTCATTTTTTTTTTTTTTTAGTCCTTGGAGGTCACTGAGTTTGTTCAGAAGTGATTTAGATTGGACTTGTGCTAAGGAGGAAAAGTAAACCCTGGATGTGCAAACATGTTCAGGTGCAAGTCTGTTTTCACCCCCAGATCTGATCATGTGCTGTCAGTTGGTGATAGAAAGTGTGGGGGGTGATAAGGGCTCTGATTGCAAACCAGGGCTCCTGGGCTGTTCTTGGCTTTGAAGACCTGTGTGAACACTGAGCACTTTGTGTTACCCTTCTCTGTCATTAGGCCTGGGAGCTGATTTGGGCAGGGACCACCTCTGTGTGCTTGAGGCTGACTGGATAGGGCTAATAGATGCTGCTTGTGATGGGCAGTGAAGGAGTAACAAGAGCTTTCACCTGCACCTCTCTGAATGGGAGAGATGTGTATGGAGAGTGGAAAACCAAGCAGCTGGATGCTCACTTACCCCTGGGTACATCAGGTGTTCAATGCTGGGGAGTTCTGACCTCCTCTGTACTACCCTATTAAGGGTGTGAGATGCAAGACCAGAAATTAGAGTTCTCCATTGTAGGCTTCTTCTCCCACTCATCCCTTCTTTCACATTTTCTTTACAGACCAGAGATCCGTAATATGGGGTATTGTCTAATCTGTAGCATAGCTCTGCAAAATTCCCAGTATCTTGAGTAAATTACTGAAGGAATGTTGTTTTCCAGCTGGTTGGAAGAGATCTTTGTCTTGGAGAGCCTTTCCTCTTGTGAGACTTCCCCTGGGAGGTTATGTGCAATAAGGCTTCTGCTAGCAGCAAATACTGGTCTTGAAACATTTTCCTGAAGCTTTTGTGGAAAGTGGAGGGATGGGATTTCTCTTCTACACCGAAATTAAATGTCAGCAATTTTCAACCCATCAGTTGGCCCTTTCAGCTGAAAGATTCTACCAAGATTCTTCTTCCTGGGACGACAGTGTTTGCTTTTTCCTTTTTTTCCTTTGGAGATGGCATAGGAAGGGCCAGTGTGGGACAGATGTTAAGAAAAACTGGACTACTCTGGTATTAAGGAATATGTTCATCACAAAAGATAAAAGATCCAGGTACATTTCAGGCTAGATTTGGACTATTTTAAGATGTTCTGTCACCTTAACTGAAATGTACAATTTAGGCAGTGGACATTCCCTGACTCCAAGATGATTTTATTACATTTCTTTGCATACAGTTTGGCTCACTTACCAAGAATCTTTCAGAGTTCTCACAACTTGTAAGTTAAGGTCAAACAGGCATATATGTTAAGGGAAAAGGAATGTCTTGAACGCTACTCAAAAACAATGACTATATAGTTTAAATATCATTTTGAGGAAAAGAATTCATATCCCAGAGGAACGAGTTCTAGCAACTCCAGCACTGATGCTGTGCATGACAAAGTATTACTAAAATGTTTTTCAAAGGTTGCACTGTCCCTCCGGAGATGAAGCCCTTTCTTTGCCATCTCTCAGAATGATGGTGGCCAAAATTTTTCCATACTAGGAGCTGGTCAGTGGTCAGTCTTCACCACAGTGTCTACACGTAATTACTGTGACTTTTGCTCCCAAATTACTGAGGCATTTTTGAAGTGTTACTGTTAGGCTCTTAAATCTAAGCTCGGGAGGAGTTTTAGTGGGAGAAAAGAAAGCACAACTCTATTTTCATTTAAGTTTGGGAGTTGGCAGAGAGGGAGGCTGCCTAACCTTCAAACAGATGGCTGGAGCTCAGACTGTGCTTTCCTGGTGGCCAGGAAGACCTGAGCTCGAACTGCAGTTGTGGCTATAAATAAGTTGTGGACCACAGGCAAATTCTTGTGCTTGCTTTCTCCCTTCTAGAAAGGGTGAATTGATTCTTAGAAACACAGCTGGTCCATCCTGCATGTTGGAGGCTGTCAGGATGTGTGTGACCTACCTGCTCCTGTGGCACTCCTTTTTTATCAGGCTCTGAATTCCTCAAAGAAACAAGAGAGAGGAAGGGTGTAGGGGTAAGTGAAGTGCATCTTACCATACATTTTTACAGTTCAAGCCTGAAGTAGCACAGAACAGACCACAAGTTTTGACACAAACTAGGTTTTCTGAAATAAATTACTAATTTGTTTTTAACATTGATGGACATGCTTAAGTCCTTCTTCATGCGCAAGATCCTTTCTTGAACCATACCTTGTCTCTGGCTCACCCTGTGTAGTCAGTGTTTGCTGGTAGAGGAGTGAAGTGAGAATGCAGCAGCATCACCATCATAAGTGCAGAAGGAGGATAAAATCCTGGTTGAAATCCAAGACCTGAACATGAACTTGCCTGCAGATGTGATCCAAAATGCTGTCTAAAATATGGCTGCCTGGGGAATCGAATGTGATCACCCAGGAACTCCCTTGGGTTTTATGCCCAAGCTGCTGACTACAAAGCTCTTTACTTACATTGTCTATGAAATGCATATGTAGTTTCAAACCAAAGTATCTGAAAATCATCTCTTTTAGTTTTGTTGGCAGAAAGTAGGGATCTGTGTTCCTTTTGTTCTAGATATGACAAATGTCTAAAATGTGAAGAGGAAGCAGAGAGTTATAATAAGGCATGTATGATGAATTCCAAACATCCTTGTGCTTTGCCTTCTGCCATCAATATAATGGCTATAAACTGGTACTCTGACAAATTAATTTGAATCTGTACTTTCATACGTCCACAATGATTGAGTCAGTGCATGAAGAATTGAGGCCTGTAACCACTCCTCCAGGCTGATGCTTCAGGTTTAATGGACAGCTGAGCAACACTTTAAAAGGTCTTTTGTCTTTTCTGACTGTCCACTTAGATCAGCCCTAAGACAGCAGACTGAAAGCTGCCACTGTCCTTTGGACTGTGTAAGGGAAGCTGCAGAGTGTGACTTATGAGTAAACAGCAAGAAAACTAGTCCATGATCAAAGCTTGCCTGAGTAGTCCTGTGGGGGAACCCTCTTGTTATACCAGTGCTCTGAGGTCACGCAACTTGCCTGTGCAACAGGGTACAGTATGACACACTGAGCTTCTTGTCCCCAGCCCTGGTCTGGTTCAGATTTGCTTCTTGTTATTGTCTCCAGTTTTCAGCTCTGACTGGTCTGGGCACTGATGCACTTTGCTGCTTAAATCATGCTGAACATCTCTTTACGCTGGAAGAGGCAACCATAATTCCCCTGAATGTACAGTACAGTCAGAACCTACAGCCACAGCGAAGCTGTAACACCAACCTCTAAAGAACAGGTAACTCTTACAGTATCCTGACTTCAAATCTGGGCTAGGTGATTTGGTACTGGAGATACCTCACAGAGATCTTAGAATTAATCCTACTGATTACTGTGTATGGCTGTTAGTAATAAGAGGTATTGCCTGTAACTGTATAGATTAAAAGGAAAAATCCCAGTCTTCTGTCTAAAAATAGTCTACTGCCCAGTTATTCAGGCCAGGAAAAGCTTTTCATGATGCTGGGCAGGAGGTCTAGAACTTACTTTGTCTCCTTTCTGCTGCTGTTAGGGAGGAACAGGTTTAACAGACCATTGCTCTCATCTGTTTGGCACTTTGACTTTCTATGTCTCCTCAGAAACTGATCTCCAGGTTTGGTCCTCATCTGAAAAACTATGGTGAGACTGTCATTACAAGTTTTGAGACTGATCAGCTAGCAGCTACAAAGAAAGTCCAGGCCAAGGAAAATTGGAATGCCGCTAGCCAGGAAATAACCCAGGATAGGAAAGGAACTTTCCAGAGTGTAGTTTCAGATCCTTGGTTTGTATTAATGGACCTGGTTCCATGTTTTGTAGAACTGTGTACTTGAAAATAAGCTGGAGTGTAAAAGAGAGAATTTAGTCATGGTAGCTTCAATTCTCTTCTTTTGAACCATGTGAAGCGTCAGGAGGACAGGAAGCTCTCCCAGGGGTAATCCCATTGGAAACTCTAGCTGCCTCTGAATTAACGAAGTCCCCAAGCAGACTGATACCACAGGATACAGATGTTTTAGTTCTGGCAAGTAACATGAAACTGCAGGCCAAGTTTATGCTAAAATTTTCGTTTTTTCACAGACACTGCCTTTTTTTAAAAAAAGAGTTAAATGCTCACCCAGACTATAAACCTTGTTTAGAAATCTGAATGGGTGTGTGTTCTCCTGCTGGCTTCGTAATTTGGTAGATGTTAACACAATGTAAATACAGTACAATACAGTTTGGCATGGTGTTTATAAGGACATATGGGAACTATAATTTTTATGCAACCTAGTACTGGGTTTAGTGCTTCTGAAGGGCTTCTTCTTTGACTGTGTGTGAGCTTGGCTATAGTGGGAATGAATTATGAAGAGCAGCAAAATGTGCATGTCTTGTAAACATGGTGATGTTGAAAGATCCAGATAGATGGGTAAATGCCGTTTAAAGCCAATACAAAAAAAAGAACAAATCTAAGGGCAGATGGCAAAATTTTTAAAATGCATGACTGAGTGTTTCTCTTTGAGTTTGTAGCAGGATTTGAGAATATTTCCCTCTTATGCTATAGGGAGAACAGTCTTGTCAGTCTAGGCCTGCTCTGGCCCAGAAGAGATGTGGGTTCCCAGCTACAGATCCTACAGTGAGCCCATGTCTTAACTGCTGGTGATTCCCTCGTGCGCCAGAAATGCTGGATATCTCTTGCCAGCCAGACAAAAACCACCAAAACCTTAGGAATGTGAGTATGAAATTCACTGTCTGAATCCACAAATCAAAGTTGCCACAATTTTAATTTACTGCACATGAGATGTTTAGACCAGCAGGGTCTTCCTGACCTTTGCTAATATAACATGTTGCAGAGCATCTCCCTGTATCCCATGATAAAAGATGAGTGAATGTATACAGGGCAAAATGCCAGCAAAGGCTTCCCAGTGCTGCTGTGAGGGTGTTTGCCAGGAGAGAATGGCTAGATGATACTGAGGATGTATCAGGCCCCAAACTGCAGGGTGGGGGTGAAGAGACAAACAGAAGTTATTTACATAATGGTCGCAGCAATCTGTCTTGGAGGAGTTTTCTTCCTGTCCCCAAATCTGGCATTTGGGCTAACTTTGCATGAGTGAGGAAAAACAAACCAGCTGAGCTTGTGGGAGGCTTCTCAGTCCAGGGAGGGACTCCCCACCCCTTTCCCAGTTCATCTGTACCAAAGGTTGATCTCTGCTCCTTCTGTCCAAGGTGATATGCTTTGTGTGCCCAAGCTCATGGGTCAAAAGAAAAACAACTTCTCTCGTGGCCCATACTGTAGTTAGAACAAGTCAGAGAAAAGTCTGTTATTTTGTCTTTTGCCTGCAAGGGACAAGAGAACACCAATAGGAAGGGTGACAGCACAGGGTTTTCATTAGGCAAAAGGAAGGTTTCATGCAAGGCCAAGTAAGTTACTTTCATTGCTATGGATGCTTCATGGCACTCCACTTCTTGGGTGTGGGCTCAGTCCCCTCATTGAGACTTGTTTATTCCAGAGCTCAGTAGGTTTCTGGGAAGTGCTGTAATAGCTGGGAGGAGATCCCATGGAGAGGGTGGGTTCTCTCGGACACATGCTGTTTAACAATGCCACTGTCTGCAGAGGAACAGAAAATAAACAATGCAAACTCTCTGCCGTAAACCATGCAGAAACACCAGAATATGAATAGCCTCTTGGAAGGTAGCTAGTGCCAAGCAGCTTTGCTGCTATTGTTTATTGTGGCAGAGGAACTAGAACCACCTCTTCAAAACAGGCCAATATTGCCCATTTATAACAGGTTGATGGTTCCTGCAACTGAAATGGAAGTATAATGGTTCTTGGTGAAATGGGGAAACATCTGTAGAAAGCAAATTTGGATGCAATAAAAACTGCAATGAATTAATTTCATTTTATTGAGACATCTTGGGCAGGGAGAGTGAAGAGCCATGTTTGGATAGCTGTTGCAATTGCAAGCAATAAAGGCTGAGGGATTGTCTCTGAGGATTGATCATCAAAGCACCAGGCGAGAGAAGCAGGTGAAAGCAGTCAGATGGGTGGGAGCAAAGAGTAGCTCAGAATACTCTGTGATTCTCTGTCACTGAGCAATGTGGAGTAAATCAGAAGGCAGCGAGAAGATAAAGTGAGTGCTATCTGCATTTCCAGGGGTGTTTTACTCTGGATTAGCTCTGCTTTGGAGGACCAGTATTTAGGATTAGATGTGGCTGTCTGGAGTGCATTTGGTGTGCTCTGGCATGTATCTCTCAGTCTAGCTTCATCTGAAAGGAGTTCAGGTTGCACCCTCCAGGATCACCCTGTGATGTGAACATAAGTGCAGTAAGTGGGGACAATTGGGAGATCTGCTTCTAAAGCACCTGACTGTTGGAATTCAGATCCTTGCATGCTAACAGATGGAAGTAGCAACTGGAGCGTGCCAGCTGCACATGTGTAAAGCCCAAGAGCACATTTCGGCTGAGAAAGTACAGGGTGCCTTGATGCTGCCAGTTGCTTCTTGTGTTTATTCTTTGCAGCTGAGAGAGGATTGCTCTACTCTTTTGTCCACAAGTTTTGGGCAAGCTGGGGAATCCATGGTTTTTGGAAAGCAGCTCCCTGATTCTTTGACATGGTCATTGAAACTTATACATGGACTCTAGGAATGGATTCCAACTCTTTAGCAGTGAGCCTGTACGTACTCAGTGCTGAGGTGGTAGTGACGCTCATTTGCCCTGTACTCACCCATCCCAACTGTTGGCAAGGACACTTTATGCTGAGAGCGGAGAAGTAACTGCTGTATCTTTGAGTGAACTGGAGACAAGGGCTTTCCCCAGAGGATCCAGGTCACTCTAAAATAGGATAAACCTCACCTATGCTAATTGCAGGGGGAAATGGAGAGCAGCTTGTGCTGTGTGTTGCCCCTAAGTAGGGATTCAGCAGAGCAACTTGGATTCCAGGAGGGCTTTGGAAGAAAAAATATGATCTAAAGGGATTAGTATCTTCTGCACTCGGGGGCAGTTTTCAGGCTTTTTTTTTTGAAGATGTATTTTTAGGAGCTGCTGGGGTCTGCAGTTGGTTTGTGAGCCCTGGAGCCTATTTTCTATTCAGAAATGCATTCTGTAGTGAAGATCAGTTTGTCAGCACTCTTCTTTTTTTTTTCTTTTTTTTTCCCCCTCTCCTAACATATGACCCACTCTGGGTCATATGAAGGAGACATGGATGGTATGTGACAGGAGAGAGGCTGCAATCTGCAGCTGGCTCTCCAGCAGGGCTTGGTGCTTGGAACATTCCCAACTGCAGCATCTCCTTCTCCAGCCCTGTGGGCCAGTGCAGCTGAACACAGCGCTCGGCAAGTGGTGTATCTGGGACACAGATAGATGGGGTCTTGGTGTAGTGCTGTATTTTGGTGAAGCGTGACAGGTTGGACATTCAGCAATTCCTGTTCCAGCTACTGATGTGTTCAGCCGGAATAGACCCCAAGGGGATACTCAGAGATAAGTGAAACAAGATGCTTTTCCCTGAACAACAGCAATACAGCCCAGTCCTTACACATCAGTGCCTAGTAAGTATAGTGGCAGTAGCTTCCAGCAGATACCCTGCTGGGTCACGTCTAAACTTGGATAGAAGAAGCTCTCAAAGCTTAGTGCTATATCTTAGAGGTCTTTAGCTCCTCCTTAGCAGCAGGCACTGTAATTATTAAAGCTCTGAGAGGGAAGATAACTGCAGCTGTGGCAGGTGGTTGGAGCTGTTCCTTAGGTCAGATATTTACAGCCTGATGCAGGGTTACAGTTCTGCCAGTGAGTACCACTAAGCATTATCCCAAGGCACATGTATACTGCCAGGGTTTATGCCTTTCTTTCCAGACCGCATCTGCATTGGCTCCATTGCAAACCAGGTCCTGAAATGAAAGGAGTAAAAATCATGAGGACCTTCTTGGGCCTGACCTGCAAGCATGGCAATACATGGTTTGTCCTGCAAGTTCTCAAGCAATGAAGAAAGCAAATACCTGTCTAGAAACAGCTTGTCTTGACTCTCCAGTCTTGCTAGAGTGCAGACTAACACTGCTTGCCTTGCTGCAGTCATGCTCTGAGCTTGCTGCCAAGGACAACCATTCTTGAGTTTTGAGAATGCTCTGGTTTGCCATGGCTATGTACCCTTAAAGTCATGCTAGACAAGCTTTTGAAAGCTCAAGAACTAAAGAGGTCTGGATGGATGAGAGAATAAAAAATTCTTGAAGGATTATTTGGCTTCACAGAACAGACCAAATTCTAGTTATTTTAGGAGTAGACATTTCATAATTATTCTTTTAGGTACCCCTTCACTGAGTTACTAGGCATGCCTGATAGTCTGCTGCACAGAATACCTTGAAGAATTAAGGAAATTTTATCTCTTCTCAAACACCAGGATAGTGAGACATATGGAGACTAAAATACACATCCTCAAAGGAATGTAGATTTGTAATTTGCACTGGGAAGTGGTGGAGATAGCAGGATTTCCCCAGGGTTAGGGTTAAGCTGATTGACTTTTCTGGTATATAGGCATGTAATTGATTATCTTGGAGGCTCTAGGTCTAAGCATTTTCCTTAGATCATGTCTGTAGGGGAGGAGAAAGACAGGTGTCTCCTGAGCGAGTCTTCCCTCAGTTACCTCTCTGAGTTACTGCTGCTCTCTGTGCTGGTGTTTCTTACCCTTGCCTCTGAATCAGCTGATTTGAGCTCTGTGGGAACCAGATGGGCTCTGATTTTGGTGAAGTTTTTACAGGCATTGTCTTTCAGATTTAAAACACAAGACCTTTCTCTTATTCGTCCTGTTATTGCCTCATTTTCAGCTGTGCAGTTTGGAGTGCCTAGACTGGCCTCGCCTCTCCTGGCCTAACCTCTCACAAACAGCCACGAATTTTTGAAAAGGGCCCTGGTTTGCTCTGCCAGCACTCCTGAATTTTGCCTTTCCTCCTTGCAAGCCACACTGAAGCAGCGCTTTGCTATTCTCCGGGAGGAAAATTAAAAAAAAAAAAATAAGTAGGTCATGGTGTCATGTAAGGCAGCCGAGCGCTAACGTGGAGCCAGGCGAGTGGAGCGAAAAAAAACTGTCGTGTCGGAGAAGATGAATGACCAGCTGTGCGGGATAAACAGGGATGAAGGGATCGATGGGAGCGGAGGAGCCGAGCGCGCCGGCGGCAGGTGGAGGGGCCGGGGGGACCGCGGCTGCCGCAGGACAATGCGCCCTCTCCCGGCACAGGTGAGTGTCGCTCCTTCCCTCTGGAATAGCTTTCCTTGCTCTTGCAACAAGTCGTGGTGGTTTCCTTCATGTTTTTCTTCCCCTCGCCCCACAGTTCAGCCCAAATAGCCCATGCACAAAGCATGGGACAGGCATGGAAAATCACTCAGCAGACCAAAAATCCTTAGTCGTAAATTTAATTTTTTTTTTACCCCCTTTATAGATTTATGTTCCCTGGTTTATGTCAGTTTGTGGTGACTTGTTTGTTTCTTTGTTTGTTTTGTTTTTTTGTTTGTTTTTTTCAGAATTAACGTATGAAAGAAGGAGGGAATTTTACACCCTCTAGCTGTCTTGATTCTTGCCCAGCATTACTCAGTGGGCCTGGAATAGATTTCTTTGGAAAATGGACTCAAGCCTGACCTTATCTCCAAGGTAGGATTTCACCCTAGTGTTTAAAGAGAGATTTAGGTGTGGAGGGTGTGATGTGGCGTATCCCTGTAAACATCCCTTAACATGTTTACAATTACAATTTAGTGGGCCTGATTACAATTTAGTGTGCATGGTGTTCTCTGCTGCTTGCTGAGTTTAGAATTTTAACTTACTAAAAAAAAAGGGTGAGAGGTAAATTCAAAGACAAAAGTGTTTTAAAGCAATGCTGGCTGAGAGAGTTTGGGGTTTTAATCTCCTTGCTGTATTCCTGTAGACACAGGGATTGATTTTGACTTTCACCAGCTTGTTTATGGCATCAGTGTTGTCACTCAAGACATATTCAATATTCACTTTGAATTTGTCATGGGTCAACCCATGTTGCAGGGCTGCCAGTCCTTCAAAATATGTGCAGCAAGGATGTAACTTACCTCTACCCCAAGTATGAACTCCCAGCCTCAGAACTGGGGTGGGAGCCCACTGCAAGAAAGTGACCCTGGGTTAAAAGAGGCTCAAACTGTCAAAGACTTAACAAGCGAGGGCTCTTCTAGAATTTGGAGGGCTTGATTGTTTCTGTAGCCCTGTTCAGAAAAACCCCAAGTTTTCTCTGGAGGGCTGGCATTTAAATCCTGCTCATAGTTTCCATCTTCTGACTATAAATGCCTCTTCAGTAACTTGGGGCAAACCTTCCCTTGTGCCTGGAGGCTGGGAGATCTAGCTGTCATGTTTAGCAAGCTGAAATATTCTTGGGTTTGTTTTACTCTTTGCATGTATCAAACAGAGCTGGGCAGCCTCCTGGTGTTGTCAGCATTTGCTGCCTGAGTTGACAGAAACTAGTGCTCAAGTCCCATGTCTGAAAGATTCTTCAAACCTTTATCTTCTCCTGTTCATCAGCCAGTTTACTTCTGCAAATGCTTGGAAATATTGGTGAGTGGTGGAAGCAAACAGTCTCCAGTCTAACCAGGGTTTTTTCCTGCTGCTGGCTCTGTCGATGAGATTTTAAGGTCAATTTTAAAATAGTTCTGCCTAGAAAGAGCTGGTTAAGGAGGATGATAGTAGCTAATATGCACAGACCAGAGATCTGTAGCCAGTTGTTTCTGCAGACAGCCTGTATCTGGTGTTTGAGTTGAACCATGGTATGCAGAAAACTCTTCTATCCAGAGAGGGAGTCTCAGCAGTGCTAAGGGCCAATTACACCTTCCCTGTCAAAAATAAGTGTCCTGTTTACTGTTTGAGCTGGCTGACTTAAAATTCCAGCTTTTAGATTCCAAGGATCTTTGCATACTACTCAGACATTAGCAAGCCTTGTTGATGCTCCTGGAAGTCAGCTTGGTGAGTGGGATTCCCTTGTTCCAGAAAAATGGGCTACAAGAAATGATGGGATGTGACTGCCCATCTGTCACCGTGCTGGTTTTCCTGGCTACTGCTGCCATGCTTGAAGCATGTGACAATTTGTGCCTTCCCTCACAATGGCACTGCTTGTCCTTGAGTTACCAGCCTGTTTCATTAGAGGAAACTAAATCAGCACATGGTGCTCACCAATGTAGGCTACTGTTGCTTCCCCTACCCACTAGGTGTGAGCTTGGAAAATAGTTTGAAACAGAAGCATAAAATGGACTTTGTTAAAATGTATTAGCTCACTTGCAGTTTCCAGAACCTGTGTGTGTATTTTGCAAGCAGAATATCCCAATTTTCAACTTGCAGTATTTGGAAGCACAACAGAGGTATGTGGCTGTTCCAGGCCTTGAGAGACTAGGAAATGGAAATAGTAGTGTTTAGGCTAGTTAGTGGAGGGGAAGGAGCCTTTGGAAGCAGCAGTAGATGAAATGGTATCAAAGCATTGGTGGTGTTCATTTGCTTGCCCAAAGGTCTTTAGGCCTTCTATTAGACTCTCCCTAATTATTTCTAAGGCAGTAAATCCAATCAATACTGAAAGAGGTTCACCCAGACCAAGAATTGTGCTTTTATGTTCTTCCTAGTACCTTCAATTGTTAATCATGTTTAGAAGAGCGGCTGATGCCACTTTTTCCTTCTAATCTTCTGTTCTGGTGATCAGTAGGTATCCTGATATCCAGGGTTTCAGCATTTGAGAAGGCTCAGTGCCAAATCATGTATCTCTACTCGTTTCTTTCTACCCTTACTCTTTTTAAATATTAGGAGTTGTAACAAAGCCTGCTGTCAACCATTGGCTTGGATTCTAAATACTGACCCACATCCAGATTTTGCAATTGGTTACAATTGTTACAATGGGTGGAACTGGTTCTCTGGATCCAAGTACAATTAGATGAATCTAGATCATAATTCTGGGTGTTGAACCCAAAAAATAAGAAGTTCATTTCCCTTTATCTTCTCTTTTCATTGAATAACAATAGTCCAGTACTAGTCTTTGCTGTTCAAAAATCTATTATGAGCTGCCTCAAAGGCCAATGAAGCCCATAATGAAAGAGCATGATGACCTGTGAGGGAACAGCATGTCTTTACATGCTTGCAGGACCAAAGTGGCGGTGAAAGGTGGAAATACATGCTTTGGGGAGCTTTCAAATAATCCTCTTTCCTTTAGGTTTGCCTGATGCCCTGGCCTCTGTATTCTGACCCACACTTTTGCTGTTGTGAACTGCACAGCAATGGTTTTGTGCATTTTTTTTTCTCTAGACAGCAGCTGAACCATTGTTTTGTGCTGCAGAAGTGATGCAGGTCCTGTGTAACACCTTGTCAGTGTTGGGAATGCTCTGTGGCCAATACTTCTGTGCTGCTGTGGGAAGATTAAAAAACTGCTTATTCTCTGCAATGAGCCTGAGTTTGGTGTCCTTCCTCCTGAGAGAGGGCTCCTCTGTCAACAACCCCAGCATGAGCTAGACACCCATGCTGCTGTGTCTGTAGCATGGATGAGAGCATCACTCTGTTTCAGTAGCATCACTCTGTTTCAGGATCAAGCTGAAATTTTGAGTAGCCTAGAACTCTTAGGGTAGTTACTGTCCTGCTAAAATAAAAAGCTGAGCTCATTAGTGACCTTATGGTGAGACTGTTGAATGGCTTTTTGCTTTTTGGGACTGATTCATAAAATAGGCCCAGAGGAAACAGGCAGGAACACATGCTATTCATAATAGTGCCTCCAGAGAATAGCTCATTTCTTTTTCTCTTTCAGTGGTATTGTCAGGCTTCAGTGTACTTAAAAACAGACCTGGCACAGACAGTACAGATAAGTTAATGAGAGGCTGAAGAGATTTTGGGGTTTTCACCCTCTTAAACTAAAGGTAATGGTAACTTCTAATGAAACCCTCTTTTAAATTGGGATTCTTTTTAACATCCCTTTACTTGTTGTTTTGAAGAGCTTTTCCTGCTTGTTCCATACCTTGAAGGACAGGTGATAACATCTGGAGTTGCTATGTAGCTGCAGGAGAATGAACAAATCTTGGATTTCTGAAGGACCATGAGCTCATTACTTATGTAGGGTCAGGAGAGTCATGTATAATTATTTTACTCTACACAGTCCTGGGTAAACAGCTGGAGAATTGTGTAAAATTTGCTGAGCACATTTCAGGGAAGATGTGGACAATGGGGAAATGACAAAGGAGAATGGGGAGAACAACTGTAGATCTTGAAAGCTTAACCTCAAAACAAGGAGGGGGGAAAGCTGACTTCTGTTGTACTTTATTTTAATTAGTTTTTTCAAAATATGTAGAAAGACTCATTGAGAGAGGGGGAGAAACACACTGTTCTCTATAGCAATGAAGATTGGATGGGAAATAATGCACTTAAATTGTAACAAGAGTCAGGCTGGACACTTAAAAAACCTTCCTAGTGATAAAGATATTGATGTAGTAGTTTGAAGTATTTGGGACTGTCATGGGGTTCCTGTCAGTAGAGGTTTTTAAGGTGAGGTTAGCCAAATGTTAAAATTAACATACCTCATGCTTAGTTATCAGAAGTGACCAATGTTTGCCTAGGACACTTTCTAATATCTATCTAATGAATAATTCAAACTTTTTGAATCATGGGAAACTTAGCCACTCTTATCTTTGCAAACCGTAACACTTGGAGAAAAAGCTTTGTTTTAAACTAAACTACCTCCTCTACTGACTTCAGTGAATCTTGGATTTTGTTTGCAGATATCACAGAGAGTAAACCGGGCAAAGATATCCAAGGAGTTGATGCCTGAGATGTCAGCTGACATGGGTGCTTTGAAATCATGTAAGAGGAAACAGAATTACACAGTCAAAATATGATTCTCATGGTGTTCAGTCCACATTAACCCCAGAGGGAAACGTTAGCTGGTTTTCCCAACACTGGTGCTTATTAGACCATGAAATATTTTTCCCTCTGGGAGATACTTAGAAGTGAATTGGATGAAGTGTTGGAAAATGTAGGGTCCTGTACACTTTGGAGACAAGAAGTTCCATTCAGCTGGGGCATCTGACCTGGGTTCAGTTTCCTATTTTGTCACTGTTCTATTCTGTACTTGCATTGCTTTTATTTTGAGATCTACAGTTGGGAAGAGCAAGAAGTGCTGAGATACTCTGACTGCAGGGTCTGAAGTACTGTACGATCTAGTTGTACTTCTGCTTTCAGCTGCACTGTGTGTGTAGTTCAGCAAAAGTGATGCTACAGCAATAAATTTGGACACATAAATTCCTGTGTTTGGAAGTTAGTAGTTAAAGTTTATGACAAAATGGTAGACCAGCAATTAGTCTCAGGTACTCTGACAAAGGGCTGATATCTTGGCTAATTTCCTGCTGTTTTGTTTTTTAGAAGGCAGCATGACATTTGTGACAGCTCTATGGGGGGTTATTTTCATCATTCACCCACAGAGGAGGCAGCAATAAAATGAGAATGGTATCTTTTCTTGCATGTTGACCTACAGCAGGTTTCAAACTATCCTTTGCTCAGAAGGTGGTAATGCCTGTTCTTTTGCATTAGTTGTAAAGGTACTGCTTCAGATAGAGATACTACTCCAGAGTCCTGCTCCAAGAGTATTTTTCCAGGTGGCACAGTAGGTGTGCAGTCTGGTATGATCTGGCTTCATTTTTAATACTCTTCAGAGATTAGCTTGAAATTGGTTGTAGGTTTTTTGTGTTGGTTGTTGTTGTTCCTTATTATTCTCATGTAGAACACTACACTCTGAAGCACACTGGATTGATTATTGTCGTGGCTAACAAAGCAATGCTACTTACTGTGCTGTTAGTGTGTCCTTTCCAGACTGCAGCTAAGGAGCAGGGCTGCAGGCTTGCCTTGACTTCTGAATGTGCACCTAAACATATCCAAACTCTGGAGCTGTCTTGATACATGTATTGAAAAAGGTTGTTGTAACACTCCAAATACTCCTGAATGAGTCTCTCACAATCAGAGGTCAGAATTCAGGCTGATGGTAGGATTTCTTTTTATTCGGGCTGGGAATAAAATGTAATTGGAACTGAGGAAACTCTAAAATGCAGAAAAATTATCTAAACTGATTTGTTCTGGTGTTCCTATTTGGGAAAAGCAAAGCCATGTAACCCACCAGAGCACTTTTTTTGTTGTTCCCTAGGTTTATAGATCTCATACTGCTGGCTATTTAATTTCTTTGCCTGGCTTTGGCTATCTTGTTTTTATCCTAGCTTTTCACAGCTTCATTAGACTCTTGTTTGTGTCTAATCAATCTGTACAGTCCTTCAACTTTTGGCTGTCTTTCTTACAAATCTGTGTAATGTAGAGATAGAAGCTGCTCCAGGAGGTTTTCTAGCTCATCATGATGCCATACCAATGTCAACATCTGAATGTGTGACCTTGCTAGTTCGGTATATGCAAAGCAGGTATTTTTCTTCTGTCCAATGCATTGCTTGTTAATAATATGTGCTGTATAAAACAGTACCATTAAATTTCTCCAAGCTGGAAGCCTTAATTCATTGTTAACTTATACATCATAGGATTTGGGAAGAACTTGAGCCATAGCTTAGAATAAAATCCTGGTAGCAAATGATCCTGTGACTTGGCACTAGTTTTGTATGACACCCCATAGCCATTGTATCATTGCTCATGAGCAAAATCCTGTATTTGTGTAGTAGGTACAAGGATCCTTCTTAGTGTCATGGTTTGTTTCTTGTGGGACTTGCTAGTGGGCAAGCTAGGTGTGCTATTTCCAAAACCATCAGGCAGAAATTAATGAGTCAACAGAGTAAATAACTCACTGCTTATTTCCTGAAACAAAGAGCACCTGTAAAGTCAAAGGGGCAGCTGCCTGGCAGGAGGGTAGTAGTGCTTTTAAGAACATAGCAATGCTGGGACTGGGTAGAGAGCTAGGGACAAGTGGATACACAGAACCAAGATGAAGTGTGGTTTGGACTAGAGACCTTTTTGTCAGGTATTGGTGCCTCTTCAATGCCTCTTTCTGTTCCTTGATAATAAAGCCCATGTTTGTGTGGGATCTGACCTCAGGGGAGGTTAATGCTTCTCCTGCTGAGGAAAGCCAAGTCACACTCCTTTCAGTCCTGGATGTTTGCTGTTGCTTGCAAGGCTGTTACTATTTGTGTTGTCCTTTGGGTGTGATGCCTGCAAGGTGGGAATTGCCTCAAGCTTGGTTTGTTTGGTGAGAGAAGGAAGGCCTGTTTGTCAGGTATGTTCTCTTCTGAACTTCTTCAGCTTTTGCCAACTTAGTCTCAGCCCTCAGGCTGAAAAGACAGGTGTGAAGTGAGGTGAACTGTAAAAAGAAAAACACCCCAAAAAACCAAAACACATGGAGTGGGCTTGTGAGTGAGGGAGGAGGAGGAGGTTTGCTGCAGAACCTGAGTGATGTTGAAGGCAATGAGAACCTGGACCTGTGTTTCAGCAACCAAGGATATTGCTGAGGCCCTGTGTGTCTCTTGACAATGCTGCAGCAGGTAGCAGGAGAAGAGTCTCTCCTGTAGGAGCCCTTTGGCTATTCCTGGGGTGGGAGAGAGTGCTTTTTTCCTTGTCTTTAAGGATTTAGTCTGCCTAGAGCAGAACAAATATGGGAGCCAGCCCAGCCCCTTCTCTCTGAGCAGGCTGACAGACTGGAGCTTTCTTGTGAAATGGGCTTTAAGGTCACTTTTGACTCAGTCTCACACTTAAACTGTAGCCTTTGCATGTGCAAGATATTGCTTCTCTGCAGTATCTCAAGAAACATCCATGGACACAATTGCACAGATTGGCTTAAGAGAAGTGTTTTTCCTTCTAGGAGGCTTTAGGGATAACAGGGATGAGTCTGTGTCAACTTTGTGTTTGAGTGGATTTGAGAGGAGATTTATCTAAATGCCAGTTCCTCTTTTAGGGAAGTGGAAGTTGCTTAAGCAGCTGATGACTCAGTTTCTCTGGCTGTAGGATGCAGATGACAAATGTTTGCTTTCTAGATAATGAGATTTTTCCATTTGGAACATGCTTTGCAAAATCTAGGGTGTTAAAAATGATAGTATGAAGGTCAATAGGTAAACTCATATTCAGTCTTTGACCCTTCATAAGATGATGTAGCCATGTAGTAATCTTCAGTCTAGTGATACAGAAGACAATGAGGTTTCTGCTCATGTGTTTTTGAATGGCAAGAAGGATGAGCACAGAATGGTTTATTCCAGAGAAGATTTTAATACACACTGCTGTAAAGAGAAGCTCTGGTAGATAAGGAAATACAGATAAGGTGCTCACAAATCTTCCAGTGATGCCTGGGGAGTCACTGTAGCATAACACAGACAAAAACATTTGGGTGGTGGGAGCTGAATCACAGAGTGGGGAAGGGGCTTTTACTTTCTTGCAGGACATGAATTCTCTGCAGCAAGGTTTGCTCCACTCTTGCATAATACTGACTCTTTCCCTTTTAAGTCTTTGCACTTAATGGCAGTCTTCAACAAACACTGAAGCCGAAGCAGCTCTCACAACAGAAATTCTGGATGAGATTCTAGAGGACTGAGCAGAGTTCATTCTAGTGACTCCCTTCCCAACACTGTGGCATGTACTTGGGCTCAGTGGTAAATTCTCACAACAAATCAAGAAATACTTTGCAAGATGCCATACAGAGCTGTTCTCTGAGTGACCTTGCTAAGCTAGGTCACTGCTACCCACTGATGCCAAACCATGAGTGGGGTTTAGTGGATGGGAGAGGGAGGTAATGTGGAAGAGGGATGTTTGCCCGTTGGACCACTATTGGTCATGGAATGCTGCTGTCAGGCAATTGCCAAGGTTACATGGCAAAGTATTTTATTTATTGCTTAAGCAGAAAAATTATTGCTGTGTCTTCCTAAAATGGTGTTTCATTTTTGCACTTTTCTTCCCAAATAAAGATGTCTCTGTTTCTTACCTGGCTCTACATTGGCATGTGAAAGAACAGTGCCTGGCTCATGTTGGCAGAGCGTAATGAAATGCAGCTATCCCAGAAGAGCAGGCAGGCATATGGGGATGGTGATCATAGTGCTCTGTATTTGTAAGAGGGAACTTTTGTGAACCCATACATTTTGGATGCCAGCATCTTCTGACAAAGGTCTTACAAACCCTAGAACTCATCTTGAAGGCAAGAATTTTGGTTGGTCTGCCAGCAGTACTGACTGCCTCCAAAGTTATGCATGTTTTCGCTTGTAAATATTTTCAGTGGGCTGTTTTCCCAGGACCATTTTTCTTACCATCACCTCCATCCTCCCTGTCTGCATAGTCATTTTTTAGACTAAGAGAAGGGAAGAGGATGTTGTTTGTAGCAATCAGTATTATAAATATACCCAGTATGGTTATTTTGGAAGATTAACAGTTCTCATCACTCTGTAGAGTGACTAGCTCCTCAGAAGTCTTCCTAGTTTGTCCCTAGGAATAGGACAGTCTTGTCTTTCATCGAGCTTCTCTGCTCAGTTGAGGAGAGAGAAAACAGAAGTTGGACAAGGATTCACTATGAATCATGACTCCTTGCTTCCCCACCCTAGCTCAACCTAGAGCTGCCTGGAGGCTGCTCTGGCTTAACACTGTTGGCAAAATTACACTCCTGCCACTCTTCCTTGCCCTGGCTTGCCCTCCCTGTTAGGGTAACTGCCAGGAATCCCCTGCTATGCATGCAACTGTGGGGGTGACACAAGCACAGCTTTGAGTTCAACATGCAATTTAGAAGCTGTTTTCCCATTGCAGATGATCAGAGCAACATCTGTCTCCTTGTTTACAAGGATGCAATTGTAAGATGATCAGAAAATTTGGATTTCTGAGGCTGTCACTTATTCCAACTACTGAAATGGATTCCTGCACCAGCATGAAGAATCTCATACTGTATAGATAGACCTTCTGATCTGTTCTGCATTAGCTAATGATGAAGGCAGTCCAAGCAGCAATAATTCAAGCTTGTTTGATGGAAGGCTGTCAAGAACCTTTTAGCTACATCTTGATGATTTAGATTGGGCTGTGTGTTGTCCTGCTTAGCTCTTAGGCACTGAGGTGTGACCTGGGTGGTGATTGCAGATCCCTGCATGTACCATTATTAGCCCTGCCTGGGCTAGTTGACAGGCATTCTTGGCTGGGCTGTTTCAGTGCTGCCTCCTTCGGTGTGATGAAGACCATAAAAGGTGATATCTTCATCATTAGTTTCAAATGTTGTTCCTAGTACTGTGGTGAGAGCCCCTAGCTTTGAACTTTGTGTGTGTGTGTGCACTCAGGGACATACTGAAGGATGTGCCTGTAGTGGAGTTGAGCAAGAGAACAAGGCGCCAGTTGAGATTGAGTCTCTGGGGGCACCTGGGTTTGGGGTATTTCTGACTGAGGCTACTTTGATGTTACCTACCTGTGTCTGAGCACAATCCATGACTTTTATAGAACTTTCTCAAAGTGGCACCTACTGTTTCTCTCCTTGTCCTGCCACTGATTTTCTGGTTTCAATCCTGTTCTTTTCAGTTTCTTAGCTCTGTGATCTCTCCTTTGTACAGAGGCAAAAAGGTTACAATGATGAGCTTCCTTGAGGAGCAGAGTCTGGATGAAGGGGAATATTTTTCAGGCCTCTTGTCTTTTAATGTGCCTGGACTGAGTTCAATTGTGTGGCATTTGTGGGATGTCTGGGTCCACATGACTGTTTCTGTGGGCTTAGAGCTCTTTACATGACTCCCTCTTTTTTCAGCATTATTTTCTGTACTCTTCCTATCATTTCTGTTTCATCTGTTGCTTTCTGGTGTGTGAGAACAGTGCCTAGCTTTTCAAGAGCTCTGCCCCACACCTAGGAGATAAAAAGGAGGCATTTGGGGCTGATGATGTCCCCAGAACTAGAGCAGTCAAGGCATGGCTATTCAGTTTTCCCCTGAGGAAGCAGATAAGCATGTCTGGATAACCCTATGATAACTACAGAACACATAGTCTGTAAAGCAAAAAAAGAACAGGAGCCTTTTCCTGTGAAGGACAACTTGCCACTATGATGGTGGGGGTGTGTGTAGAGGAGGGTCAGCAAGCAGAGGTGGCTTGTTCAGATGTTTTGCTGTCTTTTCAAGTAAATGTATATATGCTTAGTGTCAATTGCAGAAAGCTCCATTTGCTTGTCAGTGGAGTAACTTACATGTCTGTGTCAGCTCTTCAGGAAGTATTGTGCCAGTGGGAGTGTAGAGTCTCCTGATCTCTTTTAACTCTTTGACCTTACTTGAATTCCCTGAGTTCTCAGCAAACAAAGATTAATTGAATGCCGTTAGATAGTCAGTGGAGGCTCATGCTGCAGTGACCTACTGATTGCCACTGCCAAGAGCAGGAAGAATTGTAATTCTGAGCTTTTACAGACACAAGTTTTCATCACCATGTTGCAAACAGATCTTGTCCCATGGGTAAGGAAGATGTCAGTGTGCAGAAGGAGGTGCTGTTGTTTTCAGTGCTTTTGGAGGTTTGAGTAGCAAATAGATACTTGGAAAAAAATTAGCAAATTAGTCAGTGGACAATAGATGGAGAAACATAGTTGCTGGCATCTTTAAATGTGCTTGCTTTCCGTGCAAAGGCTGTACTGTAGTTTGTAGTGTCTTCTCTGTGGCCTGACTTGTTCAAGGGAAGGAAGAATTGGTTGAAGAGAAGGTGGGATGTTTGGATAAGATGTTAGCCTGGACCTCAGGAGACATTAGCTGTATTTTTGGGTAGGCTGCCAATGGCACATGACCACAGGCAAGCCATTAAACATGTCTATGACCTTGTCTTTATCTTATTTACTTGAATCTCAAGCTCTTTTGAAGAGAGTCTGTCACTGCTGAATGCTTGCAGAGTGTAGTGCAGCAAATCTGCTTTCTGGGCCAAACCTCTGGATGCTGCTGTTATACAGGCAGTAGCTCATGCTCATCTGTTTCATCTGTGTCATCAGCCTGCAGAAATTCATAACCTCTGCTGAAGCTTCCTTTGCTCTGGTTTCACCAGCTGCATGTTTGGAAGGACTGTGCACCTAGACATTAGCAGAGGAGCTGAGAGGCTGCATCCCATTACTGTTTAAGTATTTGTGCACTTTCTTTTAATGTGCGTGGCCAGTGCTGACTGCCTTTTGTCACTGTCATAAAGCAGTCGTTGCTCATCTAGGTAATGGGTTGTGTCCTTACAAAGTCATTGGCACAGGTTTCCCTGGCACTGGGTTTTACCTCAGTGCCAGATTCCCTCTGTCACCTCTATGGGTTGCAGTGACACCCAGCAGTAATGCCCTCCACAGTGCTGATTCTCTCCTGAAGCACATTCCTCCGGGGTATGTCCTTACAGGTTTTTATCACTTGTCCCCGGAAGTTTGCAGTGTCACCATTACTTTACTTTGCTTTAAAGTGTTCCTTCCATCTACCCTGTTCTGCCAATTTGTCTGTCTCCCTTGCCTATCCAGACTATAAGCCCTTGGAGAAAGGGGTTAGCTGTGTCACTCCTGCTACCTCACTCATAGCTTGTCACTTGGTGGGGAATAGCCCCGACCTTGCACTCACAGAACAGGTCTGACTGTGTTAGGCAGGTCTAATTATAGGGCAGCAAGGATCTTTGGTGCAGCCTCTAAGCGTAATAGTAATATACATAACAGTTGTAGCTGCATATGTTCTGAGACCTCATAATAATTAGAGGTGAAGCAGGTCACATTTTGGCTTTCCCTGAGTGTATATTTTGATAGATGCAATGGGAATGTCTGCAGTGTATCCTATCAAAACTTCTTCTGAGATTTCTCATTTGGAGAGGTGATTATGGACACAATCCCATATAACACTAGTGTACACTCTCCTGATCCTACAGTAGATATCCCGCTATGGGCCCAAGAGTGCTAAAACTTGTTTCCACATATTTTTGCTTTCCTCAGCAAAAGAGCAACATAAATACCTGGTATTCTGATGTTTTACTCTGTACAGTACAAACCTAGCATTAATCTACTGGCTACTATATTTACCAATCCTGTTTCTGGAGGGACATACAGTCTGGCAAAATCCAAACTTGCATCAGCCTGACACTGACAATGCAATTGCTTCTGGATCCCTGAAGTGGTCTTGAATAGATGATAATACTGGGGAAAATACCAACCAGGTTAGAGAATGAGAGCTGGTCTCAGGAGAAATCACTTCTACCTCAGTTTGTGAATGGTAATAAGGGATCAAGAAGTTATGCTGAAAAGGAAATAAAATTCATCTTGTGTGTGCTAAGGATGTTGCTGCCTCAGCCTAGGACACTCAATGTTCAGTTTTGTCATTCCAGGTGAATTAAAGAGGAGACTTGCACCTCCTCTCTGTTCCTTGGGTAAGGCCATGACAACTGCATTGTGCTCATGCCTATCAGAGACATAGTAAAACTATCTGTCCTTGACCTTCTGATTTATATTTCAGTTTCTTCCATTCTAGATGTGCCTGAACCACATTCAGAGTGCTGGGTGTCCAGCAATGTTTGTCCACGTCTGGCTGAAATGATATTTACTTGTGAGGGATAAATCAGGACAGCCTTTCTGGTTACTGTTGAGAGTGAATTTAGGTGTGCAGGCTCTGATGACCCAAGCTGGAAGCTGGCCAAAAACACTAAGGTTAACAGTCCTGCTTTTGGGTGAAGTGGTGTAATACCTCTAAGGACCGGAGTAACCAGGCTGTGTTTCCCTGAAACTGTTATCATGGGGATTTTTATGCTGTTCTTATGTTTGCAAGGAGAGGCAGAGGGAGAGCACCATTTTATTAAGCAGAGTCTCCGGGGGAGTGAAAAGGAGGCGCTTTTCTCAAAACCTTGACATATAGCACACTTACTCTCCTCCAGCTGTCTCATGCCAGCAATAGAGATGTTCCCTGCTGGCATTTCCCCTTCCATCAGTTGGTCTTACTGAGTCTCGCCTCAGCCCTGTAGTTGGCGTTTTCCCCGCAGCTTCACTCCAGCATTACACTTCTCAATGCTCTGCTCCTGCCCGGAGCTGTGCGGAGCGACCTTCAGCACTGGGAGAGCTCCGGCGGGACATCGCCGGCCTCCGCCGGGATCGCGACTTCGCGCGGGGCTGCTGCGAAACAGCCGGTGTTATCCCGCAGATGGAGGATGCTTACTAATGAGTTTGTGTTATAGATTTTAAATCATTCCGTTCGGGTTAGGGTTTGTGCTCAGTGTCCAGCTCAGGCTGGAGCATCGGATTTTGGTGACAATGATGGTTTATCTTGACTTCTGTGACTGGATGCCTCCTCCCCAGCTGCACTCTGAGCAAGCAGGGCCTGTTACCCATCCAAGCCTCACTAACATGGGCAAGCTCCTTGTTGCTTTGGTAGGCTTTTCTGAATAGGGATTGGGTTTTGCCTTAGATTTGCACTTTACTGCATCGAATGGAGCAGGATCTGCCCTTAAAAGGGGAGGATCTGCTTCCACTCAGAAGAATTCTTTGAAAAAATGATTTCACAAAAATGTGAATAAGACAGAATTTGCAGGATAGAGAAACCCTTATCCCAGAAGCTAAAGGCAAGATCATAGAAAACATGAAGTGATGAATAAGAGCAGGGAAAAAAAACTTCAGATACTGTGCATTAGGTATAGCACATTTGTTTTTGGCTCTTGTCATGTATTTGGAACAGGACTCCCTTTCTGTCTGTGTGAAACAGAATGCCATGAGGTTTCAAGTTCTCCATGTGACCAGACAGGGTTTGCCGCAACAATAGGGTTTCTGCTTGGTTTTGGGAAGGGCACCAGTTTTGCTGGCATTACACAAGGCTATGTGTGATAAATAAGGTTCTTTCTCCAACTCTTCTGATTTATGAAACTGCTGGAAATCAAAACTTCTTTGCCATTTGGATAATTTTTTTTCTTCCAAACTATACTGGATGTTCTTCACATATTAATTTGTGGATTACAGAATGTTCTAGGCAAAACATCAGTGGGACAGTAAAATGTTAATGCAAGAGTTCAACTAGCATAAAATAAAACCACAGTGTTCTTCTATCCTGCTTAATAGTGACTCAAGTGAAATGGGGACAGTTGTGTGGTCTAGTGGCTACTGAGGGGTGTGGTCCTCTGGATTCCTGGAGCTGCTTCCCAGCTCTTCTTTCCCATGCTGAGTGACCTTAAACAAGTTTACCCCTTGCAAATTAGAGCCTGATGTCTGCCTAGGAAGCTTATTAGGAAACTTAATTTTTGAGAGAGCATTTTGGGAACTTGAGATGACAGGTGCTAAATAAAGACACTTCTCTCTATTAAGTAGCTCTAAGAAAACACAATCAGATTCCAGTTTTGTGCCATTGGTACTTAGGGAACTCATCTTTTGGCTTTTTATGAATTGAACACTCTTGATCTGGATGACAAAAGTGGATACTCCTGACCATTTTGCTGGAATTATTGTTTCAATTGTCAGCACTTTGGTTTATTGGCATCAAAAGAACAATGGTTTAATTTCCATGTCAGCAAATTATTCTGGATTTAAACAGAACTGTGTGGCAGTGGTCACAAGCACAGCAAAAGGTGCCCCAGAGCCAGGAAGTTAAACTGATTGTAAATGGCAGTAAAGCAGATTGGCTGAGCTTTGCTTTCAGAGCTAAGTGTAAGGTATCAGTGGCAAAAAGCAAACAGTGGGAAAACGTGTGTTGCAGTAAATGAAGACTGGACACACAAGAGAAAAGGGTTATCCTACAGAATGCCACTATTAGGACACTTAGCCTAATTCTGCAGAGATGTGTCTGTTTAAAGGGGACAGCAAACATCATCCTGCTTCAAAGAATAGATATAATGTGAGGTTCTAAAATGTTGAGGTGTTATGATCTTGGAGACTACACAAGTGGAAGGAAAGACCAAGCTGTGAACTGGGTTCCTGGCTGAAGGATCATCATGCAAGTTTCATCCTTAATTATTTGTTTCTTTACTGTAAATGTTCTTTAAGCAAAGAAAACTTTTTCTTATCAGCCTGTTTTCCCCCTTCCAGTCCCCACTGCCGAGGGAGCTTATGTCCAAAAGGCTAATCAGAACTTTCTCTAGCAATGTGACAAAGAAGGTCTGACTGCTTCTAAACAGTGAAGTCTCAGCTGAAGTCTTTGAGAAGAAAGTCTGGCAACTTCAATATTGTGCACCAGAGTTTTGCTGTTGGATTTTGTTGGAACTGGATCAAGATTTTACTTTGAATGCACCTATAATCAATTAATTTCAAGCTGTGCCCTCATCTATGGCCAGAACAAATCAAGATTTTTCTCTTCCTCCCACGTATGTGTAAGTGACATCATGGTGTTGGGTAAATGTTGCTTTCTTGTCCAGCAAGCAATCTGTTCTGGCTTGAGGTTTGGTAGTAGTTTTCTGCACAGTGTATACTGCACTGCACAGGACACCTGGAGAAATGCTTTGCATTTGCAAGTAGTTGCCACGTATTTAGGTAGAAGAGAAGCAAGGACTGCTGATCTGTGTGTTAGGCAGACAAGGCAGGCTTGTAGGTAATTTAGATTTTGAGCCTTCATTGCATTTAAAACTAAATTTTTGCAGATACTTTTTCCTAGCATTAAGATTTAGGCACTACATATCATACGGAACCATTTACAAACTAAGATTTGTTTTGAGCTGTCTTACACCAGTCCAATCAGCTTGTATAAACCTTTTTGCTGTGAAAAGCTGGTGTGGATCAGAAAACTGAAGTCCCACTGGAATACTGGGCAAAGGAATGCTGTGATGTTAACCCAGTGTGCTCACTGATGGGGTTCTCATGCCTAATATGACAGTACAGCTCTTCCAGAGGCGAGGGTCTTATTTGCACTTGGGTCTCTTTAAGCTCTTCTAGCACTTGTGTCATAAATAGGACACCACTGTCTTGCTACTCCAATGAAAATGGAAATTAGTTTTTTTAAAGAATTTTTTGAGTTTTATTTGCTTGAAGACAACATCCAGATTTCGGGACTACCAGAAGGGAGACAAGTGGAATGATTCCCTCAAGGTCTTATAGTTAGAAGTGGCCATGACTTCCTACCTGGCAATGTAGTTTATCTCATGGAGGAACTGCTACAGGTCCAGCTATGTCCTGATCCTTACTCTGCCCAAGCAGGAGAAATGGTAAGGAACCAGGCTGGGTTTAGCACCATCACATAAGAAAAAATTATGAGATGTGGTTCTGTGATTGGTTATCATGGTCTAATATGGAACAAGCAAGACAGTCTGGTTTTCTTTAGAAAGCAGAGCAGGATTACTGGAGAGGAGGCATAGGGTAGGTATGTGAACCTTGTTGGCTCTGGGGTGGGTTCTCTGTGCTGTAGAAATCCAGCAGCATGCTCAGCCAGAGCAACTAAGTTGATTCCCTTGATATCAGGGCTGTGGTGCATCTTTGGCACTAGCTGTGACCCAGTGGCTGGGAATACTCAGGGGGAAGAGATGTTTGCTAAGCCCACTGTGCCTCAAGCTGGTCCTTCCTCCTTTCCCTTTCTTCACCACTGAGCTGAGAGATGAGCACTTTCCTTCTGGGTTGTCTGAGGGAAGGAGAGGTGCACCTATTGAACACAATTCTTTGTGATGCTCTCTGTTCTTAGTGCCTGTCATTCTATAGTGAGGCAATGACCGGGGTCCTGGACACTTTCATCAGGATTAAACAATGAATAGAGAGTTGTTATCCCTCTCCAAATCTGAACAAGGTTTTACAAAGCCCACAGGACTTCTCCTATGCAGACACATTTGGACTATTCACATTAACGTACCAGTTTATAATATCTAACAGAAATTCCCAGTAGCCTGAGACTCCACCACAGACAGATGTGTTACTATTTTGCAAATGTGGAGTTAATGATATAATAGAATTATTTAGAGACTTGGTGATAGGATTATGACTCTAGTGTGTCTGACTCTCAAATCTATGCTTTCCTATATCTATCCTCCCTAGACATTATTTAGAATAATTTCTCCTTCCAAACAAAAAATAATTTTGGGTAAGACAGATTCCCAACTCAGCTATGAAATGTCATCTCTATGATGATGATGATGGGATGCAGCAAATGCATGCATAATTATTCTCACTGCTCACAGAGCAGCAGATAGGCCCATTTTCTGCCTCCTGAAATATATAACCAAACACTTTTCCTCGTGCTGTCTGCTCTGTGCATTTTCATGAGCTTGTTCCCTAGGGCTTGGTATGAAATTATTCTAATTTTTTGAGGTAGGGAGAAAAAAATGAAATGAAATCTTTGTGTTGGAAATGGCATTGATTTGTCTGTGAAGTTATTACAGCTGTTTCTTTCTTGAAGGCACAAGAAGAGGAATTCCTGATTTATTTATTTATTAATGTGGGGAGATGGGGAGTCTGACAGTAAGAATGCAGTTAGTTTTGGATGCAGTTCTTAAAGTGCTTTCATGTTATGCATGTGAGAATGCAGAACAAGGAAAATAAAGTAAAGAATATTTTCTGACTTTCAGAGGCATAGCTTGGTCTGTGTCACTAGTTATAACTGGATTTTGGTGTAGGGTAATTTATTTGATGCAAAGGGTTGTGTTTGACAGCCTGAACTTGTCAGCCTTGAGTTACATAAGGGAAGACCCAGCAGAATATATAACGCAAATGTTCACGTAATATAATGAAAAATACCCTTCTGAACTATTTTCCATTAAATATGAAAATTGAAATTACTTAACAAAACACTTTTCTGTACCTGTCTTTTAACAACAAACAAAAACTCTGATGTGCAGTCTAAAATTGCTCATCAAGGGAAAGGACCAGGCTAGGATTTAGTAAATGGCTTTTTTTTTTTTTGAATAAAGCAATTAGTTCTAAAGGGAACATGTCATCTTCAGTACATTGCTAAGGTAGAACAGTCATTGTGCTTTCTGGCACTCCATCAAGCTGCTCCTTGTGCACAGTTATTGGAGAAAGTGCATTTACACGTACTGTCGACGTCCGATGCCGGGAAGAGGTTTCTTAAATAACAAGACACGGGCTATTATGTGCATTAGCTTTATTATTTTTTAAAAAGTGTCTTAGCCTTTGGGGACTGAAGGTACTTAATAATATGTTGCAATTACAGTGTGCCAATGTGTTGTCGTCATATCTCAGGTGCTTGACAATGAAACAAGTGCAGATTAACCCTTGGATGTCCATTGAATTTCTAGCTAATGCTTTTATGTCTAGAGCTTGTGATGAGTCCACAGTGCAGCAAAGGCCAACATATATCTCTTGTCTTGGTGTATGGCCAGAGGCTGTCCCAGGAGGAATGTCCTCCAACACTTCAGGTATGCTTAGTCACTTAGGAGATACGAGCTCCATGCTTTTGGTCTGGATGGCACATGACTTACTGTACAGAGATACAGGATGGTCTGGAGATGGAGCATGATCAGACAGCTTACCCCTTGGAAAGCATGTGTTTGTGGGGGGAGGGGGGAGTATCATGATTTAACCCCACCTGGAAATGAAGTACCACAGAGCCACTCACTTATTCCCCCAACCCTGGTGGAGAGGAGAATAGGGGAAAAAGAAAGTAAACCTCATGGGTGGAGATAAGAACAATTTAATAATGGAAATTAAAACAATATAATAATGGAAATAAAACAGAATAGTAGTAATAATAATGGTAACAATAGTAATAATAATAATTTTAAAAGACAAAGGAAAGTTGAAATGAAGAAAGAAAGAAGTAACACTAAGATGGTATCTGGTAGCCTGCTCAGACAGCAGTAAACAAAGAGTGGTGTCACAAGCCACAAAACTCGCCAAGGAGAGTTGAAATAGTGGTGCAGATGAGACCTGAACTAAAATGTCTCAGGGATGGAGCTGTTCAGTCTTAAATAAGGCCAATATGAAATTACTTCTGCATTCTGGGTTTTGTGTTTGTTTTCCCCCTCCAGCCCCTTGGTGTTGAAAAAGATCCCAGAATGGATGTTAAAGAGTTGTCCTGTTGCAGCATGGCAAATACATCACCCTTAAGTCACAGAAAATAATCCATTTTGAGTTGCTCTCTCCTAGATATGCAGGTACAATTTGTCATTCATTACTTGTACTCCCTTTTGTAGCTGTCTGCATGTGGACTGAAGAAGACCAAGAGAGAAACAGCTGCTGTCTGTAGGTATTAAACAGCAAGAGCTCAAAGCAGACAGTCTTTGTTTGTGGGACGATATAAGAGCTTTGTAGGTGGTGCTTTGTAGGTAGTGTTTGTTATTTTTTCAATTTTTGATTTTTTTTCCTTTGAAGCTTGAGTGCAACTCTGAGGGAAAGTTTTGATATGCAAGAAATTCAAGGAAGTTTTAAAGATCAGATGAAGAGGCCAAGCAAAAGCTCAGAAGAACTAGTTGAGGTATAGGTCTTTGTGTGATGCCTGGTCAGCAATGGGGTTATGAAGAGATGAGTTCTACAGTGGCAGCCACCACAGCACTTGTTTCTGTGATTTATTTATTTTTTTGGGGTTGTGTATCTCTGTTTTTTGTGGGTGGGTTTGGTTTCCTTTGTTTTGTCTTGTTTGTTTGTTTAATTCTGAAGAAGAGTTGTGTCCTGCTGAGGAAGCTTGGCTGGCAACCAGACCAGTCCTACTTTTGCTTTAGGGTGACTTTTCTCTGGGCAGTATGAAATGAGGTGATCTGATGGTGCAGTAGACAAGCTGAAATACCTTGTCCAGGGCAGACTTGCTCTCATTTCAGTCAAACTCTGCATCTGCAACTAAGCCAAGAGTTGAATAGTGCTGGGCCCAGGGCTTTTACTTTATGAAGCAGGAGTATGTGATTCTCCCCTGTTGTGTAGGCCAGTCAGCAGAGCAGTGTCAGTCTTTGCAGAGTATACATCACAGGTACAGATGTTAGGATCACCAATGAGGTTAAGGCTTTTCCATCACAAGCCAGTGTTTGCAGGAGCTTAAAGGGTGCAGAGTTCAACTGGTTCAGTTGATGCCTCCTGTGCAAAAGGTCATTCTCTCTGATTTTGGTCTTGGTTTTGTTTTCTTTCTTGTGTTTTGGAAAGCTTCAGTTAAAGTGGTTCAGCTGTTTTGGAGAAGGAGGCTGGAAGTTGTTTGTTAATAACAAAAATAAGCTCAATTGTCCTCCTGAAGTTCAACATTTTAGAGCAGGATCTTGGGCTTCAGAGGACAAAGGGTTCAAGAGGCCTTCATAGCATTAAGGAGATGCCTTGCATAACATATCTATGGGAAGTTGTGTATTGCTAAATTGTACATCTCTTCTTTCATAAAACATGGAAAAGAGTGTGGGGGGAAGCAGTCTCATTGTGTTCAGTGTCTATCAACAAATCCTCTTATATTTCCTCTGCTGAGATGGGAATGTGGGTGAGGCTGAGCAGGTCTGTCTTTGGTGTTGTTTCTCTCAGCTGAAGAGGGTTATTGTAGGGCCACTCTCTAAAAAATGGGAAGTGTCAACCAGATGGACGTGGCTAGGGCCTGGCAAATATTATCAACCACAGTCCTTGGGTTAGATTTCAGAGCCTTGTTTCAAAGAGTGGAAAATATGTATCTTAAATCTTGTTTAAAAAAAAACAATATTGTCTACACAGTTACCATCTTTCTAGGAGATGCATTACCAAAATGCTGCCCTTTTTTGATCATGCTAGACACATATTCCCTAAGTCTAAGAAAAGCCCTTCAATAGGCTCCTGCTCTGACAGGAACAATAGTTATGCTGCTGGTATTCATATCAATAGGGAAGTATCCATGGTCATGGGCTCCTCTTCCTGATTTGGCTGCTCAGACCAAACCTGTAGAACCTGCAGCAACAATTAAAGGTCTTTAGGAAAATCCTGTGCAAAAGAAGACTGATAGAAACAAAAGTGAGACTGATGAATGGGCAAGGAAGAGGAAGCATGGCTCAGTGCAGGAAATAATCATGGATCCCCTTACTAGGAGAATCTTCATAATGGAGGTTAGGACTGGACTTCTTAACTTTTTTATTTACTCATAATTTGTAAACAAAAGTAGGTCTCCGTACTACAGACAGCACTACTATAGCCCTGATCTTCTCTGCCCATAAGAAGACAGCCTGTCTTGTGCATTTTTTGAGTTCATTGCAGCTTTACAACTTTGCTTGGAGCAACAATTCTTTGATGAGCTTCAGGAATCCACTTACTCTGACCTGGAACTCAGAATAGGGGCTATTCTTGGAAATGCGGGTATTCCTCAGGGTGAAAGGTCCCTAAAGAGGGACTTTTCACAAGAGCATGTAATGATAGGGCAAGGAGGGTAAGTACAGATTAGATATTAGGAAGACATTATTCACTATAAGGGTGGTGAGGCACTGGCACAGGTTACCCAGGGAGTTTGTGGATTTCCCATCCCTAATGGTGTTCAAGACCAGGCTGGATGGGGGTCTGAGTAACCTGATCTAGTGCAAGGTTCCCTTCCCATGGCAAGATGGTCATTAACCATTCTTTAACCTAACCAGTCTATGATTGTATGATATTTCTGGGTGCATTGTTTAGAGCTGTGATAACTGTGATTAAGATTGAGTACTGAGGTGTGACTGAAAGAGTTGACATTGAGAGTTGACCACTAAGTTCAGTATTGTACACCCTTAGCATTTGGATCTTTCTAGTCCTTGGCATGCTCAACACACAAAATGGGATGCTGCAGAAGCACAATAAAATCATTGGTGTTGGAGTGCAAAAAAGAAGTCAGTTGCCCCACAAAGTATTCCAAGCAGTGGAAGGAAACCCCTAAACCACAATTTATTTAACAAAAGAAGTGAAAAATGAAAGCCAAGAACTACATAAAAGGATGGGCATTTTCTGCCTTCATCGATGTCTGGAAACACAGAACAAGTTTCATGGGAGAAGTCAGCTCCAGCTGGGAACTGGCCCCCACTTTCATGTTTACTTTGCAGGTCTAAATTGGTTTGTTATGCTGCATGGGCACCCAAGAGGCAGCCAGCTCCATAACTCACTACCAGCCAGCTCAGCAGCTGCCTGCTCAAATGGGTTTGCTTCCTACATAAAGCTTCTTGCTGATGGCTCAAACAACTCAGGGCACTTGGGCATCTTCTTCCCAGCAATTCCTATTGCTGTATTTTATTTGGGATTGAGAGCTGAACTCCCACTGAGAGCTTTATCCTGGTCTCTTTAGCATCCTTCGACAAATAACTAATGCACTTTAAGTGCTTTGTGGGTAGGAAGAAGCCTTCTTTGGGGAAGCCTGTTGTTTTGTAGCCCTATATAGATCATCCTTGCTCCTCGTAAAAACCTGATAGCTCCCTGCCAACAGGTCTGTAGTGCCTGTTCTACCTGTGTTGTAGGCAGAACTGTAGAGTGCTTCTATTTTTCTTAGTGTCTGAAATCCTGAGCTCCTCTATGATATTTTGTTGTTGTTGTTTGGGCTTTACTAGGAGACCTCCTGGGAAACTGGCTCTTCTCTTTCTGTCTTCATTTGGATTCTTGATTCCTGGGAGCATGTTTAGAGGGAGAGTCTGAAAAATGCCTTTTTCCTAGCAGGGAAGTTGCTGCCCAGAAATGTAAAGCCAATGCTGCAAGGGACTGCTGAGCTATAGCACTTTATTCCTGGACCTGCATGAGGCAGCTTGCAGGGCATGGGAGCTGTTGCCACCTCGCTGATATAGGGCTTTACGGAATTATGCAATTGCTTTCATGCCTGAGCAACTTGAAGCCCTGGATCTTCTGGCTGGTGGTCACTATTCTGTGAAAGTACAGAAGTGTGGTATGCAACATTCTTCTACCTGTGGTTTCTGGTAACAGGTGGTGGGAGAGGGAGGGGAGAAATTAACTCCCCTATGCACCTGATGGACACTGCAATCCCTTATGTGATGCGTGTGTGGGAATAATGCATTCCTGATCATGGAGAAGGTTGGCTGATGTCCTAAAGAGCAGGATTTAGATCACTTTTATCTTTATTCTCAGAGCTACATGGATTATTAATGTCTATAAAATGACCCAGCTGCAGTATTTGACTTGGTGACCTTCACTAACAGTGAATTTTGTGGACTGGCAATACAGTGGGAGTGGGAAAAGCTTTTCTTGAATGTGGGAATGCTTCATCGAGATACCAGACTGGAAGAGAGACCTTCATTTACCAACACTGATCTAAGCAGCTTAACCATGTGATGCTTTCTGGTGAGGGAAAGAGGAGAGAGTAAAAGACTTCACCTGATTCACATGGAGCAAAGCATTTATCCTGTGGCATAAGAGCTGTTATTTATATGCAGTGATTGTGCACCCATGGTTCCACTTCCTATTTAAAAGTAATCAAGTTACCTGTGCATTCGTGTTTGCCTGGGAGCTTTGGATAGTGAAACCTTCTGTACTACCCCATCAGAACATTGCCAGTATCTTTACGTTGTCCTGGATCTGTGCCCCAGTGGCTCAGGCCTGGGAGTGAGAAGTCCTTGGCCTGCCTGCTCATCAAAATGTCCATTAGAAGGAGCCAAGTTGAGTATTTTTATGGTAAAGGCACCAGACGGAGGTTACTGAGTTGATTTGGTTGGTCATATGCAAGTAAGCAGAGAACTCTTATTCTCTACCAGTTCTGAGAGGATCCATGGAGCAGGTTTTCCTCTTGGTTCATTCATTTAGTCTCATTGCACCTTCAATTTTGTGAAGTCTGCTATAAGAAGCAAGAGGTGCACTTTGCAGCCAGCCCAGGGAGACATGGCATGCTCTGGTTGGAAATGCATCTCATCTTATGCTGACCTATTTTGAAAGAGTAAATTCCTCTCCTCTGACTTAATTTATGTGCTGTTTGTCAAGTTATAAGAGAAGCATTTGACAGTGGTGATGCTGTTGTTTGTATCAGCAGACAATCGCTAGCCTAACAAGAGTCTGTAATTCAGCTAGTAGACTCATGACATTATTATTCTTATTTATTTCTGGCAAAAGAATTGCAGCAGCAACTTACTTCCATGGCATCAGCTTCAAATGTCTGTGGCATCAGATCAGCCAAGGCTCTTTTTAAAAAATTCAGCCATACTCCCCCACATCTCGCTAACTTTACAGTCCCCCATGGCATCTGTGTGCAGTGAGCTGAGCTGTTGAGACTAAATGCAATTTGCAATCAGGCTTCTGTTAATGTGAAAACGTACCGGCTGCTCTCCTGCAGTATGGATTCTCATTCTGTCTAGCATATGGTAGCATTAAATCCAGTCTGGAGTGCCTCTCGTTACCACACTGTTAGCCTTTGCAGAATGGAGAACCCTGAAAAACAAGTGTGAGAGAAATGTATTTTGGGAACTGGCACTCCTCTAGCAAAGCTTGTCGGAACCTATCAAAAGGAGACCGTACCTCAAAAACTAGCCCTGACAGCCATCTAAGCAAGTACAGAAAACTGACTTGAACACTGATGCAAAAGTCATGTACTTCCCAAGACAGGTATCGCACAGGGAGAAGGGGACAAGGAGAATCAGACAAGAGCAAGTTCATTATTAACAAGTTAAAAAGCTAGAAGCAGTCTATTCTTCTGCTACCAGTATAGGAGAGATTTTGATTCAGGAAGATAGCCTTGAGTGTGAAGCCAGCAGTTATGTAAAGATTTGATATAAATGTAGGCAAAACAAGAAATATATCCATCCACAGACAGAACAAACAAGAAAACCTTTTAACCATTAAGTATTTCATTCCAGCTTTAGTTCATGCAGCACATAAAAGTAGCCCTGGAATTTTTTCAGTGTTAGCATATCTTCCATTGTCATGTAAGGTAGTTTAATTTTAATTTTGCTATTTGAGTGTTATGAATAATTCAGAGTGTTTTCTCACTGTAGGCTCTGATGGATGTCCTCGGCTCTTCTTCCCTGAGGCACTCAGAGGATTGGACTTGGTGAAAAAGATACAAGCTGGCTCTGAAGAGAATTGGGTTTGAGGCAAGAAATCTATTGCTGTGGCCCAGCTGGGTCATTGGGCATCTGAGTCATGAGCTCACAGTTCTGCTTATTCATTGCTTTCTTTGGTCTGTCCCACCCTGAGGACCACAAGCATCTCTTTTACTCATGCTCATCCATGTTATTTGTTACTTGCAAAACCACCAAATTGTTTGGTGCCCTGAGCCTTTGATGTGTGAAGAATCACAGAGTTGTGGGCTATGGCTGGGAAGTAAAAGCTATTTGATCTTAGCACCTGCCTTTTCTTAAACACTTCTCTGAAAATTTCTTATGAATGGAAGTTATTTTAATGTAGGCCTCTATCTGGCTGTTGAGAAGAACAGGGTACTGAAGTAGTGTCAGTAGGTCAGGAGAGTGATTACAAAAACCTCAAATCCTGAGATGCAGGAGGGAAAGTGGCTGTAGATGAAAGGGTACCTTTCCACCCTGGAAGCTTCATCTCTGTATGGCTGAAGCTAAAAGTGACTGTGATTCTTGGCATTATTATGTCTAAATAAGGCTAATGTGCCTGTTGGATATAGAAGTTTCTTTATTACACTTCTCCATAGTTCTTGGTAGAGCTAAGACATAGGAAACTCTGGGCTTCATTGGTTCTCATATATGCAATATCGGTTTGTGAATACTTTAGTGTCCTGACCCATAATGCTGTGACTGTGAGATGGGGACAGCTGTAGGCAGATTTGTAAGAAAAACAGAAACAGGCTGTTGGCTAGTGAAGGGTTTTTTTTTCTCAGAGAATGCTTTTAGATGGGAGAAAGACCTGGACCAGAGAACCGATGAAGGAGACTTTGGACCTTCCTCAGTTCCAGATGGACAGAATATTTCATGTGTGCTCATGTGGAGAAATTCTGTACTCTGCATGGAGGCAGAAAATAGGTGTGCTCATCCCAGCCTCAACCCAACCTCATCTTTGTCTTCTTCAATTAAAAATGTGAAATTGGCCTGGCAGGTCCTCATTTTTGAGTTTTAGGCTATTGCAGTGTTTGCTTATTGTGGCTAGTGAAAATGAGGGTAGTCATCATGAGAGCTGAGTAGACCAAGAGACATCTCATCTCCCCTGGGAGGTGACTAATCCAAATTTAATCCAGGAAGATAAAAATGCAGTTTAAGAAAGTATTTTAGCATAGATTTTAAAATCTGAAAAACATGATGGAATTTAAGAATAAACTTTTGTATTTATGTTCTTATGTGAATATGGCTAGAAAAGGGAGTATTTCCAAGTAACTTCCTATTTCAGATTGTTAAACCTCTCTCTGAGAAAACCTGGATGTCAGTTTTTTTCTGACGGTGAGTAGTTAGTTTGTCCTCAGTAGCAGGAGGACAAGGAACTCTTGCTTGTCATGTTTACCCTAAATGTGACAACAGATAATTCCTGTGTAAGTCTCTCTTCTACTGCTCCACATGACATACTCAGTTGCCTCAGTGATACCCAACTGGGCTTCATCCCAATTATTTGTTTTTCTGGTAATCATCCATATTTCCATGTAAGAAAAAAAAAGCATTGGAATAACTGTGGTTTTGCAAAGTAAATAACTGAGCAGAAAATTTATGCATCTGGAAAATGAAGAAGGGAAGATTCTTTTTGGGGGAGGCATTTTCTTTGGGTTTAACCTATATACTAAGATTGCATTTGCAGAGACCTTAAGCTGGGCTGCATTCCTTTCTGCTCCTGTGCTTTGGTGCCCCATGACAAGACCTGTGAGATTCTGCACAGGGCTCTTTTGGCATTGATGCCACTGTGTGCTGGGGCTAATTACCTGCAGCACTCAGACCTCAAATGCTTGTGGATTCAGTGTGGCAAAGTTTATTTCAGATGACTTAGATGCCTGCCCAAATGCTATCCTTGTCTTGAAAAGCAAGAGGTCTGTTTTGCCAATGTCCTCATGGTGTCTGACAGAGACCTTCTCTGTCCTGTCACTGCTGGTCAGCTTGGTGATGTAGGCACTTCTGAAGACAAAAAGTGCTTGGGTTTTGTGTTCCTTTGACATTTCTGCTTCTACCTTGCTGATCTTTTGCTGCCTTTTCTCATTTGGTTTCTATCCTCACCCATTGCTGCAGTTTTGACGGTCCTAATTCTAGTTCTGATTTCTCTGAAAGCTTTGCAGGAAGAAAATTGCAGATTCAGCAATAGAAATAGATAAAAATTCTTGTAGTTTCTGAAAACTGCCATGAACTCTCAAGAAGTTGGTACAGAGGAAGCAGTATGAAGGGCAGAGATGGACAGGTGCTGCACCTTGGGCATTTGGAGAGTGCTGGTGAAATAAAAAGGGGGAAGCTGAAGGCATATTTTTGGAGACCCATGGACTGTAGTTATGGCACTGCCATGGTATTGATTACAGAAAAGGGCTGTTAGTCTACTTTTCGTGATCTGAAATAATTTTTTTTAAAAATATAGTAGTCGTGACCTGAAGGCCATTGGGAATCAATAGCCAGCACTATAGATAAAAAATGTTTGATATCTTTTGTTCTGGTACTCTGATGCTGTGCAGAGTAATTCACAAGAATTTCTTAGAAATATGTTTGATAAGAAGGGCTGTGATTTATCTATGATGGCTTTTTCCTGTGTTATTCTGGGGACGAATATCAAATGATTTGGGAACTTAGTAGCAAGTGAAGTCATGAGTTCTCTGATGGGACTTCAAAAGAAGAATTGTAAGGCTGGAAAATGTGTATCTCTGACCTTCATCTTTTGGTCAGTTCAGTTCCCCTTGGCCAAACTGGGGATAGAGCAAATGAATTAACCCAGAGGTATTTACTAGTTCATACCACGTGAAATGCTTTAATCACAGGCAATATCTGAGTGGCCAAAAATTAGAACTCCTCACTTTTGTGTAGCATGGTCTGTTTACAGAGTAATGAAAGAAAAGATGTCTCCATAGTAACCCGAAAAGCAGGCAAGTCTACTTCTTCCACTTCAATACAGTCTTCAGTAAACAGATTGTACATCTACTTTAAAAAAAAAAACCAAACAGAATAAACCACACTTGTGGATTATGTGACTTCCATTACTACTGAAGGGCTGCTGGGTTCAAGATCTGTCCCTCTGCTTCTCTGTATTTGTTACATTTGAAATGAGCTCTGAAAGCCAATAAATTGTAACAGATGTGAGTTGCTGTTAGATCAAGGGGTCTCTACCTGAAGGGTTCTTCTGCAGGTGAAGAGACAGGGTGCTGTGAATAGTCTTTAAACATGGAAACAGATGCTGTGAAGAGAAAACATTCCTATTGCCTGTGGAAAGGGCCAAAAGTCTTGAGCTTACCTTGAGGGAGAAAATGTGATCAAGCCTAGACATGTGATAGTTTTTTCTGAGGGTAAGAGGAGTTAATATTTAATGGATTTCTGACAAAGTTATACAATTTTTCTTGCTTGAGAACTAAAAAAAAATAAACAAAACAAACACACTTCACCCCTCTTCCCCCTCCAAAAAACCCCAAATCCAACTCGCAAAAAAACCACACCAGAAATTCTTTAAGTAGAGATAATCAAGTCTTGAGACACGGGGTGGTTTGGATGACTTTTTGAGTTCCAATTCAGTACTGCACTCTGTGATCCATTGTTTCATAGAGTTCTCCTAGGAAAGCAGGTATGGATTTTTCTGGGAGGAGGATATGAAAGCTGCCTGCTGGTTTCTGTCTGATGCCACTTCTGTCAGACAGCTGTATGTGAACCTCTCCTGTTGGAAGGGCAGATACTACATGACAAAAGTGAGGTCCAACACATGAAAATAAAAAAAGGATGATTGAAGGAGCACCTTCAAATAACACCACTTGAAAGTTCAAGTTTCTCTCAGGGGTAGAGAACCAAATGAACCCCGTAGTGCACTGCCTGGAGCATGGCTCTGTGAGACAGGCATCTGAATAGGGACAGAGACTGGAGTGACCCAAGCATGAGACTCTGAAGTTGAGGTGAAAGGTAGAGCTTGGCTGACAGGGTGTTTCAGTCCATTCCTTGTACTGGTGTCTAGACTGTTTTGTGTCTTTGTTTCAGTATGCTATTACCAAACTCGCCAATTTCCTTTCTGTCTCTGGAGAGATGACTTTTAGGAGCTCTAAAATCCAGCTGTTTTTTGGGTTTTATTGGTCTGAGGAAGACAGCCTGAGGGATACAGATGGGACAGGTTTCTGGGACTCCCTGTTTCAGCTGGGCTGGTCTGATTGTCCATCAGTATTTCCTAACCTGGCAGATGCAAATGGAAATTACAAATTGTTGGAAAAAATGCTCAGTTACTCTTGTTTTCTCTTTTTAAACTTAAGAAAAAGTTTTATTCTGGTGAAGATGGACAGATGATGCAGGGGACAAATGTTTGTGGATCCTGATACTATCTGAGCATGATTCTTGACTGTTGAGAGCATGTTGATACCTGGTCAGCATGTCTTCCTTCTTCACTGGAACTGTTCTGAAAACACGTAGGTGTGGTGCCTAGGGACAAGGTTTAGCGGTGGATTTGCCAGTACTAGGTTAAAAGCTGGACTTGGTGATCTTAGAGGTCCTTTCCAACCCGAATGATTCTGTGATTCCTTGTGCTTTTGCTCTATGGCCTTTCCCCCTTCCACAGGTAATATCTGCATTCATTTCTGCTGCTCCCAGTATCTCCTATTGCCAGCTGTAATCCTGCATTAATCAATAATAATCAGAGCTTCCTAGCTGCCGCCATCTGTTTTCTCGATACGGGCTGTTTTTAAAACAGCTCAATTTGTGGCAAAGCACTTCCAGGGTGTGGCGTGTGTGGAATTGGATGGGGGCTCAGAGCCAGCGGGGCAGGATGGGGAGACGGCGCACTCCGGGAGGACGGGATGCTCCCGGTGAGCACCTTCTGCCTTCCCCTCCCAGCCCCCGAGAGTCGGGAAGGGTTTCTCCCCCAGGTGCTGGGATGTCCCTGGGAGATGCTCGCCGTCCCGTGGCCGTCTGCTGCCACCTCCCGTCCGACTGGCGATGCCGTGCGGGGAGGGACGGCGGGCACATGGGAAACCGCCTCCAGCCTTCAGGTATGGGATTGCCACCTCCTTGAGATTCTGACAGTGGTGCCTTTGTCTGCAAGGGCAGCGAGGATGTCAGCCGTCATGGGTGCTATTGCTGGCTGCTGAGCCCCTCGTTTCATTTTTACTGTCTCTGCCATGCAATGGCCTCATTTCCTTTTCCTTTTTATTCTTTCTGGGTATCTTGGCTGCTTGGATCCCCCAGCCAAAGAATGGCCAGCCCCAAAAGCTTGGAGGCATCCAGCCAGCAGCAAGTGAGCTGGAAGTGAGCCAGCTGCTTTGCTCGGTCCCGGAGCAGGGGCAGGACTCCTCTCCCTTTTTCCCCTCGCTGCAGTTTGCAGCAGCTCCCATCTCCACTGGCCTTCCCAGTCAGCTCTGGGCTGCTTGGCTGGGGCCTGGACACCAGAGCAGGGTGTGCCACGCTCCTGCGCCAGAGCTGCTTGCTGGCCACCAGGCTCTGGCCAGGCAACTGTCCTGCTGGCCAGCCCACAGTGACTCGCTAGTACTGGTGGCTGGTTACTGGTTGCTTTTTAATTTGGATCCCTGTGCCTCCTTTCTGGTTTTGGGGGAGGGCAAGGGCTCTTCTTTGTTCCTGCTTGCTTTTACTTCTTTGGCTTGTTCTCTAATAGCTATTGCAGCCTCCCTGCTGCCTGTGGTGACTACAAATTTGAGCTGAATTAATCCCAGACAGAGGCTCAATCTGAGGCAAGTTTTCCTTCCAAAAAGTTCAGTCTGAAAAGACATGAAAGCAGGAAGGTCTTGCCACCTACCTTCCCAAGTCAGTCTCAACCCAGGCAAAGGTTTGCTCTCTCCCTTCAAGCAGGACTGAGAGGCCCTTGGTGCTCTGCTGGGCACTGACCAGGCAGACATGGAAGGATGAGTCTGCCTGCCAGACCTCAGTGAGCAGACAAACAGAAAGCAGCAGCGTGGCTGGCACTGACAGGTTTTGCTTGCCGCCCTGGAAGCAGCCCTTGGTTGCAGCAGAGGTGTTGCTGCTCCTTCCCCAGCTGGCCCAGGCTGCTGGCACTGCTCAGACCCTCAGCCTGTCCTTGTGCAACCCTGTGCTGGCCATGTCTCATGCTGTTCAGCTATCCCTCTGTGTCTCCTAGAAGCATCAAGATTTCAACTTTGGTTTCTCCTTGTTTCCTTTCTCAAGGAGTCTTATTTCATGGCATCCTGCTTTTTTGTGCTGAGGTTTGCTTTCACACTGCCTGGTTGAGGTCAGCATCTGTTCCCACAGCCCCTGCCCAAGGGGGCTCTCTAATACCTGATAACACAGTTGCAGGCCCCAGCCCCTCTCTGATAACAGCTGGGTGTTAGATCCCAAAGCAGCCACTCCTCCTAAATCAAACATAAGGAAGACAATTGCCTTCCTCTTCATCTATAGGTCTATGCATGCAGGTATTCCCCACAAAGAAAGTGTAGCAGCTGCTCTGTTGGGGGGTACTGCAGCAGGAGCCCTCTTCCCCCGAGGAGCCTCATGGTTGGTGTTCCTGGAAAGAGTTTTTCTCTGAATTTGGATGTTACTTCTTCCTTGACCTGAGACTAGCAGAGAGATCCTTCCAAACCCATGCTTGTGACAGGTAAAAATCTGAGCTGCTTTCCCATGGGATTTTTTTCCCCCTTGCTACTATATTTCAAAGAAGGCTAAAAAGAGAGCAAAAAAGCACAGAAAGCCCCTGTATCCCCTGCCATGGTGCTGTGCACGTTGCTGTGCCATGCAACATGCTTTTTCTTTGGAATTCATACATAATTGCTAGTCCTGTCAAGGGCCAGTCATTTTACTAGTGTAAAAATCACTATGGTTTTATTTCAAGCTTGAGAAACCACTTTGTCAGACTGGGAAAATTTTACCATGCCAGTATGTGGGCTGTGGGCGCAGCTGGAGTTAAACAGAAAGAGCCCAGTTCCACAAATACTAAATTTTTTCTTACTGGGTTTGAAATAGGGAAACAAAGTAAACAAGGGAAGGAAGGGCTGCGGAAGTGAGGAGAAGGGAAGGGTAGAAAACTTCCTCCTTTCTGACAAAACTGTTTTCACCCCCTCATTCCAAGCAGAGGTTTTCTGACATGCAGAGTTTCAAATGTTTGTTTGCTCTGTCTGCTTGGTTATTTACTGCTCTGAGAGTCTGTGCTGCCTTTGCTGGCATGCTCAGTCTTTCAGGGAGTATGACGGAGTGCAAGGCTGTTTACTTATTTCTACTAGCACTTACTTAGCAGTGAAGTTGTTTGCTGATCCAGGTTTTGCCAGCAACTAGAAACTGTAGCAGAAACATGGTGGTGGTAGGGAACTTAAAGGGAGAACCATTGCCTCTTTTAGGCTATGAAACTTTAATTATATGCTTTAGTGTATTTGACTCATGGAAGAGGGGAAAGTTCTTTAATTCCTGAGGGTTTTTTCGACATGGAGCAACAAAGGACTTTGCAGAGAAGAGGGTGAAAAAGGAATGTGAGGTGTGTGTTTATCAAAAGGCCATGCACAGCATCTGTGGGAGAGCCAAAGTCAGACAGGAATTTTCTGGGTCCCTTATTCCTGTTCTGTGAACATCTGCCATCTTTACATGTACTCTTCTCTAACTTTTCTCTTCTGATCTTGTCCAAGCAACAGTTGTGTGCTGTCCCAGGGGTGCAGCACAGCTGCTGGCTGTGGAAGGCCTGAGGAATTAATGGATGAGCCCGGTTTTTGCCATCAGCTTTGGGTTAGTCAGGCTGGAAACTTGCATTCATAGACAAGCTGACTACAGTTCTAGATGTTCATGACCCTTACTAAATTTCATATTTTTGTCACGTTTCTGTAGGTCTGCAGTAATTTCTCAAGGGCCATGAGGTGAATGTATCTTTTCCTTCATCCTCTTAAATTTGCTGTTGAGAAGGATCACACTTGCTACTCAAGCCTATTATAATACACCTGTAGACTTAAACAGCATTCTCTGGACAGCTTCAGGCTGGTACCTTGACCGAAGACTAAGAATTCTGCTCTTCCTTGAGAATGACCTGTTGTTTTCTCTGTTTTTCCACAACAGGGAGAGTGAATGACACTTCATTTTATTAAAACCATAAAGGATGCTGTTGGCCGTTTTGCCCAACATCATCATCAGTACTGGCCATGGGGGTCACTGCTTGCTCTCTGGATTGGGTCAACAATATGCCTCTGACCCAGGATTTTTCCAGGGAGTGATCTGAGTGGTACTGATGCTGTCTAATATTATCCTGCAATTATTCTGCAAAATTTTTTTGTATTTGTTTTGTCATTTAAGGATCCTAAACCCCAGATCTTTCTTAACTGTCTTACAAGGAGGCAATGACTGCTTGCTATGTACTGGAGTGTGTCCTTTATATTTGATATTAACTAATGGGGACAAAAGTGCTCTTGGCTCTTGATATCCCTAAGTGTTCCCCTTTGGGGGCTGGATTCCTTCCCAGCAAGTGGCAGCAGCCACCAGCAAAGGTGAGTTTGACATTGCTGCAAACTCTCCCTGAATCAACCCATGTGACTGTGCCAGCACTAACTCCCTTTGTTTGGATTATTTATTGAAGGTGAACTCCTTGAGTATACAGAGCACAGAATGTTTTTGTGAGTGCAGACAAGGACCCCAGAGATGTGCTGGAGGAAAAGACCTCAGTGTTAAATCCATGTCAGACACTGCATAGGCTGCAGGCTGCTACCTCCAGCTGCTTTTGGCTAGTTGGTTCCAGACAAGGGGCAGTTCCCCTTTTTCTGAAAAAGCCTGTTGTTTCCAGTAACTGGGGAAGGGCTATTGTTTATGGTTCAGAAAGTAGGGAGAGAGAACTGGGATGCTTGGCCCTCTGTGTCTCACTTTTCCTATCTATAAAGTGTGGGTGACAATATTTTACCTTCCTCAGAGGGACATTTGCAAGCTAATGGACAGAAAGTGCTCAGAAACCCCCCACCTCAGCAGTGGGGGCACATTGGCAGTCTGCCCAATAGCTTTTAGATGTGCCTTACCTAAGCAACAGTGGTGACAAACACACTGTCTCTCATGTGCTGGCTGCTCCCTGAGTGCTGTGTGGTCTGTGCATCTGCAGGCAGTGCTGCTCCTTTACCATGTGTTGGGAGCCTTCTCCTCCCTCTCTTCTGGGTTGCACAAAAGCCTGCCTGCACCTTTGCTGGCAGAACTGCTTTTTTAGCCAAGCAAGTGTGTTGCTTTGTTCCAGCATCACTCAAAGAAAGTTTGACTAACGGGTGATGGTGCCTTCAAGGCTGTGAAGGCCAGCGTGCTTCTACAAGCCCCAGAATGGCAGTGTCTGTTACCTCCAGCCTCTTGCATGAATTACAAATGCTGACATTTTTTATGGCATTGCAATTATGTTCTCTGCTGGCTCTAGACACTCAGAACTGACCCTCTGCCATGACAGCAAGGGATTTCTCTGGATATTTATGCTGTGAGACTGGGAGCAGAGTGCAACCCTGAAGGCTTTCAGCAGCATTAACTTACCCTCATTGCTGGTATATGAGAAACCTGCCACGCTGTCTCTTCTTTGATATCTTCCCTGGATTTGTGCTGCTGCAAGGCTTCTCTGATCTCTTCCACTAAATGACACAACCTAGAAGTGAACTTAGCTTTGAGTTTTAAGACCAGAGTGATCTTTGGGAAAGGAATTACTCAGACCTTTGATGCTGCAAAAGGCAGGCACCCCGCACTGTCTGCATGGTGCCAAGGGGTGCACATGGAAAACCACCTCCAGCTTTCAGGTATGGGATTGCCACCTCATTGAGATTCTCCAAAAGGCCAGGCAACTGAACCATACAGGAGAAACTCAGTTGTTCAAATAGTGAGAACATGAAGAGAAAAACATTAGTGTCAATCTTAGGTTAATTGGAAAGTATTCAAAGGACTTTGTTTTGCTTAATTTTGAGGTTAGAACTTCCCTGGGGTTCTATGAACAGAATGCAACACTGGCAGCTCCTTTGAAATGAATAAGAGTAAGCTGCAAAACAAGGAAGTTGTTAGAGGGAATGTGATCTCGTGGCTTGGATGGATGGACAGCAGGAAAGTAAAGACGAGAATGCAGTACAATTGCTCTTGCTTCAAAAGAAGTCTGTGGTGTGACATAAGTGGATAAGTATGAAGACACTATTTTGAAAGCAGATTCATCCTCTGTTCATCCTGACACCCAACATCAAAGATGAGGTTGCCTAGCTCTAGGTTCTCCCTGGATGCACACATGGCCTGTGGGGAGCACCAGACACACCAGGTGTGTTGTGACTCCATTGATCTGTTAGAAATGCCACTGGCAGCATCAGTGGTACACTTTGCATTGATCTGCAGTAAAAGGCCAGGTTTTTGGCTGTTATATGTTAAGGCCACCCCTTTTCTTGTTACCTTTTGTTTTTATTTTCTGCCTAAACACAGTGTTTCACAGGGAGCATCTTAGCTTACATATATACAGTATTTTGCAGAATGGGAACCTGCCCATGGTACTGAGGACTCTTGGCAATGCTGAATGTGACTTGTGTGCATGGGAAGGTGGGGGGACTCACCTGGCAAGTCTGGAGTCTGTAGAGCCGGTTCATTTCAAATAATCACACAGAGGAGCCTCTGGGGCTCTGTGCAGTGAGCAGAGAGAAATATGGCAACTAGCTTTTCTGTCCTTCTCCCTGTGCCTTATGCAGGGGTAATTCCAGCTGAGTACCCTCCTACACCATCTGCAGCAGGACAGCACAAGTAGGTGAAAACTGTCCATGTCAGCTAAGGGAAGGTTTGAGAGCAGCTCTTTAGCCAGGAACTTTTGAGTTGGAGGAGCCTATTCAGATGGGAGGCAGATTCACTTTCCTAACCTACTTTTGAAGAAAAGGAAACTCTCCAGGACTATGAGGTTCTGCCCCACTCTATTGCCTCAGAAGCATTTCAAGCCTTTGAGGAGCTTGGTGACTGGGTAACCATGTTCATGACTGCAGTGTTTAACCACATACCCAGATTGAAGGCAGTGGTGGTGCAGTGGCGGGAGCAGGGCAGACAATAGCCAAGAGTGCCTGGGAAGTGAGCGCCCTATCAGCCTGAGAGCATAACCTCCAGCAGACCTCTTGGAAAAGAGAATCCTGCAGGATTCTTAAGTGTTCCTCAACCCTTTTGGCCTGTGCACCAGTTCTGCTGATTGAAAAATCACTTCTATTGATTGAAGAACTCTCTCTTCCTTCTAGCAGTTTGAATCACAGAATAAGGAAAATGGGATTCAGACCTCTCTTGGATTTATTTTCTTCTCTTTTCCACTTTGAACCACTGTATTGAAGGTTGAAATGGGCTATTCTAGTTTGGTCAACTCTGTTGGTCATGGCACTAAAATCTGCATGGTTACTCTTCCAGCAAAAGTGGGGACTTCTGTTCTACCTCTGGAAAGGTACCTCGTCTTGGGCTGCAGACATTCAAGGAAACAATCCATCACTTCACTTCTGTTGGACCTTCCCACCCAACTGCAAGTTTTGATTGATGATGAAAGTTTTGTTTTACTTCTGAATTTGTCTGGCTAGTTCATGCTCCTAGCTTTCACTTTTTACTCTGCATTTTACTGGTGGTTTTAAGTGCACTGTAGGAACAAATATTTTTCCATACTGATGGAACCAGATAGTACTTTTTGGCTGACAGGAAGTTGTCCATTGACCTTCTCTTTTTGCTCCTGCAGTGCTTAGAAGGCTCTGGGAATACTCATTATTGGTGTTGTGTAATGGTCACAGTGCAGTCCAAGAGTCAAAAATACGTTGTAAAAAGGCCAAAAGCCAACTCCCATGTGGACTGGCCCCTTCTATCCAACAAAAGAGTCACCTCTGCAGAACTTTCACCTCATACTGACTGCTATCACCCTTGCTTCATCCTGTCAGTATTACTCAGTTTTTCCAGCTTAAGTTCAATTCAGATTCAAGACTGCATAAAATATAGAAAAGAAAATTCTGAGGGGAAAAAACCCGATCTTAAATATTATCTGTAATTATAGACTGCACATTGTATTTATAAGTTTAGATTGGATACAATTTTTTGTTACTACAGAGTAGTATCCCTTCTCTAGGAAGATATTCCTAACTGATTCTCTAATGGAAATAAATTGTCATGTACAGGCAGTAAAAGCATAATTGGAAATTTTGCTTTGTATTTCAACTCTGCAACATGACGACTCTGAGCTTCTAGCTTTGCTGATACCTATTTCTTGTGGTAATACTGAAGTAGATGAGCTGTTTAGTAAGCCTGGGTGACCCAAAACAACACAGAGGGAAGGTGTTCCTACCCTCTGGTGAAAGGATAGCCAAGAGGGAATCAAAATCAATGTAAGCTGCAGTTTTGGCCAGAGCTTGGAGCAATGCTGTTTAACAAGATGTGTTGAAAACTTCCATTAAATAAATGTCCCTGACCAGTTTTGCAAAAGATGCAAGAGAGATACATGAGTCAAAGCCAAGCACGTTTTCTGTGCCTTGGAAGTGAACTGCCTCCAATGAGCCCTCCTAGGAAGTTCATGCTGTTTACCATATGGAAATTACCATGGCCTTATCTTTGTGTTCATGCATCTATGGTTAGCAACTAGTCTAGCTGTACTAGTGCTGCTGTGCTAAGCTGGTATTTGCCTGAAACCTGGGTGAGTTCAACTTGGGTTCATCACCACAGTGTTTAACTGTGTGGTGTGCTGCTCCTGGCCACTTTGTGTTCCCTGCTAGATGCAAGTTGAGGCCTCCTATTCCTTAGTTTATCTGGATATTCACAAAGGGGTAAATGACTGGGAGATTTTAAAAGGGGGGAGAGAGAAGGTGAGTGGTTAAGCTATTGTTCTAGTTTTCCTGGTTGATTTTTCTTGTATAAATGAAATCTGGATTGGATTTGGGTTTGGTGTTATTAGAGTTGCCAAAAGTGGCATACAGGTTTGGATGATACTCTGGACAAGCTTCCAGAAATTTGGGCATACATAAAATCTTATGAACTTTGACTTTAGGCAGAGCATTTAACCTTTCTGAACTTGGAGAACAGCACTAACCTCTTATGAGCTGAGGGATGTGGGGTGAGATTCAGCTAATATTTGTAGAAGAGTGGGAGTTCTTTAGAGGCATGAGACTCTTAGCTTATATTTGCAGAACACTTTGAGGTCTTGGGATAGATACTGCTACCAAAGGGTGAAGTGGTATTCACATGTTCTCTCATGTCTGTTGTTTACAAATAGAATAGAATGATGTTTTGAAGGTCAGGGACCTTAAGAACAATAGTGGGTTTGAAGCACTCATTTATTTTTACCAAGTTCAGATGCCTGGCATACACTAGCATTTCATTTATATAAAGGATCTGATCAAACATTTTGGTTGTTTAGAGGGGTTGTTTTGCTTGTTTTTAGGCTGTTGAAATGTCACATGGCGAAAACAAGCAAGAGTTCCAGATGGAGCAACTGGAAGAGAAACACAACAAAGATGGTAATGGGAAAACTTCATATTCACTCTTGATTGGGAGTCCCATGCTTGGGAATAGGAGTCCCTACCTGTGGCTTCCAAACCCACTCTCTGTGCAAACTCTTGTGCAAAGCAGCATCCCATGAGGAAGTTCTTCATTACCATGGTAAGCAAAGTCAGTAACAGTTTATTTTCACTGTTCGTTAGTCCATCCATCCTGGGAATTGTCTGGGAGCTGGAACCTCATCTGGAATACTCAGCCAAGAAAATCATAAGCTTTAATGACCCCAAATTTGAATTGGAGTTTCTTGACTTACGTTAACAGGACAAATAAGTGCCCAGTAGTTTCATCTCGTTCACTGGCATTCATGCAGTAATTTGTACCAGCAGATCAATCTGTCTTCCTAACTTTTATTGGGGATGCAGACTAAATCTTTATTTGAGTAATAGTGGAAGACAAGACATATAATAACTGTTGTAAAATCCTTGTCATTGATGGAGAAGTAGAAACTAATAAAATCTATCTGATATCTAATAAGATCTATCAGACAGCTCATTTAACAAAAAAAAATTTGTCTCACTTCCTCTAGTCTATGGCCAGTTTTCTTGAAGACAAAGGAAGGCATAATTTGTACTGGCAAGGCTAACCTTGATTTAAAATCAGAGTAAACAGTTGGCGCAAATTGCAGATTTTGTTTGTTTACACTTGAAACTGCGCTAGTCACTGAGGGCTGGAGCTGCAGCAAATTCCTAATGTATGTTGCCATCTAATTTGTTATACTGGTGGTGGCTTATTCCCTAATGTTTTGGAAGCAGAGTACAGTAAAGAAGACTGAAATTATCTTGCAGTGACCAGCTGAAACTCCTTCTTTGATGGTGGTAATTGTAATGTGGGAATGTACAGACACTGTATAGGATGTACTTGGTCAATCTCTGCCATTTATTGTGTCATCAGTTATTTTAAGGTCTTAATTCTAGGGGCTTTAAACTCCTGCTACCTTCAATGAGACAGAAGTTGATAAGCACCTTGCAAGGCTGTGTCCTTAGTTTCTTTGCCAGTCTAAGGGACGGGCAGAGAGGCTTTCAGGAAGGAAAAAAGGTGCATTGAAAGCCACTAATCTGTGACACAGTGTGAGTGGGGTCTTTAGTTCTGTCTTGAGACTGCTGTTCCAAAACACCACCTCAGGAGAGCCATGCTCATCAGCAGAGATATTCATAAGATGCCATCAGTGGCTGTCCATGAGCTGTTGTACCCTAAAGACAAAGTGGGAGCAGAAATAATTATCCCTGAATTTGACACTTCAGAACATGTGATGTATGGAGGAATGGAGCTAAACCCATGGGATCAGTACTGTCTAATTAATGGCTCTTTGTTGCTGTGCCATAGTCTGTACTGTGCTGTGAGCAGCACACTCTAATAGGCAAGTTCCCTCTGCTTAGGTTTGGATCTTGTCAATTCAGACTTGCTACATACTCCCAAAAACCAGTCTGGAGATTTCAGCTACATAATACTCTGGCTATAAGAGTCAAATAACAGGAATGTATGAAATCAGACATATAATATGCTCCTAACTGAGCATTCATTTTAGGGCTTAGTATTCAGATGGTTAAAACCCCAAGCATAATGATTATGTGAGAAAGACATTATTTACTTTCTCTGAATCCAATTGTAGGAGGTAGATCAGAGGTACTTTGGTATAGAGAGTAACTTGCAGAACTGAGTTCTACTTGCTAGTAGAAAAAAGATCTGACTTTATTAATTACAGTCCTTTCTGTCTAATTCCTTTGCTTTGCATTTCTCTGTAGAAGGCAGCTTTATCTCCTCTGAGGAACACAATCAATGCAGTCAAATCAGAGCTGTGTAGAAGGAATGTTAGGGAGGCTGAAACTATCTAAGATGTTCCTTGTTCTGTGTTTTGCTGCTGAGATGGAGACACTTGTGTTGAAGCTTGTGGACTTTCTAGGCAGAAGAACATGTGATGTGGGGCCTTTACACACCTCTTACACCCTCTCATGTCTCAGGAGAGACTACCAGCAGCTCCCCACTTTTTTCCCCCTCCAGCTGCCTTTTGTTCCAGTTGTCCACAGTTATGTTTCATGCAGAATCATCCAGATATTCTTTTCTTTCTTATTTCATTTAACATTGCTTTAAATGTGATGCAGTTTCAGGAAACCTGCTGAAATAACACCTGTGTAACAACACTTAAATATGTCAGAAACTTATATAAACCAACAGATGACTGTAGTAACCCCGAGGCTCCCTGTGCTTCCACCTCAGGTTCTGTTGTAACAGCTCAAGGTCTTTGAGATCACTTTGGTAGTTTTCAGTGCTTTGGTTTTGATGACTTAAATGTTGCCTGCTCAGAGCTAGTAGGTCTCTGCTTGTGATAAATTCTATGACAAGTTGTCAGTGAGGATGTTATGGCTGCCTTGTTGCCATCTGCATGAGACATGTTGGGACACTGAAGTTTTTATTTATTTTTATTTTTATTCTTTATTTCTGCCTTTATATATTTTAGCCAGATAGAAAGTAGATTGGCTATCTTAGTAATTTTTAATTGGCTAGTATGGAGTACAGCGTGCAAAGCAAACTACTGCTAATGGTTTTCTATGAAGGAATCACCTACACGTTTGACATTGAACTGGTGATCTGGAAATTAAGCTGAAGTAGTTATACTTTGGCTGTGGTCTTTTATTGTCAGATTTACTTTACTATTCTTTTGAAACATTCCCTTGTTTTAGCCAGGAGTGTTTGACCAAGCCATGGAAAGTCCATGTCAACAAGAGTACAGAGAAAAATACTTCAGCTTGTGAAATTTGAGAGATCATAAAGGTAGATGTGGGGTCAGGCTGTGGTGATAGCGTGGGTGATAAGTTGTTGGAAAGAAGACCTGGCAAGGCTGGGAGAGGTGGAGCACAGTGGTGCAGGTGAGGTGTGTGCACACAGGAAAAATGCCCAAGCAGTTGGATTATGCCAGCCTTGGTGCCAGTGTTGCTTCACGTGGAGCCTGTATTTGGCCTAGCTCATCTAGAGGCACATGTATATTTAGAATGCAGACCTATTTCTAATAATAATCTTTCTGAAGTGATTGCTAGATAAGTCAATTATCTCACTCCTCTTAGAATGGGAACTATTAATTACATGAGTTATAGGCACAGAGCAAAGATGATCAAAGCAGATGATGCAATGGGATACTGAGATCCACAGTGTGGTTTAACACCGATGATGTCTGTTCACAGTTTATGAAATTCTTTGAAGATGGGTGATATGAAATGTTTCTAATTGATTATATTAGCAAGAGTGTTATCTGGAGGGCATTTGATGGGGATTCAGCATATCTCACTCTGTTTATTGGTATTTCATTGGCCAGCTGAGCAAGTTAATTCCTCTTCCTCTGTCTTAGTTATCCCACTATTAAAATGCAGATAATCACTCATAAAACTGAGATAATTATACTGTCCTTTTTGAAAAGTGCTCGGAGACCTACTGATTACAAGTTCTAGATGCATTTTTGAAGCTATTACTATTTTCTTTGTTTAGACAAAATAATGATAACACACATCAACATCAGTGAATCTGTGATTTGTTCAGAGCAGACAAGGGGAGCTGGGACCTTGAATCATTATTGGCTTCACTTTAAAGGTCTCTGCTGGCAATTTCTTTAAAGGAAACAATAAAGGTTTATACCACAACTCTTCTTTTTGCTGCAACTACGTGCTTCTCTGCAGTGCCTATTTCTAGTTAAGAGAATCCTAGCATTTGGTAAATGACAGCTCTTCAGTCTAATAGATGGCACATCACTCTTGTCTGGGAGTGTAAACGTTCTGTACTTGAGAATCTTTGCAGGTGGCACCCTCAAGTAAGTGGAGACAAGAATATGATCTATTGCCACTCCTGATAATTCTGAGGTCTCACAAATCCATTTGAAAAGTGTAGAAGTAGATACTGGAGGATCAGGCTTAGGTGCTTTGGAAAGCCATTATGTACAAAACAGCTGAATATCAGCCTAAGACATGATCCTCAAAATGTTGTCCATTGAGACAAGGCCTTTTTTTTAAAAATAAAAAAGTTTTGCATACTGCTTCCCTTCTGGATACTTTCTGAAAAACTTGTCATGTTCCTATTTGTCATCCTAAAGAGAAGAGTCCCTACCTGATCTTGAGTTAGTGAAGGCTAATGTGTCTGGAAGGAAGGTGGCTGAAAAGACTGTTGAAAGGAGGAGATACCTTAGGTCAGAATTACTGCAAGACATCCATTTCCATGACAAAGTTGTGGCAGTGAATGCTTTCCACTCCAGGGCTGGATGTGACCTCAGGACCAACCCATTTTGCAGCTGATTTACTGCTCAGGCCAAGTCCATAACCAAAAACCACTTTCTCATTTGCAGGAAGGGATATTTCACAGAAGAAACATCCATTGGTCTTGTTGGAGCAGGTGAAAGCAGAAAAGAGTAGAAAAGATTGAGTAAATGGCTTTTCCACTTACAGAAGTTGATCTTGCTAAGACAGTATTAAGATCTTTCAACCCAGCAGACAACCTTGCTGCATGGCCAGAGAGTTTTCTTCACAGATGTCACTGAAATACCTTGTTAAATTGCAGGTTGAAGGTGCCAAGTCTGCCTTTTATGTGGTCTTGACTGCAAGAGGCCAAAACTCATGTTGCATTTTCAAGTGCTGGATGATGTTCACAGATGCTCTGAGTTGACCTGTCCCTTCTCCAAAGAATTTATGATTGGAACCACCAGACAAAAGTGGGGATGAAGAAGGTCCGTTTCCAAAGCCGGTCTGTAGTTGATGTGGGTGCAGAGGAAGCTGCTCTCAGAAACATTGTTTTCCAGTTGATGTGGACAGCACTGGGAATATATGCAGGTTCCTGCAACAACTGATTTGATCACTTGGCAACAAAAAGGTACACTGTCAGTAGGCTTCTTCCACTTCATTTGGGAATACAGTATCCTCAATTCATTCATCTCTTCAAATGTCTGCTCCCCGGGATCTATATCACTGTACCAGATAGGCCTTGAGGTACAGGGAGTTTCTGGCAGAAGATGGGAGTCCAGATCTGAGGAGTCCTCCAAACACACAGACTAGCTTTCTGCTCTCTTGCCTGGCATTTTGTCCCTCTCATTGAGTTTTGTCTCTTGCTTTCATTTCTTGCCTTTCCTTGCTGTCAGCCCATCTGCATTCTTCCTGGACCACTGGAGGTAATACCTCCTTTTAAAAGTCATACTCAGGTTAGTACTTTTCTATCCTGGCAATTGTGCATATTTGCTTTATTTTTTTAAATAGCCCATCTAGCAAAAGCGTGTGGCTCAGGGCAGATGCAATATGCACTGCTCTTTCTGATGTGAAATGTAGCTGAGCTGCTAAGGATGTCAGGCTGGCTTAGGTGACCATTTTTGCTTTGGGACAGGCTGCTGCCATGGTCCAGGTCCTGCATTTTGATGCATCTTCACAACATGCAACAGAGTGGCTTTCAAGCCAGTTCAGCTGAAATGGTCATTTGTGTAAGGTTTGAAAATGTTGTGGGGGCATTCCTGGTAAAGAATAGTTGCTGTTTGTTAGATATTGATACTTTTATTTCTGCCTGTAGACAGAAATTTTTAGAGCTGCCTGTCCAGTGACACCAGATAGGGGTAGTGCCCAAACAAATTTCACTGAGACACTCTGGGACCCAGGAGCTTTTGATATTTCTTTGTTGGCAAACACTGGGGAATCAGGATACCTAGAAATACATAGTCCACAGATCCACTGACAAATGAGTTTCTTTTGAGACTTCAAAATATTCTCTCCTTCTCCTGACATCAAAATTTGAAGTATTCATTTCTTCTTCAGAGCATGAATGCTGTGATCAGCAAGCTGAGTGTCTGAGAGTGTCTTCACTAAAAGATTATACCAAATAATCAACACTGCAACTGCTAAGTGTCTTTGGAAAATAACTTCCAGAACTACAGTTGAGTAACTATGAATCTCTGGGAATGTTCATCTGAGAGGGACCCAGGTACTTCCCAGATTTTGCATAGAGCCTAGCATTCAGGTGCTGTAGTCTCAGTTACTATTTTGGAGCAAAATTCTCAAAAAAGTCCATTGAAAGAGTTTCAAAACTGAATATACTTTACATTTGAAAATGTTAAGGCTATTAGTTAAGGCTTCTAAGTCACATTGACACAATCACTGCTGTTAATATCAAGTCCATTTAGTTGTTGCCTTGGAGCTCTTTATAATACAAGCCAGCTTAGTTGATGAGTGCAGTTCTGTGTTATTAGTTACCCAAAATCAGCTGGAAAAGCCATTGGCTTTTATTTCAGAAATGGAACTGAATATGGTTGATCTCCAATGACTATCAATTCTCTTCCTGCCAGCTGATGCCAGGGTCAGAGAAGTAGGTTGCACCTTTCTGGTTTTGAGATGGAGCAATATTCATTTTAGACCAATTTGCTCTGAGCACAGAGCTCATCTGCTGGGTTGAACCAGGGCATTGTTGCTTTCTCTAGTGCATTGTTCTGCTCTCCCTCTAATTAGCTCCAAATGTTTCTTATGCCTGGAACATAGTGGTAGTGATGAATAATGGGCTGTCTTCTCTTAACCCTTTGACCCCTAATTTGGCTGTCCACTCCCACCTAGATGCTTTCACTTTCCTGCGTCCACCTGTGTTAGTCTGACACCTGCCTGTATCAGACTTTCTGCTCATAATCTCCCCTCTCCTTTTCTGCAAATTGAATAGGAGAGTGTAGGAGAACGGTCTTGGTTCCAGCATTTACTGTTAAGATCATGGTGTGTTTGCTTTACATGTGTGATTGTGGATAAAGGTGCATCTCATATGCCTTTGGCTATGGGAAGGTGAAGAGCCATGGTCACTGCAGACCTCCTGCTTTGGAGATGACTTGCCCAGAAAAGTGTTGCTTGGAGGAAGCTGGGCCAGAGCATAGCCTGTCCTACACAGTGGGACAGTGCCATGTCCAAACAAATTACCCTCCTTTGCGCCTCAAATCCTCTTGCTTTAATTTGGTGGGATTTTTTCCCCCAGTTTAGAAAACTTGAGCAGTCAGCCCAGCATGTGGAGCTATGGCAGGCAGACCTTTGGGGGCCTGGCAGGTGTAGTCCCCAGAGCCAGCACTCCCATTTCAGCACAGCCAGCCCTTGTCCCCAGCCTGGTGCAGTGTGACATGTCTATGCTGTCTCCCAGCATGTCCCTTCTGCTCACTGGCAACACCTTTCAGCCTTGAAGAAACACTCTGAAGTGTCTGCAAGGCTTTCCTCCACAGAGGAACGTGAACACTGAGGGCTGTGATCTTCTGCTCTCTGAGCTGCAGTCCTGTACCCTCCCCATGCTGCTTCCAGAGAGAAATGCCCTGGAGTTATTGCATAGGCCAGTGCACTGTCATCATTGTTTGGTTTATAACTGTCCAGTCCTGTAAAGCACTTGGTGACATTTGGTGTAGGTTGGAAGCAGATTACAGCTGCAATAGCACTGTTCCATGTCTCTGGTGGCAAGGCTGAGCTTTTATTTATATTGATGTTGTCTGTCCTGCAGCTCACAAGGGCTGGGCTGAGGCTGGGGGTGTTTCAGTGGTAGGATGCCTGAATCACAGGTCTCCAGCTGTCTGAGCAACATGCAACTCCCAAGGAGCTGTATCCACTATAAATTCCTTTCCTTTCACCGAAGATCTCTCTGTGGCTTGGAACTGAGAAGAGAAAGGCTAGGCATTGCAGACATTACTTTCTGTGCTGCATGACCTTTGTATGACTAACATCTCTGGAGGCTCAAAACACTGAAACTCGCCCACACCTCTTCTCCATCACTCTCACATATTAGTTCTTGCCCAAGTCTCTTCTCAGCTGGTAGCAGAGCCCAGGAACCAGTGCTCCATCTGGGGTACAGAATGGCCTGTGCTGGCCCTGGACAGTTTGGTGAACAGTTTATTTAAGCTATTTTTCTTTATAGAGGCACGTAATGATTAGGCAACAGAAACTGCTCCATTAGCTGAAGGCCACCTTTGCTCTTTGTGTGACAGAGTCCTTGGAGCTGCTGTCATTGTTGTGTCAAGGCAGTCTGTGAAGAGAGTTTGCAAAGGTGGGGAATCAGCCTCTACAGCTGAAAGACAATTCTCTGGAACAAGAACCTTGATATTTGTAGACTGTGATTACATCAAAAGACCATGCTGTTAATCTAGTCTCACCTTTTGCCTCATTCAGATGAGACCTGTACCTGTAATGTCTACATCAAGGCTAATAATTCACTGTTAAGCTACAGCACATATTTTAGGAAGACAGAAAATCTTGTTTTAAGAGCTCCAAAGGTGAAGAGTAAAACTATCCACTATGTGATTTGTTCAAATGATTAACTAATGTCATTATTGCAAGTTTTAATTTTTAAATGCTTGTGTTATTTCCACTTTGATTTTATCCAGCTTTTACTTGGAGTTTCTGGATCTAGTTATAATTTTGTTTGTTAGATTCCTGAAGTCCTTTAGCATGTCTTACAGTCCCCCACGGAGAAATGTTAATAGATTTAGATCAAACCACTTCCAAACCTTCCCTTCAGTAAGCCAAATAGATCAGGCTGCTGAGGTCTTTCCATCTCCCTTTCTCGCTCTCTGGAACATCTGGAATTGAATGATGTGTTAGGTTGGATCTATCATCTGCTCAGAGTGGTATCTGACCACCTATTTGATGGTGCTTAAATACTTCCCACTGAAAGTACTTTTACTTGTGGCTGTTTTCTAGACCAAAACCATCTGTGAATATTTTCCACTGACTAACCCAACAAACCAAAGGCCGGAGCCGAGGGCAGGCGGTACCTGCTGCTGCCCGGGGCTGGGGCTGCGGGGAAGGTGCGGCGCCACCGGGGCCGGAGAGCACCGGGCAGCTGCGGCTCCTGCCTCGGGAAACACGATCATTTTTTTTATCGGTTCCTCGCAATCGACTTATTGCCTCCAGTTTTCTGTCGCTTGTTTGCTATTGCCCCCTAGTGGACATACGATGGCCGGTGGCTTGGCTTCCCAAGCTCTGTTTTCTTCTAGTTTTCCGCTATTTATTACTCTGTGACAATTGTCTTGGTGAGACGATGGATTTCAGTAGTGTTATTTACCTGGATTTTAACATTCAGCTTCATTACTTGGAGTTCTATACTGTGCAGGAAACAAAGATTTCCTCTTTGCAATTGATAACTAATGTCCTGCCATGTCTGAGAGTAAAACAGACTTTGTGGTTCAACTAAATGTTTTGGCAAGAAAAACTGCAGAAGACGTTGCCATTTTAGGCTTAGAATAATTCAGTTCTGCAGAGTCAGAACTCCAAAGTGGACTCTCTGTGTGCTGCCAGCACCCAACAGCCTGGTACATGGAGTTATCTTCTCTTGAAGCAGAAATACTGCTTTTTTACTATTTGTATTTCTATCTGAATCTCTGCTTTTATTATAAAGAGTGAACTGTTTAAAAAGCACACTCTTTCCAATCAATCATTTCTTTGTCAGACAAGCCAGATCATTTATAGAACGATCTTGGCTAATGAAGGTCTGTCATCTTATAGAGATTCTAGAAGATGGTTTATTAATGAGACCTAGATTTTTTTTTTCCCCTGGTTGTAATGCAGGGAGATCTTAATAAGCAATGAATTGCTGTGTCTGCAATGACTTTTGAGAAGCTTAAAAGGAAAACAATAATACTATGACTAATATGATTGCTCTCCCCACACTGCCATCCGGTGGATGCAAAATTCATTTCCTTTTGTAAATGGGAAGGGAAATTCTGCTACTGATACCACAGCATGCAAACTTGCACCAAGCTGACTCTCACTTGTAACGCAATTTCCAGACCAGTGAGGAAAATGTTGGCTGTTCTTTAATTTTAGTGGTTTCATATTAGAAAAAGATTTCTTGTCTCTCATCTACAAAATACATTCTCGACCTTGGAACAGAAACCTGTCTGGATCTTGAAAAAGGCCTCTGAAAGCTTCCCAGGCTTTCTGCTCTCAATATCTGGCATGGAAGCCCAAGCTGCTGAGAACTGCTACTCTGGCTGCTTTTGGAAAATGAAGGTTGAGCTCCTAAGTTGATTTTCAGATAATCAGAGTGTGGGCTAGCAACAAGAGAGCCTAGGGTCAAATGCAGCACTGCAGTTTTGGTTTTGGGGGAAGAGGCATGGGAGGAGGGGTTAACCTTTTGCTTTTACCACCTAGGACTGATGACTAAAATAATTAAAAGAAGTATGTTGTGGTGCTCACAGTTGCAAATGGGACCTCACCACGCTCAGCTCTTTACCAGTGCAGCAAATCTCAGTGACCACCATTGACTGTGTTCGCCACTTCACCATTCCAGAGGAATCTGGAGAAGTGAGTAACCAGGAGGGATGGAGGCAATGTGAGAGATTGAGTCCCTCAGCTGAGCGCAAAGATGTTGGGACTCTGTTGAGTCCTGCATCCTTTTCTGCTTCTGGACCCTATGTGTATTAATACAACAGCTGCAGCAGTAGGATTTCCTGTGCCTCTCTGCAGGAGGGCTGTGGAAATGGAGCACAACAGCCAGCCCCAGAGAACTGAGCTGGCAAGACCGACTCTGGCATTTTGGCTGCTGCAGGTGGGCCAAGTAATCACCAGGACGTGACATCCATTCTCTGAAGATAACATTGCCCATGCTGGGTATGGTGCCAGTCCTTATCTGCGAGCCTTGAGTTTTTCTGCAGGGCATGCTAGCTCTCCAGAGAGACTCTGCAAGGGGGTATTTGGGGCCAGCAAAGTCCCAGTTTGGAGGTGGGAAGTCCTGTTACCTTCAGCATGTTCACAGTTCACAGCATGTTCCAGTTCTGAGTCATTGCCTTGCCTGTTTGGTTTTGGTATTTATTTATTTATCACCGAGGTGTCAGCCCAGAGTAGGCTGATTGTGCTGAACTCCTTCACTGGCCTTGTGGCTTCTGCCAGTTCTGTTAAAGTCCTGCAGAGTTGGGAGGATCTCACCCTAAGCTGAGGGGGAGAGAGATCGGGTTCCTGTGAGAGCAAGGCCACTGCAAGCTCCCATCAAAGTCATTCTTGGCTCTAGGTAATGAGGCCAGTAGCATGGGCTAAACTACTTTCACCCTCCCCACAGAGTCCCCAGCTCCCAGATCCTCTGCCTGAGCTGACTGGGGGGGGTGCAAAGAGGTTAAGAGGCATATCCTTTGCTGTAATTATATCCTGTTGCTAGAGATATTGTGCTCTGCTTAAAGAAATCATCATAATACAGCCTCCCAGAGAAGGTAATTACTGTGCATCTTATGAACGGCTGCATGAATGTCTGCTCAAGCTGCTGTCAGCAGCAAGTTTCAACGCATCTTGCATACCAGGCATTTTACAGCCCTAGTTTTATTTGTTTTCATCACCCCTTGCCTTGTGCTTTGTTTTTCATTAATGGATCTGGGGCTTTTTTTGTTTGTTTGTGTTGGGTTTATTTTTCTTTTTTTTTAGTTTTTTTGGGGTTTGTTTTTTTTTTTAGAAGGCCAGAGTTCACATCTTTGATGGAGCATTTGGGTGGTGGCCACAGCTTTTATTTGGTGCATTTCCATTGCTCTGTGGTGGCTTGAGGGGAACTGTCTGGAAGATGTTGTTTCCGAGCCGCTCCCGTATGGTAGCATCTGAGTGGGCCCTTGCTTCCTAGTCTGATCCCAGATAAAATGGGCCATACCACTGTTGACAAAACTTGGTGTTACTACCTCTAGTATAACAACACAGATTTAAGCCCATGAGACAACTTTTTGCAGTTCTATTTTCTGAGTTTCTCTCTCCTAACTAAAAAGAGTTGGTCAGGTATGTCAGACCTTTGAGCTTTCTGAAATCAAACACCTCCCTACCTTGGTCAGCACTCAGTATACATGTCATTGCAAGGTGTCTGGAGGCTTGCAGGATCACGGGCTGGTAATTCTGCACAGAGAGATTGCCACGTAAGTGTCTTCAGAGCCTTATCCTTTGGTTTTGCAGGGATATTTGAGCCAAAGAGATGGTGGAATGCCAAGAGCCCTGGTTTGCCACAGTAGGAGTGTTCTGACTACTCTTGCTTTCTCAAAGGTCACTTGTGCTTGCCTTTCTCCAGCAGTATGTGTCATAATCTGGCCTTGTGCTGTGCATGTAGGGCCACAGGGTGTGATCGTGACACCCTGCATGGCTGTATAAACATCATGTCCATCTCATGGCCAGCTCAAGGGAGTATTTGAAACTACTCCTTGGATTGCTTCCTTGTGCAAATAGCTGGGGTTCACTCTTGCAGTGCTGAAGCTGAATTATCTTAGTACCCTCAATGATTTATTGTGTTTGTGGCTAGGCTTCTGTGCATGCTGAGCATCTGCTGTCTTGAATCCAGAGGTGGCTGCATCCTGATGCTGTGTCTATCTCTCTTCAGAAAGCCTGAAAGGCAGCTTTGCTCCTGGAGGGTGGAAGGTGCTTTAATAAATGTGAGCTCATAATGTTATTGTTAAAAATAACTGGACTTAAACTATAAAGATGAAAAATCATCTTATTCAGTCCTAGCCCAAGGGCGAAATGGACATGAGAAACTGGGCAATCCTTCTGTAAGTTCTCTTTCTTTAGACTATATTTAAACCACATGAAGAGCCAGATTCTCAGCTGGTGTCAATTGTTGTTGACTTCAGTGGAGTGAAGCTGGTTTACACAAGTTGAGACTGCTAAATGCCAGCATCTGGATGAAGCTGAGACACAGCTGGAATTACTTTTGCAGAAACCTCTAGTCTGATGCTGGTTCAAAAGATCTGAGCCCTCCTGAGTGCTTGAGCCATCAATGCTCTGATTTAGCAGTTCTTTTGGGATGTGAAGGCTTATGAAAAGACCCTTACTCAGGTCAAAATTTGCTCTAATCTCAACTGGATTCTGCAACTCTTGTGTCTGTCGTTCTGCTGTAGTCACTGTTTTAGCTGTCCTCTGAAAAACTCTGCAAAACCTTTTTTACTTGCTACTTCACCAGCATCATCTCCTGTCTAGACACTTTAATTATGAGAACCAGGGAGCATACAGCATGATGGGTAGATAAACCTGGATAACTCCAAGGCAACCATGTGCTGCTTCCATCTCTCCCCTGACTGCCCTCCCAACTAGCTTTTCCAATTTGTTGTCTGTTCCAGCATGAACATTAGCAAAGTGGGGACTGCACAGTGCCACCTGGGCAATATTCATTTGAACTTTGCCTTCAGAAGCAAGTGTTCCAAGCCATAGAAATGGAGAGGCAAACCTCAAATTGCAGTGGAATCTAGCAACAGTGCATTTATCCATCCCTGCTTCTGTTTTTCTCTATGCCCCAAAACTCTCTGGATTAAATAAACAACCTCCCCGCCACTACCACTGTCAGCAGAACACACTAAATCTGTAAGCTGATTTCAGTATTTTTTGTGTACTCTTTATATCCACTCTAATTCTGTTCTTGTCCATGGACCCGTCTTTTATTTATGCCAGCACAGACTGTATCCAAACTCTATCTATTTCAGCTATGTCCTTTACATAAGAGTTTTTAAAGCTACTGATTTAATAGGAGACCGTCACATAATCAATATATCTAAAATGTTGGACTGCATTTGCTTGATTCAGTTGCTTTCTGCAGTATGCCACCTCCAGGAGTGTGTAATGACAAAAAAATTATTTTTTTTCCTGTTGCTCTTCTTTAATGTGTCCTATTTCCTCATTCCTTGCTGTAACTGGTACTGTGATATTTAGCAAGGCTCCTGGGATTCAGACTGTTTCTCAAGTCTCTCCACTCACCTTGGGGGTGCCATATGAGTTTACGTGGGTCTCTGCAGGAGTTGGGTCATCTGAGAATAATCTGTTTGCTGCATTTTGATTCTAAATCAATGTGATTTGAAGTGATTATACAGAAGAAGGGATTTTTTTTTGTTAGTTTCGTTTCTGTTTTTGGTTTTTTTCTTGGTAGCAGCTTTTGCAAAGCACAGTACTGATCTATGGGGAAAGTACCATCAAGCAGCTGCTTCTGCTCCAAGGGAGGCATCTTTTCCACTCCTGGCAGTGACAGGGGTGAATGGATGTTCTGGGACTGCATTTAGGTTGTACCTCTTTATAGTCTGAATCAAAAAGCATCTTTTTATGGGTCCTGGTAATTGAAACATGCCATGAGCATGATTGACTTTAAGGAAGGTGATACTAGAACCATATAATGGGTGACTTGAATGAGTCTCGTAACACTGGCCTCTGGCAGGGGCTGTTGAGTTCAAGCTACACAGTGCCACCTTTTTGGGAAAATTGCACAGGTTTAATTAGAATCTGTTTCTCAACTGATGCAAAAGTCTGTCTGAGTACTCTTCCGTCAGTGTAAGCTTGGGATTTCATCTGAATTCACCTAGGACACATTGAAGTATATCTTTATAAAGAGCAGAGTTTGGTGGCTTATGTACTGAAAAAGTGAGCTTCCAGTCCCAAGCCTCTGAAGTCAAACTCCAGGTAGGACTTGTAGTCTAAGTGGGGATGTTTTCAGCCTGCATATAGCCTAATCTGAGACTCCAGTTGGAGCTGTGAGTCTAGAACTCTTCCCAAAGGAGATTCAGGAAACAAAGCCAGGCTGGCTCCAGTCTTGTACAAAAGTGGGAACCACCTTTCCCTCCCCAGCCCTTTCTACTCTCACACTGGTGATTTGCTTTGGACAAGGATCAGTTTTGGGTTGGGTTATTGGACACTTGCTCATACGCCAGAATTCAGTGCATGCACATGAACCCAAGTAAAAAAGAAGCTCCACATGAAGAAAGCACAGTTCTTCCCCTTCCTTTTTTTTAACATCACTGCATTATCCCATTGTTGTGAATGGGTGCATGGGCATTGTGTTGCAATGGTTTCCTGCACCTCATGCAGCGCTCAACCAGCCCATAACCAGTTCTCTTGTGTGCCCAGCCAACAGGGCCATACCATTCCTTCTCCCTGTGTTGATCTTTGGTTGGATGATCTTTAAAATGGATGATCTTTGCTACCTTTTGCATTGCACTGCTACTAAACCTGCAACAATAGCAGGAAGCTGGTTGCCATGTAATCTATAGGAGAGCTGTAGGAAGAGTAGGTTTGTACTTCCTACACTATTTTAAAGGTGAGGGTGCCAGGCTGAGTGTGCACTGAAGGTGCCCTATGGTTATTTTACTCCCGTCTTTGCTGGGGGATGTTTCCACAGAGTGTACTATGGCAGGCTTTGAACCAATTTGTTGTTCCTTTATTTATGATGAAATTAGTTCACTTGTTTGATGTAACCTATCCATGAGATTGTTTACTTTGGCACAGGGATCCGTGTGCTTTCTGAGATGCAAGAAATTTTGCTACCGGGAGCTTGTTTTGTTTAGTTTGTTCCATTTGCAAAACAGATGGTAGTGGGGAAAATGTGTGTCGAGGGAGGCTTTAGGACAGGATTTTCTTAATGTTTGCTGCCTCTGTAGTTTGCTTTGTTGTTTGTTGGCTGAGGCAGGATAAGTTTCCATCACAAGGAGAAGAAAGACAACACATAAGAACTGATATGCATTTTGCATGTAGGGAAAAATAAATACAGTTTGGACTTGGTGTCATTTTGTGGGTATCTTTGCTGAAGTGCAACTCCCTAAGGCTGATGGAGGTACAGAAGAACTATGGAGGCCTTGTACATTGACTTGGCTCTGCCCTCCAGACTCAGCTGGAGCTCTGTGGGCCTCAGCAGATCTGCAAGGCACCTGTGATGGCATTGCCATGCTCCTGCAGAGCAAAAGGAGGGAAATATTCATGAAACATGTTCCCCAGAGCTGGCTGGGGTGGGGTGAGGCCATCACCGTGGTATTGGGGTGTCCTTTCAGTGTCAATGTGTTTAGGCACAGGTCTCTGTTGAAGGGAGAAAGGACCATTATCCCTCAATGAAACTGAAGCAGAGACTAGAGAAGGCAGGACCCAGTCAAGGTTCCACAGAGGGTGCCCAAAGGAGAATGAGGGTGGATCCCTGCTCTGCTCAGCCAACTATTTGAGCCTTGTGTCAGGCGGATCATTTTGAAAATGGCTACAGTTTCTGTGTTCCAAGAGCCAAGTCAGTGCCAAGTTGTAAGGGATGCTTGGAGGGCTCTGCCGTGTCCATTTGTGGTGGCTTATGCATGCTGGGTTGTACGGCACTGGGAGAAGTGCCACTTTCCACTGTAGTTCCTAACACAAAGATTGCCTGTTCTCATGGATTCTGACACTCTGCTTTGTATGTTTGTGGGACTTGGCCAAACTCCCCACATGCCTTCATGTTCTTGATGCTGGGTGTGTTTTGGGTGGCCAGTAATTCCCTCTTTGCAAGATCTTCACAGGAAGGATCTTGGACTGATTAGCCCTAATCAAACTTGGCACTTACTTAGGGCAGGATCGTATTCCTCTGCATACCTCTGTGGATATGGCAGGCAAAGAATTCATCATCGCGTCTGATGACCTTGCCTGCAGTGTGAAGTGCCAAGAACGCCCCATGTTTTCTCAGGGTGGGGTGCTGTCCACCACTAATGCCCAGCAAAGCTGATGACAGGGTGAACACACACTGGGATTGCTGGTGCATTTGCTGGTGGGCTTGGTGGGGGAGGATCCCACATGCCACCACCTGATTATTTTGGGCAATAGGCTGAACTGCTGAGCTACATCTTTCATAGCTTCATCTGATTTCTGCCCCTTACAGAAACGTTTCTCAGACATTAATGCTTTTCCCATGTAGGTGTCATGTTTCTGGGAGGCCTTGATGCATGCTGCTATGAGCCCACTGCATATGCTTTTACCCTTCTTCAAATCTCAGAGCTGAAGCACTGTTATTAATGGTGCTCAAGCATTTTGCAAGCCTTCACTGACAGAACAATGCCTGTCTTGGAGGTCAAAATGTTTTCTGTCTGTTTATTGACCTCTTTTTTTTTTTTTCCAAGGCTAGCTGGATAGCAGTTGTATTTGGGACGATGCTGCTGAGGCAAGTGGGGAGTTTCTTAACAACCATTTAACCCTTGTCGCTTTTAGATTTTTTTGGAGCTTCAGAAGTCTTATATCCCTCTGATTCCCACAGGAAGAAGCTGAGGCATAGTGAGTGGCAGTGGTTCGTCCCAAGCAAGTCTAACTAGAAAAGTGCTTGAAATCCAAATTTCTTGCTAATTAGCCTGGGTCTTGATCAGAATGTCCTTCTGTTTCTGGTAATAAAGTCTACTGGTGTCTGTGTGAAGAGAGAAGGCATCCTGCCCAAAGGCAAATGGAAATTGCCTGGAGCATGATGTCTGGCTTCTCCTAGTGTGCCCAAAATGAACAAAGAGTTGGTTGGAGCAGGAGCAAACCATTGTCATAGATGGACCAGCTATGGAGGATAATGAAAGCAAGTGCCTTCCTTGAGCAAGGTGGTGTTTGCCATACATGCTGTAGCACAGGGCTCTATTGCAGGGCAGTGCCAGCCAGGTGAAACATAGCCTCCAGTGATCACCTTAGAGCAGTGCTCTCCAGGCTAGGCTGGATTTTGCCCCGCTTTGTATATAAGTGTGGTTTCCAACACCTGCACAAAGCAAAGGTATTATGCTAACAGACCTGAAGAGCAGCATCTGGTACCTGTTTGACTGTGGCAGGGTGCATGGCCAGGTCAACGTGAACAGCAGCAGCAGTGGAGGTGAAAATGAAGCCAGCAGTCTTAGACTGTGGGCTTTCTACCAGGCTCCAGCGCTGTGTATCTGTAGTCTTCCCTTCATCATGTGTTGGAACCCAGTCTTTCTCAAAATTGTCTATCTGGATCAGTTTCCAGATTAAGCCCTGCAGCCAGCTCTCAGAAGCAAAGAGGTATGGCACCATGCAGCATGTCCAGGGATGGGTTGGCCTGCTCAGTGGTCCTGCCTGGAGTCCCATGGTCTTCCTGAACTCCACTTGCAATGCAGGTAAGCTGTAAAGGAGATGAGTATGTGTAAGGGGAGGGAAATACAGCAGTGTGTCTGCATTCTCCTGCCTCTTTGCAGACTTTCCAATGAAAGATAGAATAGTTGCATGGCTCTTGGTATTATGGGTTTGTAGTTTCCCTCTTGAAGCTTTTAGATGTGGATCACAGCCCTATATTGAAGACACTGCACAGACAGCTAACAAGGAGACCCTGCCAAGCTTCAAGACTAGATACCATATGAAAGGCCAAAGCAGGAGAGCTCAGACATATGGGTGGAGTAGAGCTGGAAGGAGAAAGCGACAGTGCAATAGAAAGGTGTAGTGGAAAATCAGGAATGGCACCTTTCAACTAGTCTAACCAGGACCCTGGGGGAGAAATTTTCCAGGTGTTATGGAAGCAGTCTTGCAAACTCTTATGGGAAGGTGGATGTTTTATTTTTCCAAGCATATGAATGAGCACAGAGGTGTTAGGCAAAAAGGCAATTCTCAAACTTTGGTGCATTACCCCTCACTTAACCATTGATCAATGAGTGCTGCTGGACATCACCACTGCAGTTCATGGAAAGAGACAATTAGAAAGACAGGAAAAGGTAGTCTATAGGAAAGGAGATAATTTCAGGAATTCCTGAGGAGTCCTTGCCTTGTCTGGCCATTCCAGACCCTGTGCACTCTCTAGCCTTCCCTCTTGGCTGCAATGCCTCTCTTGGTGCCAGTGCAAAACCTAACTTGTATGTGCACTTCAGAGAGGAGAGGACAGGATGTTCACTGGGAAGGACAGGGGTGAGGATGACTCAGGCAGGTTGGTGAGAGAAGGACCATGTGTCCTGCATAGATTTAAGCTGAAAACTACTTTGTCACCTGGTTGTGCAACAGCGTCTGTGGCAGAGGGAATGTGTGTGATGGACAGGGAGGAGGGGTGCCTGTATGTGTGCATAAGGAAGTACATGCAGCAGCTGTTCTAATTGTTTTAATAAAAGAACGTTTCCCTGAATTTCTCTTTTGGCACCTGAGGGCCCTTCCCAGGATGCCCTTGCTAAAGCTGATGTTTGATTTCCAGGGCGAATGCAGTGCACACACACAGAGCCCCATCTTGTTCATGCAATCCACAATCCCATCAGCACATGGCTCCTTTTTCATTTGCGAACAGGGAAGGGGGAGTGCGGGGGTTGGAATAATGACAGAGCTGATTGTAATGAATATTTTTTTATGTCTGAAGAGTGAAAGTCCTGCCCAAGTCCCCCAGCTGAGCACAAGCCAAAGTGCTAAATCCCTGTAGGGGTGTGTTTTATTACTGACGCTCTGCATGTTGAGGCTGGTCGCGGGGTCTGATGCTGTGTGTGTGGAATTTTTGTGGCTATTTTCTATTGTGCCAATGAAAAGCAGGATCCCATCCATATAATGAAAAGGAAACTTGAAGGTTTCCACACCTACATGGAGGTGAATGCTTGCAGCATTAGTGTTTTAATTAAGTGTTTTACCTTCACGTGACTTTCACAGAATCACAAAATATTCTGATTTGGAAAGGACCCACAGTGGTCATCAAGTTCAGCTCTTGAGTAAATGGCTCATATAGGGATTGAACACACATCTTGGTATTATTAGCACAGTGCTCTAACCAACTGAACTAACTTCGTTTCCTGTATAATTCCATTGCAAATGATGGAGCAGATGCTACTGGGCTCAAAATATGATGGGATTCTTGATGGCTCTTCCACAAAAGTTTTGTCTGCTTCTTGTTAAGGCTGCTCTGTAGCTATGTTGTTTTATAGTCTTCACTGGGCAGAGTGTGCTGCGTTTGATTTGTCTCTGACTGTTCCTCTTTCAGGAGCTGGGCTACGCTGGGAGAATGGGGACTGGGAAGCACTGATTGCTTCCTGATCCTCTCTTGCTCATCTGGGTGATCTCAAACAGGCCTTTCAGCTCCTCAGGACTCTGTTTTGTCTGCATGCCTGATGTCACACAGCAGAACTGAAGGCTGAGCTGAGTGTGGAAGCTGCTGTTAGCCTGGCTATATAGACAGGGTAGCAGAGGCAGAAGTGGGGCAGCTGCCCTTCCCAAATCAGTCCAGAGCCACATACTGCAAAGCACTGTTCACTTCAGTAGGCTGAGAGCCTCAGCACACACCAAATTAACAGAAGAAAGTAGCTTTCTATGTGACACCTTAGAGGTACCTTTAACTGGGAATTGTAGCAGTGCTGACTGTAATCCTGCAAGCTTTCAAAGATCATCCACGCTTTTTGAAAGTGAAAATGTGAACAGCCCCCAGGAGTCTTGGGAACCTGAATTGTGTTGGCACCTGTGCAGCCCTTGGTCTCTTAAAGCAAATTTCAATGAGCAGAGAATACGTGGCACTCCCCTGAGAAAGGGACTGCCTGAACACAGTCCCCAGGAGTTTCCAGATGTCTCTTTTCTGTCCTCCTCACAAAGGAAGGGTGTGTTGTCTCTACTGTAGCTGTCTTTCTCTTGCTACCTTAACAGGTGAGAGGCTGTTGGGACACAGGCCCATGAGTGGCAGCTCACAGCTTCCCCAACCAGCTTCAGCCTTGTCTCAGGTGAAGAAGATGTTTCTTTACAAGGTGGCTCACTGTCTTCTGTTCCTGTGTCTATCAGCAGGAACTCTACCAGGAATATGGATGAACAACACCAGCTTGGTGGCTGCTCCCTCCATTCCAGGATGGGTGTCTTTCCACATCCCACACAGCTGGCCCATGTACTGCTGTTGCTCAGTCTTCCTCTTTCTGCCCTCTTGGCAAGGATGTGGACAAAACCAACCTATAAATCTGTTCCCTGTGAGCTTCAGTGCCTGACCCTGGATCTCCAGTTTGTACTTGTAATACCTACAACCCCCAAGTGATCTGTCATCTGGGGGTGAGATGCTTTGGGCTTTGAACTTGGCATCCCAAAAATACATTCAGCTCTGTTTGACAGAGGTCTGAGACTTTCTCTGAAACTGTATTATTGTTTGCACTGGGTTTTTTTGACCTTCCAAATCCTCTTTTTATTTTTCTTCTTCCCTTACTTCTAGAACAGTATGCTCCACATCTCAAGGGCAAAGCTGGCTGGGGCATGCATGCTCTCAGCAGTGCAGGAGCTGCTGGGAGAGAAGGTCAGCAGAACGGCTGTGACAGAGCACACACAGCTACTGTCCTCAATGAGCCTGTGTGGCCACTACTATTGAAATGAAAGCACAGCAGGTCTCAAAAGAGTTCTCTCATGGGTCTTGCTGAACTTATAAGCTGGGACCACAGTATAACTTAATTTCCTGAAATGTCAAGTGGCTTATATTGGCTGCCTGCTCTATTGGTGTTTTTCTTACGAACACATTGTACTCCCATTTCCTGCAAAAAGTTCCTGTCAGTGCTTGATGATTGCTTAATAAGAGAAATTTGTAAGGACATGGAAAGTTCACATCCTGCAGATGAATATGACTGTAAGCTTTCTTCTGGATTGCCAGAGGGTTTTTTTGGTTGGGGTTTGATTTATTTGTATTTTTATCCATCCAGCCGAGAACATTGATCTGAAGCTGTATCCTGCAAATGCTGAGCCTATTGGTGAGCTGTAGGAGGCCTTCAGCAACCATCAACCTCACTCCAGAAGGAAAGGGTAGAATTTCCTGGATGATCAGGCTGGGAAAAGGTATGTCAAATTGGGAATACTGACAATTTTGAGGACAAAGCTGTCACTCTCATGTTTTTATTACCTGTCGTGTGATAGACTGTGGGTTTTGATTTTGCAAGAGAAGAGGGCTTGTATAATTGTAGTGTGGGTGTGAACTCTTATGAAGGTGACTGTAAGGCTTGCAGGCAAGCCTGAAGGATCCTAAATGGATGTGCTATTATTTTTTATATCTCAATTTCTAGACAAGTCTTTCTATAATTTCTTAGGTGTGATTTCTGAGTCGTGTTGTCTCTTTATTCAAGATCAGTCTTCTATCATTCTTGTGTGAGTTAACACTCTTTTAGACCTGGACACACTGGCTTTATAGGGAACGTCATAGAAAATATTTCTGTATTTCTTCAGGATAATTTTCATGACTAATTCTAACATTCCTCTGCCTAGGGCTTTCCCACTTCATTGCGCTGTGCAGCCTATCAACTAACTATACAGCCTAAGTAAATGACAGGTAAATAAAACTCCCTGCCATTTGCAAGGCATTTGAACTTCTAAGCCCTGAATATTCCCAGTCGGCACCCTCTCTCTGAGGAGACCTGGGATCAGAGTATGCTGTTGAGCAGCAGGCCATTGAGAGCCACCCATTGGGAAACATTTGGTAGATGGACTGAGTGGCAGTTTAGACTGCTTGAACGTGTGCCTGAAAGGAAAATCTTGTCTTGTGGTGACTGCTTTCCAAATGTCTTGTGCAATCTGTGTCCTCTCCCAGTTCTGCTTCATGGTTCTCATTTCCGTGCCTCACACAAAACCTTGGTTTCCAAGGGTCTAAGGAAGGAAAGCACTAGCCAGTGATTGTAATGGAGAGCCTTGCCTGATTAGGTGCCAGGAACGTATATTTATGCCACTCCCTATACTTTAGAACTTGAGAGCTAATAAGACAGAAACTGGTCAAGCAAAAATTAGGAAAAAAAACCCCAACAAACACCACAATGACCATTTTAATACTAAAATGGTAATCAGCCTTGGGCTGCAGCTGAGGACTGCACTTTTTTTTTGAGAAAGAGCAAATCATATTTTCTCATCACACCACACAGAGGCACATTCCTTTGTTCGGATCCTTCCCATCTCAGTACGTTACATATCCCATATGCAGGGATATCTGATTACACAGTAGTGTCTTGATTCCCTAAATACTGGAGAATATTAAGGCACTCAAGTAAATAAACCTTGGTATTGCATACTGACTGTTACAGAGATCAGATTCATTATTTTTTTGTTGTTGGGTCCTCGTGTCTTCCCTGTGTGTGGATGTGTGTGTGGTGCCTGGCTGTAGAAAGCACTAATGCCTAATAACATTCTGCAGAAGAAAATTTGAGATGATTAAAAAAAAATATTCTATTTACTTTTTTAAGGAGTATAATTACAAGCAGGTGCTCATAGCATGGCAAAGCTTATGGAAGGTGTTATGAAAGAAAAAATATCAATCTTGCAGTTTTGGATACAACAGTTGTGTGACTGTCCCACTGTTTGCCGTTGCCCTCTGGCTGCTCAGGGCCTTTTTGACTCAAGGGGGACACTGCCATATGGGGCAAAGGATGCAGTGACTGACAGTTTTGTGCCTGGCCAGTGTGAAGGCAATGGGGTGTGAATCCATGTATCTCCTCACTAACATGGCCGTTGCTTTGCATTTATCTGGCCACTCTCACTACCCAAATTTCTGTTACAACTTTGAGACTGGTTACCCAAACTGAGGAAAGAGAGAATTTTTACACTTCACAAATCATCTTTTTGGGGGTCAAGCCCCACTGGCATCCTCTGACCCAAGTGAGTTGGAAGCAGCTCTCAGTGCAAGAAGCCAACTAGGGTCACCCAGGAGCGCTGCAAGAGGCTTCACTGTCTCCTCACCCCAAGGGCCCAGGATATTTAGACAGCTGCCTCACTATGAATGGGACTCTCTGGCAAAAGAATTAAGCAAAGATTAAAATCAGTTTTAGCTGTTAAATGTGTGTTTTGCACAGCATTTAGCAACTAAAAGACTAATTATCTTTGAACTTATGCACGTGGTTTTAGATGTGATCCATGCAAGTTGCTATTCTTTCTGTTGTCTACAAGGAGCTGAAAATCAGGATAAAAATGAGATGCTGGTATCAGTAAGGACACAGCTTTTTGAGTAGGCTGGAGGTGGTGCGCAGTCTGCAGGGAAGTAGGGCACCTACTGAATGAGAATAGGTTGAAAAAATTATTTTAACACTTGTCATTTAGACTCTCCTATTTAATAGAAGTTCATGCTCTTGATTAAGGAAATGCAAGTGTGCGCGAAGGTAGGAAAATGAGACTGCTCTGAGCGAAAGCTGAGATCCTACCTGGAGGGAAAACTTAGTCTGAATGTTGATGCTTGCAGGGCACAGAGAGTGAAATATGGGAGGTGAGGAGCACTGCAAGACCTACATAGGTCAGTGCAGAGCAAATCAGACTGAGTTTTAGAAAGTTCTGCAGAAAGATAAGTAAGAGTTTGGTGCTAAGTTGCAATATAATAGAGAAACTCCATGCCCCTGTGCAGCCTGGGTGCTTTGGAAACTGCATCAGGCTCAAGAAACCCATGTCAGTGAAAACACAGGCAGTGGGAGGAGGTAACATGGTTGATACAATGCTGGTGTCATTCAAAAACCCTTTAGGGAAGCAAGTAAGCATTGCCAAATTGTGATCAAAAACTCTGGATCTTCTCATCCAGCATGAGCCAAATCATGACATAAGACAAACTTTTTTCAGGTTTTGTTTTTTTTTTTTAACTTCAACTTTTTTAACCTTTAGATTACCCTTAAACTATATCTCAAGCTTCTTTCTTAATCATGAATTATATGATTGTTACAGAGAAGACTCCAGGAATCAAAAGTGAAATTATCATACCGAAAGAGGACTTATTGGAAGCCCTAATGTTAACCCATTTCTTGCATGGCCTTTTACACAGTTGAAGAGGTCGCTCTTGCTCCATTTTAACCAGCTCTCCCCCTACCTACACATCCCCGTTGAAATGGCTGCTGGAGATCGTGTGTCTCAACCATCTGCTTTTCCAAGGACTCTGCAATTTGTCCACATCTTTCCTGAAGGGTGAGTCTGAGGCTAGAGGCGATCCACCAGTCAATACCTTACCCATGCTGAGGAAGGACAAAGGATGCCTCTACAATCATGGTATTTTGTGCTAATTTTTACTAAATCAAACTTCCCCCCTCCCCAATTTTTGCAGATTATCAAGATCATTTTGAATTCTGATCTTCTGTTCTATATGTCAGCTCTTTTTAGGTTTTTTTTGCCTGCAGAAGTAGGTTACATATTGTCAAGTAATTTGATTTTCTTTGTGAAACTGTGGAATGGAACTAATTTCCAGGAACAAGGCTGTAAGTGGAACACCCAAAATTATGTGACTTATGAAATGGTTATCAGATGTACCAGCTACAACACTTTTGCCCTGTCTAGGAGAGGATTAATAGTTATTTTTCTTCTATTCTTTTTGTTTCATGGTTCTTTGTGTTGCAAAGCATCTCATGGAAATTCGTAGATAGTGGTTAAAGAGCTGTCTTGGGTCCAGAATGCAGACCTTCTGATACTAGCTCAGGGGTAGAGTCACAACCTGACTTTTCCTGAACCTCCAGAGCTTGTTGTACCTCTGTTCCGTCACATGTAAGGTGCGGGTCAATAAAGTCAATTCTGTAAGCAGTGGTAAAGGTTCCTGCATCGATGTCAGAGAACCAATGCTATGAAAGGCCAGAGTCAAGAAAAAGTCAGTAAGAACTTTTTGCTTCAGTGTTGGGCCAGGCCTAAATTTTAGGACAATAAGACTTTGTGAGTTATGAAGTGTAAGGTATGGATTATGCGTTTGAGAAACCCATTAAGGATAGTAACATGTCTTAACAAAAGAAAGATCTCTAGCTCAGGCAGCTTTGATTTAAAGATATCAAGGGAAAACCAATTTCTTTTAGCAATTTAACAATGCAAATGGGCTCTGAAGTGATGATGAGAATATGAATATGCTACTTGGAGTAGAGCTGAGCAGCAAAGTGTTGGTGTGGCAAAGTTCACAAAAAGCAGCTTTGAATGACAAGCACCAGTTTGGGCAAGAGGTTTTCACTCCGAGCCAGCCAGGAGACATCTCCGCGTACATGTTCCTGATGACTCCACTGCTTTGTCCTTATTTCCATGGCTCTGCTGGTTACCTACCACCTTGGAGAGGTGCTGCAGGCACTTTCTAGTGAGCTTAGTTATTGGTCAGAGATCTCTGTGTGTGTAAAATTTGGGAGAGATCCATACCATCCCTGCACAACTGATGTTTGTAGATGATGGGTGAGGCACTGATGTCCCAGAGAGCTACACTGCCTTGGGCTATGATCTCATAAGTTAAGCAGGGTTGGGCCTGTTTGTTTTTGGAAGGGGACTTAGAAGGAGAAGTTGATTGCTACAGTCAATTTGACTTGGTAATTCAGAAGGTGGTGCTCTTCCCCCTAGGTAACGCAGGCTGACATGCCAGAATGATTAGGCTCACCACAACTCCTAACCTTTTGGAAAAAATGTAAACCCAACATCCTCACCTTTCCAGAACGAACATCACGGGACTCCTGCTATTACCCCAAAGTCCCAACCAAATTCCATCTAAAAGCAACCACACCCCGCAGATGGAGATCCACCCTGCCCTTTCAGGAGGATGCAGTAAACTTTGCTTTCCCTGATGTGTTACGCTGTACCTCCAGCTGAATCACTGCAGAGCTCAGTACAGATGGCAGCAGTATTATTCCAGCAGGCAGCAAATGCCCTTTCAATTAAACTCTGCAAGTGTCCTCAGTGTAAAGGGACTGTTTGAATGGGAGGTGTTTTCCCACCAGTAGGGATTTTTGGAAGCCTTGGTGGTACCTGGTTTGAGCAATGGCCTCCTTGTGCTGAATGTGGGGTAGCAGCTGGAGCCGCCCTCTGTTTTGCCTTTGGCTCTTCCTGCTACAGCACAGTGCCAGGCTCTCATAGCACAGGCATGCTCTGCTGCCCACTGCTCTCTTAGAGGGACAAAAAACCCCCAAGTTGCTTAGCTGTTTTGCACACCTCTTCATATGCCAGTGTGGCTACTTGGGCCAAATTTTGGAGTGATGTAAGTTATTTAGCAGCATGTAGGTGTAAAGTGCAGCAATTTAGCACTGAGTGGGTGGTAAGGTAGGGGTGCAGCAGGAAAAGCAGCAAAGAGGATGGCATTAGATAACACGCTCTCTGTGAAGGGCTGCTGGGAATGGAGCTCTGGTTGCTTTGGCCATGTCTGAAGGCAGATTTGTTCAGTATTTATTTGTTTTCGAAGCTGTGATTGCGCTTGTGTGCATTCTTCTCTTTTGGTTTAGCTTAAAACTTTCCTAATCCTGTTAGCAGAGATAAACCTTCCAGAACCACGAGTAAGTGTCTGCACAGGAGTTTGCACGAGCTGAATTAAATCTGTGTGAAATCACACAGGGTGCCCTTTTGTGAGTAAACACAACCTCACGTTGACACCTTCCTTCCAGCATCCTTGTTCTTCCCTGCCGTGCAGCTCCTGCTCTCCCCTCTTGACAGGGGAGGTGACATTGAAGCTTCTTTTTCTCAGTTTCCACAGAAAAACAAGCAACTCCCCCGTTCACCATCACAGTGACTATGCAGGAAAATGGCTGAGTGAACTGCAACGAGGCTCCCCATTTGGCCTCTGCCAAGAAAGGCTCCCTGACCTAGCGACATGCAGAAGGGGGGATTGCTCCCAATACTAGTCTTGCTGATCTCTGCTGTCCTGGCAGAGCACAGTGGGAGAGGCTGGCAGCTGGGCTTAGCTCTGGCTTTTGCATATTCTTTACCATGCGTGTCCTGTCTTGACAGTATTTATGCAAATTTTTAAGTAGAGGAAAAAGCTGTCACTTAAAACAAAAAATTCATCTGAAGGCCAAATATGTAGGTTGGTTGGCTTGTGTGGTTTTTTTTCTTTTTTCAATTAAAAATAAAGTAGCCTATAAAATGATGATCTAGTTTAATATCCTCATTACATGTTCCAGGCAGTATCTGAGTCATGCCGTTTGCACTGTGCTTTGTACCCCTGCGGGGGATGTAAAAGTTCCATTTTTGGAATATTCCTTAGTCCACCCTAGTCAGATATGCCAGGTGAGAGTGCCAGGAATGCAGGGCTGTGGGTAGTGAAAGTGACTTCTCTCAGGATAAATTTGCTGTCAGGACAGGACCCACAGAAGTCACTATTTAAGGTAAAGGGGTCTTCTGGCTTGCCTGGACCATTTTAACTGGGTATTTTTGCAGAGATAATGAGTAAGATGATTGCTGGTTAATGCCAACTGTGATAATGGGTTTTGTGACGCAGATTCGCACTTGCTAAGAGCCAGAGTAAACCAGACTTGCCTCCTGGGATCTGCATACCACAACAGTCCAGAGATCACAATTATGAAGACTATTTTTCGTGAAGACTCAAGGTCACAGTTGAGGTAGAGCAATCTAATAATTTATTGTTGATCAGCTCACAGGCCATTTTATGGGCCAAGGTGCTAAACCTGCCTTTCATAAAACTAAGAGCATGTATACTGAGGGTTGCCACTACCCAGCTTATGTACAAGTGCCTTCATCTGTGGGACAGCTCTTGTGAGTCTTTGCCACCATTACAGGATCCTGGAAAACAAGGCTGAACTTCATCTTCTCTTTAGAGCACTTTGTACCCAATGGGAAGAGGCTGGAAACAGGGGCTCTCCTTTGGGCTATAGATCTCCCACCTGCTGTGTTTCCATACCCCTCCCAGTGTTGTCAGCTTCAGGGAATTGGCAGATCTCAGCCCTTTTTCCACTAGAATTGCAGTTTTCTCCTTGGGCTGTGTCTAAATTTCCTTGGCATGGAGGGAAGGTATGATGTTACCACCACTCCAGGGAATGCAGTACCACCACACAGTTATTACTTTTCAGATATGCTATACAGATACACCTGGAAATCTCCATTCTTTCCTTCCTTCAAAATACATGGCTTGAGTTGTTGCATTTGGAAGCTGTGAGTCTCTGACTCTAGTGGTTTGCCTGCTCAGAGGTGTGACAGCCTGCAGTAAATGTACCTACACTACCAGACATCTCAGTCTCCCAGCCCGTTTCTCTGTCTGGTGTTGGGGTGAAGCTCACCAAAAGAAAACCTGCAGGACTGTTCCGAGAAGGCAGCACAGGACTTTGACATTTGGCTTCTGTCTTCCCCCTGCAGTCCTGCCATGCCATCCCAGACCTTGTGCTCTTGGCTGTACCTGCTGCCACCCCCTCCTTCTGCAGGACATGCAGCCTAGCCCTGAGTGTCAGGCAGCAAAATCATTGCCTTCCTGGGCTACCACAGAACTCAAATTATTTTAGACATGTTGACCTCAAGCACACACACAGGCAACTATTATGTCTTATGGCCACAAGGCCCAGTGCTGCACATTGTGGGCATGGCTGTTCTGCTCTAGAGCCAAGATGGCCCTGGGCGGTGTCAGCATGAGATGTTCTGTACTACCTGTCCTGGGAGGCTGGGAATCATTGCCTAGGGTGGATGCCAGTAGAGATACAGATATAACCTTTAGCTACTAACTAGTAAGAAATTACTTTTACCAATACAGGGGTATACCTGCATGCTATTAGCATTAGAAATTGTAGGTTTCAGCCTGCTGCTGACTTCAATGAGGCTATTGTAACATTATCTGAAATACTGGTTTTTTGTTTGTTATTTTTTCCTGAAAGTTAACAGCCGAAGTTTCTTTTTTTGCTTAATGCCTGAAGATTTTTCTTTCCCTGATTTGCCCTCTTCCTCTCCAGAATCACATGCACATACACAAAAAATTGACTTCTGAAAGTCTGAATGTTTTTCTGGAGCATTTAATCATACTGAGGACATGAAATACAGTACTGAGTCCTCTGGGAAACCTACAATTAGTGGGATGAAAATACTTTCTTTAAATGATTGAGCTCCTGAAAGAGTGTGAGTAATTAAAATGCTGTACAGGACAGAGCTGAAAATCCTTACAGGATTATCAGTGAGGCATTGTTTGAAAGATGTCCTTGGGTTGGGCAGTGGCAGCAATATTGAGTGCAGACATTACTCGGAGCTCCAGTTGGGAATGGAAGGTGGCAGATACCATGTACAGTACCTGGTTAGTCTTGTGTTTCCCTCCCTTTCTATCCTCACTGTTCCATCTGAGAGGAGCTCTTCATAGCTTATTTATTTCATCCCAAGAGGACTACAGGTTGATTGGTTGGTTGCTGGGGGATATTTTGTTTGTTTGATTTGTTGTAGTTTGTTTTCTAAACCAGACTGTAATGATGTTTGGGAGTGCAGAGACAGGGAAGGGACAGCTTTAAAAGTTGTTTTCTGTACATCTACTTATGTAGTGGTCTTAGTGCATGTGTGCATCTGACCTTATCCAGGAATTGGCACCAAAGAACTGCCTACGGACCTGGTTAAACATTTAATGCCGCTTTCCAGTTTTCCATGCATTGTTTCCAAATGCGTTTTAGAACCTCAAAATGCCTACAGAGATTTCACAGGGCCTTAGTTCGTTGAATACCCAAATTGCTGTGACTTTGGTGGGACTGAATTGTGTAACTTTATTAGAATCCTTTGACATTTCCACTGGGAGAACATTGCCATGCACCTAAAATCCTTACAAAGTATGTGATTGTATTTTTTGTTTGTTTTTCTGCCTTGTAGGAAAGGCTTTCTGGAGATGCACTTCCCAGCATGGCAAGTCCTGCACAAAACGCATAGAAAAGCTTCAGAAATGGCAAAGACTGCAAGGTACTTATGCATTATGACAACCAGTTGAACGGGATTGAAAAAGACAGTGACAGATTATGCAAGTGAGCAGTGGTTAATTTACTTTGTGAAGATGTTTAGAGTTCAGCATTGTTTTGGGCTCATGAGTGGAAGTTTATTATGATAAATTTCTTGCAGGGTAAGGTCACATTTTTGTTTCCTGGGTGAAAAGTGAGGCCAGATGAATAGACAAATACAGTTGTAAGCACGGTTAGCAGATGTCTGCATCCTATCTGATGTGGGGTGGCATGAGTGAGCTGACGGGTGTGGGCTGGGGAAGGGATATAAAAGGGGAAATGCTTTGCTCACAGTAGGCCTGGAAATGAATTTGAGTTGAAAAACTTTGCACAGAATACAGGAATTAGAGAAACGGAAGAATAAAGAGTTAGGTGAAGGTGATGGGACTGGAGGGAGCTGGTGTGAAGATGTGTGTGTGAGTTGGCCAGACCTGAGACATGCACTTGGGCAAGGGGAAGCTGACTTGGGTTACAAAACAGTTTAAACAAGGACACAAGGCAAGGAGATAGGAAAGGAAGGGGGAGCTGAAGGTTGGGAAGGTAGACATGAGTGCAGCATGACAGTGGAGCTGTGAGATAGCAAGCAGGCCTTTCCCTTTCCAGAGGCAGTTGCTTATGGCTGCCTATTATGTTGTTTTTATCTCTCTGAAAGGAAGCTTTCCAAAAGCATGAATAATACCTTATTAGGTAGATGGTAAAGCCCCTCCTTTTTATCCTGCTTTAATTCATGTTTCCTCTGCTTTGGTGGGTGCCTTGTACATAATGCTGTTAAAAGTGCAATTATCATTCTTCCTGGTTGGGCGGTATGAAGGGCGTATCCTCTCCCAGCATCTCCTGAAGGCTTATTACTCAAGAGAGAGCAGTTGTGCACTAGAAGCCAAATTAAACTAAGCAAAGAGGAGGCTGTTTCCACCACAGGGGTGGAACAGATCGTTTTGCTGAAGACCAGGTCAGGAGCTGGTTTATGGGAGAATATGTAGCTGGAAGCCTGTGATGGAGTGAATTTGTGCCATGGAGCTGGAAGACAGAACCCTGTGGTTCTTTGTGGCTTAGCCTGGCTCTCTCCTTTTTATCCTCCTGTAGGGATGTGGGTTGGTGAGCATTCTTTGCTTGACAGCGGAATACTGTCCTTCACAGGTTTCAAGGCTGGCAGCTGTAATTGTGATCCTCTCCTTTGTTCTTCTGCAGGATCTTGAGTGTTGCTTCCTAGAGAGCCATCCAGACCTAGCTTAGAGATCTCAAGTGATGGAAAATGCAGTGCATCCTTGAAATAACCTTCTCCCTTCCTCTTTTAAAAAGTATCTCTTTTCTCAGCCTGAATCTGTCTGGGTTTTAGCTGTCTTTTACCATTTCATCACCACTGTTTTCCTTCTGATGGCTGGCAAAAACTCTTTACGCACCACTCACTGGTCAGCTTTGAGGGGCAAACAGAGTCTCTGTCTCTATTTGCCAGAATTCCAGATGTCTCTGAAGTTTTCTAAGCACCAGGCATCAAACAGTTAAGGCAGCTGAGCCACAGGTCTCAGAATATTTTGCTAGGGAGCCAGGTGAGCAAAGAACAGATAAAGACAGCACCTGCCTATGGGTTTGGAACAGCCTGAGGCCATGGATAGAATGTAAATACACTCTGAAAATCTTATTGTCTGACACTGTGCCAGCATCTTCTGGGTTCTTGTCATGGAAAATATTTCAGCTGAGGTCATTCAGTCAGCAAAAAACCAGCATTTAATACCCTCTGAGGTGCCAACTTGCTTCTTTCTTTGTGTCGATAAATAAACAAAGTAGGCTAGCATTTCATGTTGCCAGGATGATCTTTGTTTTATTAGGAAGGGTTTAGAGGTTGTTGATTATTTTTTTTTCAACTTTTTTTCCTTCTCCTTCCTCCTCTTTAAATCCAAAGACCGTATGTTTCTGCTCCCTTTACCTGTTTGCTCCTCCTGGCTCATGCACACACCCAGCCTTTAGAGTTAGAACTGTCTGCTTCTTGTAAATCTCTGTTGGCTGCCCCAGGCTGTGTTTTTAATTCCTTTATTCAGCTTTGAGATGAGTAGGAGAAAGGTGCAGCTTTTTGAGATGATGGAAGTTGCCATTTCCCTTCCTCAGTCAATTAGGCGCTTTAGTTGCTTTCAGCTAATTCTCAAAACTTTCCATTGATGATAGCGCTAAAGGGCGTGGGGGGGAATGCTGGGGGGAGCTGAGGGAGGGCTGAAAACTGGATTGTCTGCTGGTAGAATGACTGATTTGCTGCCTATGCCTCTGGGAGAGAGAAACAACCTGACTTCAGAGCTGTTTTCAGAGTGGCTCAGCTTCTGGTCAGTCAGATTTATGACTTTTCATTTTATTTGTGTAGTACCTGTCCTTTCTCAGGTGTGACATGAGACACAGTGATCTTGTCAGTGCGCTTGGGGAAACTTGCTTTTTCTTACAAATCCCTGCAATAAGAAATGCCTTCAAAGTTTGCATGGAACTTCCCTTAATTATTTATCTTTGAGACCCCTTCCCACATCCTTCAGCTTCAGACCTTTCCATTGCTGCCCATTTTGGGTTAAGTCATGGGTGTTCAGGCACTACTGGATGAGGAATAGCCATTTGTCTAGAGGCAATTCCTACCTATCAAAAGCCTTCACCTCATCTCATTTTTGGTCAGCAGTCTCTTCCTGCCTCCTCTGGGCCTTGCTTATTGGCCTGTCACACCCAAGATCCTTGTGGGTGGTGACTACCTCACATAGCTGTTGTAGACAGCACCACAGGGGCCTGTGGAGTCCAACAACAGTGTTCCCTTTCTTTCACTGTGTTTCAACAATGGTATGAGAGCAAAGAATGAGCTTTGCCTTGTGAAACATCAGCTCTTTCTGTTTTCAGGCAGGGAAGGAATGAGATCAGTCCTTCCACATCAGCACTTTTCTTTATCTTGTTTTTTTCTGTCCCAAGTCTGTCAGGGTCTGTGGCTCACCTGGTAATGAGTCTGCAAACCTTGGGGCTGGGAATCATCTCACCTGATTTTGGTTATCTAAAGCTTAGACATAAAGTTTAAGATTGTCATCTAGACTCTCTCTTTTGCTCAGTGAGGAGTGATAAACAGCCCATGCCATTCACCTTACCCATCCTAGACATCTGCCTTAGGTTGGGATGATTCACGCTTTGGAAGCTCCTGTGCACTCCACAAACTGTCAGGGAGGCGTAGATGAGCATTCAGATCTGGACCCCTAACTCTCACAGGGGCCTTCATTTTGCCATTTACCGTGGATATTGTTTAAGTGCAGGGTAGAATTATACTGTCCCTTGTTTTAAGGGGAGTGATCTGTGCCCATCTGACTGCTGAGATGTCTTTGTGCTGATTTTGATGGAGATGTTCTGCCTATGATAGCCCAGAGGAACAGAGGAGGGTTTTTAAAGTGAAAAGGTAATAAATACTTTGTCAAATGTTGTCATTCTGCTATCAATTTTTCAGTCAATCAGTCAGGTGGATTTTAAGGCTACCAATTCAATGAAAGAATATGGTGGCCTGGTTTTCATCAAAACTAAAGATCTCATCTTAGCTGTTTTATATTTGCCCTTATGTTAATCTGTGATGTAATTGCTTATCCCTCCGTATATCTGCAGAGGGAAAGACTGCAGGCATTCCCCACCCTGCATGAGATAGGGACCGCAAAATACAGAGGGGAAAACAGAGCATGGACCTGGGCTAACCTCATGTTGCTGCTGGGAGCACAATGGTGGCAAATTGCTGTGGCAGGGGACCCTGCTCTTCAACTGAAGACAGGAACTAGGCTGACAGGACAATAATAGTGAGTTGGCTCAACTGGCAAACACACATCCCTTTTGGACAGACTCAAAATGTTACATTGAGAAGCAGTTAATACACCGTTGTGTAAGGTTCCTAGTGGACTGGAGCCAGAATGCTCCATTAACCACACACATATAAAATATTCATTGAGCTTGGGTTTTGTTGCCAAGATGTAGAAAAGGGGAGAAGCTTTGTGTGTAGAGATAACACTGTCAGTATTGAGGGCTGAAGGGAGGAGTTGATTATGTGCTCTGAAATCTTTTATTCTTTTTAAGTAGAGAAGTATTTCTGATCTTTGGCAGGGGGTTAAGGGGTGCAAAGAGGATTAAATGCAAGACTTGCCAGGTTTTACATTTCATGTTTAATTGACCGAGGGTTGAAGGTACCTTCTGTCTCTGTGCCAGAATCCCTGATCTGTTCTGTACCATGTGCTCTCTGCAAATTAAACACAGGGTCAGTCTTTAGAAAACAAAAAAAAAAAAGTGAAAACCACAATTGTGTTCCCCCAGAGGGTTGGCTTCTAAGTAGAAGAAAACTTCCCTAAGCACAGGAAAGTGAGGACTGTGGTGCTAGAAAGTATAAACACCAAAGTTTTTCTCTGGAAAACACATGCTCACCTGTTCTTATGCTGATTTCAGGTGCAATAAAAGAAGCTTTCTCTTTCTGGATGCTGAATGCACAGTGGACTTTTAGAAGATATTTCATTGGGAGAATTGGCTGAACTTGCTGTTGGTGCTTGAATTAGGAGACAATAAGGCAAATCATAAAATTCTTTCAGACTGAAAGAGTAAACATGTGTGCAAAAGATACTGTCCATGTGACCCCTCTCTCTTGCCAGAAGGCGACTTTGTGTATCCACTTAAGCAAGACACATGCTGGAAGAACCGCAGTCCTGCTGGGTAGGAAGAGCCAGGCTGTGGTGCTGCATGGGATTGATAACTGGGTATACAAGGCTGGGAGAGAGCATGTAGTGGTTTGCCTGTGCTCCAGGAGCTTTGTATCTTGTGGTGTCTGGGCAGCCTTTGAAAGGATGCTTGGGGGGAGCTGCTAACCTTCCTCGTGTGTCATGCTGGTCACTGTTGTATGAACACCAAGAAAATACAGGGGAGAGGTCCAGGAGGCAAAACATAACATTTTGGTAGAAGAGATGTTAAGGAACTCTGTTGCAGCATTCAAGAAATAGTTGTCCCAGACAATGAGAGACACAATGTGTGTCTAAGGAAGTGGTGTGGGTAGAAGACAGGAGAGTGGTCAAGAATAGATAGGAGGGATAGTCTCTTCTGAAATGGGGACAGCCAGGCTGGTGGCACTGGGAATGAAAACAAATGCTGGGAGAGTCTTTAAAATTCTTTGAGATGAGGTTCTGGAGAAGAATACGCTCATTCTGATGACAAGGTTCCCTCTGTGCCCTCATGGCAGGATAGAACAGCCACCAGTAATGCTCAGGTAATACAACAGTCTCGGCAAATCCACAGTTTAACCAGGCACATGCAGACAGGCAGCTGAATCAAGAGCAAGAGTATCTGTGCTTTTCTATAAATATTAAATGTATATATAGTGAGGACAGGTGAATTTCAATGTACTGGCCTCACAGAAATCTTACTGAATGAAGCTAATCAGTACAAAGCTGTACGACTAGGATAATTATTATGTGGAAATAACAAGAATGGATTTTGCCGTTGGAGGAGTGACTCACAGTCAGTTGGAAATCAGAGTCCAATAAGATAAATCAGTTATCTGTATCATCGTTTACCACCCACTCTCTATGGATTGAACATTGCCATGCCAAATCAAGAAAACATTATAGTAAACTTACCCTTTTAAACAGCTGACCATGGCAGTGAAAATATCCGTGAAATACTTAAGAAAGATCAGAGGCAGTGGAGAGTATGCAAGAAAATAGACTGGAGAGAATTTATCCTAGTTAGGATATAAAAGGCAAATTTTAATTTACATTTTTAAACAAACCAATAAAAGGGAAAAGATGGTCTTGACTAAGACCTCATTTAAACTATAGCTGTTGCACTGAAGAATTTCTTGGCAGTAGTGACCATTGCATGGTCAATTTCAATAGTTCAGTAGGAATAATAACATTAAGAAAACCCCAAAGACCATCACAGTATTTTTCTTTCAAAAGCATTTTAATATTTAAGAAATTTAATTTATTTTAATAGCATTAATGCGCAAGTAAATTAAATAAGAACATAAGTACCATGCCTGCAAAGTGGAGAAAACAAATGTCATCAGTTCCTAAAATTCACCTAACCCCCCAAAAAAGTTGCTACAGTTAAACAGTGGAGGAAGGGGGTCTATTAGAAATAAAAAAGTGTCCTTTAAAAAGTGGAAATCATGCCTAAACAAAGAAAGCAGAGACGAGTATAATTTCTTAGAAGTTAAATGTAAACCTATAACAATACCAGCTAAAATAATTTGACTAGTGACTCACAAAAGACATGGAAACCAATAACAGAAGTTCCTCCAAATGCAACAGGAGCTGGCAGTCTGCCTGCAAATGGTGGGTTCAGGAAATGACCAAGGTGTGAAAGGAGCAGCCGAGGTCAGTGACCGCTGTGTGGCAGAGGCATTGCCTGCACAGCAAATGGGAAGGCCTCCAAGGAACGGCCTCTAATTGAATTGTTAACAGAAGAGCTTTTAAAACAGATATGAATTAATTTAACAATAGCAAATCACCAGGACAAATGATATTCACTCGTATGTTCTAAGTTACTCTGGTATGAAACTTTTGGGTTCACTCAGCCTCGATCCCAGAGGAGGTAACTAATTTGACACCAATCTCAAAATGAGTTCCAGCAGGGATTGAGAAAACTGCAGGTGACTCAAGTCTGGCTTCTTTACCAGAAAAAATTGAAAGGAAGTTACAACAGATTTAGTGGCAGCATACGAAAATACTATATACTGCGGGTGTGTTAACACAACCTTTGTAAATTAAAGGCATGGATTGCAAACCCTGGAGATCTTCAAAGGAATGAATAAGCATCTAGAAAAGCATGTGGACACTTAATATAGTGTGCTTGGGGTTTTGAATAGATTTCATAAAGGTCTCAGCAAGGTATGAGCAAAAAAGATAGCTATAACGAGCCAATTTTCACACTAGAAAATTTTCATGTTCCTTATAGTAATCCTTTGGGGATGGGAAGGGGAGGGCAGTCCCTGTAGAGTTTCTGGGGCAGGGGAAACTCTCTTCTTCAACAGTCCTCCCTAGAAAAAAAATTAGTAGGGAGGACATTGAATTCAATCATGCAAAAAAAAATCACTGTCACAGTGATAACTAAAGCTTTTTGTCCTTTGCAGAAGGATCTTGAGAGACTGGGCAGTACAGTGGCAGGCAAAAGTCAGTGTTAATACATATAAATAATCTTGACCATTCCTCTAGGTAGCTATGTTTTCTGTGTTTTTTATATTCTGGAAAATTATTAATAAAGTAATTGTTGCTCATTTTCCAGAAATATCAGACAAGTACTAGAAGTCCTATAAATTACCAAGATAAATTTTTGGAGTTTTTTTTGAATAATTGACAACAAAACAAAAAGCTTATGCCACTGCAGTATATACAGGAGAGAGACAGAGATATTGATCTCCCTGTAGTGTTCCTTCATCTTGGCTGCTGCAGGCAGGACTGCTCACTCCCTTTCAAAAAAGATGTATTAGAAATAGAAAATGCATAGAAAAGAACAGTTAGAGTAGCTAGAAGTGTGAAATATCTCTTTTTTTTACAGAGAAATCTAAATAAAGTATTGCTCCTCAGCCTTGAAAACTGAAGAAGCGTTTGACAAAGGCTCATAAAATCATGAGTGAAATGGAAGAGGTGAATGGGAACTGATCATTCCCTCCTCTCTGTAACACAAAAACTAAGGGTGCTAAAGAAACTAAGTGGATAGTAGCTTTGAATAAAAGGAGTTCTTTTTCATTATTTTATTGTGGAAGTGATGATGGATACTGGAAATAGCAAAACGAAATGGGATCAGCCAAAATCCTGTAGAATTGATTCCTCAGAGGCTACTAAACACAAGGGCCTGTGTGGGCTTGGAAGTTGCTTCAATTCCTTGAATTGCTAATGACCAGAAACTGGAAAACTCTGACCATTCTGTGCATGGACTGTATCATATGTTAAGTACCTGTTTTAGGACAGTGTTGCAGGTCAACTGCTGGGCTAGGTAAAACTCAGCTTTACCTGTGCTACCATGTTTGCGTCCCCTTTCTACTAGGGTTGAACATGCTTAATTCCAAAACTTGTTTCCTGCTTTGTGCTGTCTGGCAGTTCACTTGGAAATATTCCTTTTCCTTTCTGTAGGTTTGTGTGAGCTTTTGGCCCAACTGCTAGGATACTCAGCTTGTCCTGCTTGATGTGCAAGTTTTTCTGCATCCTGAGCCTATGGATCCCTTTTCATATTTGGACATCAGCATTGTGTGTTTTCTTTTAAAAATCACAATATTTCAGCCAGATTCACAAAATCAGTTGATTTATAAGCCCTGAGTTAACAATGCATGTAAACAGAGGACTAACTTTAAGCATATGCTTAAGTTCTGTGGATCTCAACCACATGCTTAAGTGCTTTTCCAGATAAAAATAGAAGCATGATTTAACAGTAAGCCTGACTTTCCATTGTGCTATTTTAGTTTTATGCTGATTTAACTCCAGCTAACTCAGCCAGGATACAGGACTTGGTTTGGAGAAGACAGTTTTGGTCTGAAAATGAGTTATTCTAAACCATAGAGCTGGAAGAAGTTCTCTAGGACCAAAGATTTACAAGAAAGGGTGTGATGGCAGAGTGTTAGGCTGCTTCTTCTGGATTCATGGTATGAGTTTGAGTTTCAAGCTGGAATTGCACAACACCCAGATACAAGTGGGTGTCTGTTGGAGCTGACAAAGTTAAAAGTTAAAAGTATCCAGATGTGAATGTCTTGGCTATGGAAACTTTTGTGCTTTAAATGTGCTAGCCCAATTTTCTTGGGAGAATATTTGGACTTCTTCCTCTGATGAGGGTTTTTTTTCAGCATGATTTAAACTGTTGAGCAAGGTAGTGATTTGCCTATAGTATAATCTATAGATCTACCTCTGAAAAGCTAATCATGGGCTGTTTCACCTGGATTTCCCTAAAATACGAAGACATATTAGGAAAGAGAAAGAAAAAGTGCAGCTCTTATTTTGAACTGAATTGAACTGGAAAATCAAGGAACCTCAGCAGTGTTTGAGAGGAAGAGCAGAATACTGTAAACATTATGCTAGAAAGATGAGATGCTGTACCCACCCCAGGTTTGATACCAGTCCAAAGGCATATGAATGAGTCAGGAGACTGGATTCTTTAATTTCTAGTGTTGAATGTTCTTAAATCAGAGAATCAGGAGCCTCATTTTGTTTGTATTATGGTTCACCCAGCAGTTTGAAAAAGAGACCTCAAAGAGACTTTTGAAAGAATAATTTAGATTTGTACTGATTGCTTTCAACTGTATGTGAATAACTGCCCTAAAATTTGAAAGGCTGCTGACTTGTAATTGTTGAGAACTCTTGGAGTTATGTTATTGAATGTATTTTTTTTCTGAATTGATTATTTAATAAGGGAAGGGAGAAGTCATGAGAAATCCCTCAAACCATTTGAAGGAAGGATTGGTCCTGCTGCACTGAAACCCTTGGTCTATGTCCCCTGTGAGACCTTAGGCAAGGAATTGCAGTAGAAGTTTCATTGCACTCTGGCAGGTTAGGGTTAGGGTGATCCTGATGGATCAGGATAGAAGGTGAAAACACATAGGTACCTAAAGAATGATGTCCTGTTTTGAATCTGAGTTGCTCAACTGCCTCGTGTCTAAAATTTCTTGCATTTTATGTGTTTAGACAGACTGAGACAGCTTCATTTTAAACCTCACAGTCATATGACAATGGTCAAAAGTCATGGCAGAAAAAAAAGAATTTAACAGAGAGTAATATTTGTAATGCTGTGTAAGTGGCTGGGCTTTTTTAATTTTTTGTCTCTAGCTCTAATGTAGCACTCAAAGGTCAGTGATGACTAAATCTTGTGTATTCCTCTAGATTAAAAATAGAAATGTGATCTTATAGAAAAATTAAAGAAATTTCTGTATCTTTGAGTTGCATTAGTGGCTTACCCACTTGCATTTGTACTGGAGTCTTTCAGGACTGGTAAGATTACTTTCCTTTTTGGGCTGGGCAAATGAAAACTAATGCCAGGCTGTGTAGGCAGCTCTGAATTGATGTAAGTGAAACATTTAAACCCATCAATATCTGCAGATATTGACAGCAGTAGAAAACAACATGGCTAAAGCCCCAGGGTGCTGGGATAAATATTTTTGCCAGCCCATATGAGAAGGGAGGTATATCTCGGGATGTGTTGAGTCCAAAGGGAGGAAGAGTCACCTGCACAGAGATGCATGGAAGCTTTGTCTTTCCATTTTGATAGAAGAATGCTGAAATAGTGTATTTCACTGTGATAATAAAGCCAGACTAGTTTTGAAATTGGTGTCTGCTATCTTCTGCAAATAAGATTGCAGTAGATGGTTTCACTGCTCCCCAGTCCCAACAAGAAATATGAATTCTTCTTAAAACAGACGGAAATGTTATGAAAAAAGCAGTGCAGGCTCTGCATGCCAATGTGAAATGTGTGTAGAGGTACAACAGCTGAAAGCAGAGGTATAGGACTTGCTTTTAATGAGTACCTTGCCTGAACATATTGCATAATCTTCAAGGTTTATCTTGCATTTCTGTGCACACATCGGGGTGTACACTGTGTGTGAATGTAGCAGAGACCAGCCTGGCTCACAGAAGTAGAGCAAGCCTTGTTCACTGGGCCCCCAAGTTGGGTTTTAGGAATATGGAGCTTAATTCCTTGTTTTGTTATAAAGTTCTTGCATGTCTTTTTGCAAGTTCTGCTGGTTTATGTGCAGGTATCTATGCACAATATTGTAGGTTAAATTATTTGTGCGTCTGAGAATATATAAGGTGTACTCTCCCGCTCTTACAGAGAAGCAGTGGAAGGATTCCTGAATTCAGTTATGCCACCACTCTGGTTTTGGGACTGGGACCTCAGCCACAGGAAAGTGCTCTCCTGGAAACAGCAAACAAACAGTGGGTTGGCCCCTCCTGCTGCAGCACGGCCCCAAGTCCTGCTGCACGGAACTGTTTCATATGAACAGTTGCATCTCCCAAAACACACGCATACGCACATGCTGTCTCTGGGTTTTTACCGCTTGACCGTAAAACATGAATCCTTTTCAAGTGTGAAGCCTCCGTATGCCCGTGTCTGGTTTGCTGTACCTCACTAGGGCCAATATGTGTGCATAGATAATGGCTTCTTTCACGCTGTAGTTGTCCAGCTACAATTTACTGTTCCTTTCCCCTCGTACTGAATTACTTGCTAATGCTGATGTAACCTCCATTTCACTCCCTCTCCATCCTCAATGTAAATTGACTTGCCACAACCTGCTACTCTCCAGAAATCACAAAGCCTCAGAAGATAATTTGTTGCTGGTGCTGATAGCATCTGTTTATTCTAATGTACCAGCCAGTCGGGCCGTGCAGGTGGGGAGAAAATGACCTTCAGCAGAATCGCAAACTTAATTCTGGAATAGCATCTCCCTCGGCAGCTGGCAGAGGGTAATCTGACCTCCAGGTTTTCGGGGTGGCAGCTCTCAAACCAGTGCAAAGCAGGTCTGCCATCGGTGAGGCAGAAGGTAACCTACAGGTTTTTAGAGAGCAAGGAACTGTGGGAATACTCACAGTAGAATTGTGGCCTGAAAAAATGCTGTGCACCAGATCTTTTCAGGATGCTTAGATCCCTTGTTTTCATAAGCATGAAAACTGCTTCTGTTACTTCGCTCACGAATGTTCAATTAGAGTTTAATGCTGGTGCCCTTTGGAAGGTCTCATTAAGACATTGTCACTTGGAAAATCAGATAAAGAAAATAATAATCTAGATAATCCATAGGAGTTCAATTGGTTGACTGGTTGTGATAGAATTGACAATAGTGGCACAGAAAGAGCCTTCTTTGTATCTTGTGAATAAACAGAAGATGAGTGTTTTCTCTAGATAATGGACTAATTTTCACTTCGTTGGAACTTGGAGATATGTTAACAATCAGATTCTAAAGTTACATATGCAAATCACTAGATTTTTCTAACTCCAAATCCTAGAAGTACAAAGCTGAAGAACTCCTTAGGTCTTTATTTTGATCTCTGATAAGAAACACTGAAGAAGTTTAGAGGCTAAAGAAATATAAGTTTAGATCAATATATTAAATAGATTATTATAATTAATAATTAACATTAATATTCAAGGAAATTCAAGTATATATTTGGAATACATAAGGAATGACAAACTAAGGAATGTATCACTGGAAGAGGCATCTAGTATTGGTTTTTGGAAATTAACTTTGGTCAACTTCAGTTGGATTTAAAAAAAAATCCATCTGGTTGATTATTACACAAATATTGATGCAAGAACTTCCTGTAAGCATTTAACTTGCTCCCATACATGTTCTTTCATAAACTTAAGTAGTACAGTATCAAATAAGAAATGGCATGTGTATTCCAATTGTTTCAGTTGCAGATTTCAAAGTGGGATTTGTAAATGGGTTTAAAGTGTAAACACATCAAATAGCTGTGTTTCTAGTGGGACCCATTTGTTGCATTGAGTTGCTTAATGGTGTGGCAGTGACTGTAAGAAGGAGTGAACTCCACACTGTTGATATTAGCAGATGACAGAAAGACTAGTTCAGCATAGTTTGGATCTCTTGATAGAATGGAAATAGCAAATAATTTTCCTTTTCAGGATGCTACAGGTAAAGGAAATGAAATATCTGAGATCTGTGTACCAGATGGAATAGACTGGGCTAAGAAACAGCAATTTGGAAAAGGATTGAGGGTTTGAATGCATAACTGGCTGAGTGTCATCTCTCACTCCAGTGCTGTGGCCAAAGGGTCTAAAACAGTCCTTGGATCCTTTCTAACGCCTACTTGATATTCCCTGTCTATATACCCAGGGATCACTTTACTGCTGTGTTTGGCGCAACTGCTTTGGGAACACTCCATCCAGCTGTGGTACCCACAATTAAAGAAGGATGTTGAAAAACTGGCTGTCCTTCAGAGAGCAGCCACAAGAATGACTGAAGGATTGGCAAACATGCCTTACAGTGCAGTCCATCTCTTTAGCTTACCAAACAACAAGTCAAGAAAAGTCTGGTTTTCAAGTATGCTATATAAGGAAGAGAAATTCAGAAACAGAAGCTCCTTTGGGCAATAGTACAATAAGAACTAGTAGTTAGAAGTTGGATGAGTTCATACTGCATATAAGTCTTCAACATTTAGCAGTGGAAACCATTCTTGGAGCAAAAGTCAGGGCTATGATTTATTCCATCATTTGCAGTAGAGATTGGATGCTTTTCCCATCAGTTACACTCTGGTTCATACAGGGTATCCATTCAGAGCAGCCTTGTTGCTGGCATCCGTTCAGAAATCAACCTATCTGACAATGGCTGTCCTCTGGCTCTGTTAATTTATAGAGCAGAGTTCTCACTCCAAATTGTTCATGATCTAGAGACAAAAAATCCTTCACATACAAATTCTGCTGTCTGATCCTAAACTTCTTTCTTCAGTTTCACTGTAAGATTGGATAGAAAATTAAGAATTTGTGGAAAAATTTGTATGTGAGATTTTGAATGATCCTATGAAAAGCTTAGGAGCTAGATGTTTATTTTTAAAATCATTTCTTCATGTTGATAGTTCCCATATCAGCACACAACCTTTGCCGGGGGCCAGGGCAGGAGGTTTTGAATGAACAGTTAGAATCAGGCTCTTTTTCTCAAAGGCTTGAAGTCATAGTCTGGCAGAAGGATCCATCAACATTTGTGAAATGGACGAGGGAGAGGAGGGAAGAGGAGAACCATCTCTCTGGTACGTGCCAGGTCCTACCCTTGATGTTCCCTCTAACAAAGCTTGACCTTGCAGTTTTGACTGCCAGTCTCTCTGTGTGGTGCCCTGTGGCCTTGGCAGCTATTCTGCCTTCCTCTCTAAGGAGAGATTATTTTGCCCTGGGCAGCAAAAAAGCACATTAACAATGGCACAGCAAGAAATTCTACCTTTCTGCTGTCCTCACTGTGCCCTGTGAGAAAAAAGTCTGCCTGAAGTTTTCCTCAGCCCTTATAAACAGAAATGGGCATGACATAAATTGGTGTTCACTGAATTGGAATTGAATCCAAATGTTCTTTGAATGCGATCAAACCTCAAGTTTGGAGGATATCTTAGCCTCGGATTTGGGTTCTTGTCATTTTAGAAATACTACTTTCTGGCCTGTTTCTCAAGGAGCACTCAAAACTCTTCAAATCAGACTGGATCTGTGCCTTTCCCCTCTTTCCTATGGGGCTGCTTGGATTACTGAGCCTTGAGTTTACCAGAGGCCACTTTGCTTCCTTCTACAGAAACGTGTTGTCACCAGGACGATCTGAAGCAAGGAAATTTTGCTGAAGCCTTGATCTGAAACTTTTTCTTTCAAGGGTTTCTTTGCTTACTTTCACATCTATATGCTTTCTCCAGAAGCGCCTTTGTAAGACTCAGACTCTGCTATGAATGAAGTTGACTCTCTACTCTTAGTTTCCCCACTTTTATTGGACAAACTTCCCTTTTTTTATCCCTACCCAGACTGTGGAGAGAGCCTAGACCAAGCACCAGCACTTGTTTGTGCTCGTTGTGGTCCTGCACCAAGCTCTCCGTGCTGACACCAGCACAGGGCTCTTGGCCTTCTCTGCAAACCAGAACAGGTGTGGTTGTTCAATTGCTTGTGAAAGCTGGGCTTTTGAAATCCCATCCCCCAGGAACTTTGAGGGATACTTCTTGTTCATTTTTTCTCTCTAAATCCCAAATATAGTACAATTTCTGTGAACACTTAAGGAGCAAGCACACCTTTTTTCAAGGCAGCACACGGCATTTTTATCACAGAGACCACACCTGTGGCTGTGTTGAAAAGCCTCTGTCCAACAGCAGTGGTGAGTGCTCTTTGCTGGCTCTCCAGTCAGGGCTGATTTTCACTTTATGAGTATAATTTTTAATAGAATTTCCACCCCTAATGCATGTAAGTATTGGTCAGCTGTAAACACTCCATCCTCTTCTCATAGGAATTAGTTCAAACCAGTACCCCAGACTGATGGGGAAGCCATACAGGGCATGTGCTGCATCAAAGCTTTGAAGGGGTTCAGCTGTAAATTTGGTGTTCACAATCTCTGCACTTGTGCTAAATGCTCTGGCTCACTGTGAGCCATCCATGTCATTGCTGTAACATTTTCTCTTGAATTGCAAAAAACTGGGTTGTACACCAAATTGTCTCTGCCCTTTTTGTATTTTAAAGTCCAAATCCAGTAGCTTTGCAGTGCAGAAAAGAAATGCTCTTTACCAACCTAAGTTGTGTATGAATGTGGTAGATAGAGATGTAGTTTCCTAGTTCATCTGGAGGCATTTGCTATCATGACTGTAAAATTATATGAATATTTTAGTTGTCAGCAACTTACAGGCAATAAAGATAGGTTGTGTGATGATTATATTTGATATATTTGTGGAACAATGGTAGAAATAGCATTAATAATACCTTTTAAAATATATCCTGCTTTTTAAAGAAGTGACTTTGGTTTGGATCAGTTGGAGACCTCTGAAACATGATAAAACCAGAAAGAAATTTTCCCTTCTTCAATATACTGTCAATATTGGGTCTCCTTAGTCAAGCAAAAGATTGCTGTCGAAATTAACTTTGTGAGGATTCAATCAAAGCAAAAGTAATACTGAAATACATCATGTTAATTCTTACAAAACAAGCATTCTTTCTGGAGCTATTCTGGAACCGCATTTCACCTGGAACAAGATTAGGTGATGAAGAATAATTTTTTTTTTCTGTTTTCTGGATGCTACAGGTTTAGGTTTCTTGTAAAATAAATATATCATTAGATTGATGAAGGTCCTGATTTTATAAGGGTCAGAATAAAGTGATGTGTTAACTTGGGATTTCCAGACTTTCAAAACCCAATACCTTTCATAATTTCTCTAGGTTTCCACAAAAAATAGATGAACGAGACTGCATGTGTTCTCTGGGATAACGTGTCAGGAACCCTATATTCTCCTTCAAAAGAGGCCCTGCATAGTAAATTTTTCCTCTTCACCCAAACTCTCTTTCTGCATATAAGCCTTCCAGCTCTAAGCTGTTCTGTTTGTGTTCAGAGAGAAAAGGGTGAATCACTGTCTTAATTAAGGTCAGTGTGTGATACCTTTGTTATCCTTCCAGCTATTCTCAGCTGGTGAATAAAGAGTTAAAAATAGAATATAGACTGCCCTCTTCTGTAGTCTTGCACTGATAGCCCAGTTTACAGAAAGGTTCTATACACATTCTCAATGATACTATGTTTTGATTAATATTCATATTGCTGTCCAGATTTTTCTTTTAAAGGCTGAGTTGAATGCAGACCACAAGATCAGTTGAATTGTGTTTGCCCAGTACATCATTAGGAGGTTAGACCATCAGTCACACTGGAATTTTTTTCAGCCTATTTCTGAGTTGATTGATCTTCATATTTTTAATAGGTTTATGTCTAAAGCACATCAGTAGAAATAAATCCATTTCTCAGACTACAACTAGAATAGTAGTTGAAAGTCAGGGTTGGGAGCTTGAAAGGAAAAAGGGAACTGGGTTCTACATCACCGCAGCATTTTCTCCCAATAACTTGTATGAGTTTCATTGCAAGCCCCAAGGGAAGGCATTTTCTGCTTGGACTACAGGAGGGAGTGTGTTGAAGTGTTGGGAGAGGCAGGATGAGAAAGCAGCTATGTTGCTTAGGTAGTTGTTCTTAGAAAAGCTTCATTGGCAAACTAGCACAATAATTTTGCAAAAGAAAAAAAATCTTGCCCAGGAAGGAGAATTTTGCTGACAAGGTGTTAAGAGAAGAAGTATCTGCTTTTATTTCATTCTGTTCTCTGAAGGGATTTAGCATTTTGCTGTGTAGCTCTTTCATACCAAACTAACTTTCAAATTAAATCCAGTTCATCTGCCAAGATGCCTTTTAAAGGTGCAACACAGCTCTATTTTCAGAACTTCATCTTGTTTGAAACATGTTGAATTTGTTGGTTTTTTCTGGCTTAAAGTGAGAGGCTGGGCTTTGGGATCTGTAAAAGCAGTGCTAATATGTTTGACTCCTATAGGAGTCAGCCATGGACAGAAGTTTCTAACACCAGCTTGTGTGTGGCTTCCTCCAGGATCAGAAGAGAGAACTCGCTCAAGCTCCTTAATGCTGCTTGGAGATTGATCTATACCCTCATCCCTTCATGCCAGAGCGACAGTCAGCAGGCAGCAGTGGGGACCGCATACTCTCCCTTCTAGTGCTCCAACTGGGTCTTTGGCACCGGGTTTCTAAGGTATGTTATGGCAGTGCTGAAAAATAGCGTAGGATTACCAAAGTACTTGGATTCAGCTTGTTGGCGTGGCCTTTCAGTAGGTTTGGAATGGGAACAGAAAATGGTTTTTACCCATATTTCTCCTGGATTGTCTGTCACTATTCAGAGGCTGTCCTGCAGATGTGAGGATCTCTTTCCTAGAGTGGGGGGAAAGAGTGAAGGAGAAGGGTGTTTTTTTTATTTGACTCGTATCAGCATTGAAGCACTTCTAGTTATTCCCCCATCAAGGCACACTAAGTAGGGACGCCTCACAAGTTGATGTAAGAGCTGTTTTTTATGACCTGAATGCAAAGCCTGTATTAGTTTCAACCTGCTTCTGGTAACATGTGTCTAATGCTAACTTATGCCTTTCATGTGGTTTGTGTATTATGCGCTAACCTCAGATTGCTTTCATGTGTTCAACTTTCAGGAGTTCAAGAGTTTTGCAGGAAGAGCAGCAAAATGTGTTTTTGTCAATCTCTTTAGTTTTTGGGCCAAGCTGAGTTTCTAATGGGCAATTGGTACAGCAATGACTGCCTGGAACAGCAGGCGTAAGCAGCTTGCATGGTGCAGGCACGTGTTAGAGCATGTGCATGGGAGGAGACTGCTGGGGATCCCATTTGGGAAGAACTGTAATGGCACAGGTCAAAGGTTAGAACAATCCAGTGACAAGCAGACCAGGATGGATTGGGAAGTAACACTACAGAGTCCCTAATGTCTTAAGCAGCTATGTTTATGGAGATATAGGTGTGAGGACAGACCTTTCAATGATTCATGCTGAACAATGGTGTGCCACAATAGGGGACTGGACTAACAGCTCTAGGGCTGCTGGACTCATTTCTTGCTGAGCTGTCTGAGCTGGACTCTGATTTTTAAACTAAAACTAGTTTTAGATGCCTTGGGAAATGTTTTGTATGAGTGAGCCCTGCAGCTGGTTATTGAGACAGGGTTAGTACCAGCATGGCAATAGTCATGGAGACTTTGTGCTTGTCACGGAGTTTTGCGATTTCCTGATCTCCTGCCTTTAAAGCCAAGTATCCACAGTCCCTAATTCTACCTGGGCCCATAGTGGTCTTCCAGAGACTACCCATGGGAAGGGTGAAGCAAGCAGTTACTGGGGGTTGTATTAATGCACATAGGGAGGCAAGAGCAAGGAGACTGTGCTGTGGTGGGGCAGTGCAGGTGTTACAGCAAGGCTTGGGTTGAGGAGCAGAAATGTGCCAGCACAGAGATGGCTGCGTACCAGGGATGCTTCTCCCAGACTGCCTGTGGCCAAGAGTTGTCGCTGTGATGGATGCCGTAGTGTGGGCTAGCAGACAGCATCTTCCTTATGTGCTGTCTCCCTTTTCCTCTACACAAAACAGAAGTGCAGGGAGCAAGGCAGCCGGAAGCCCCAAACCTTCCCACTTGCAGTACCTGCTTTGCTCCTCCGTGCCACAGGCCCTCCCTGGAGGAAGAGGTGGGACAGCTCCTTCTCTCTCTTCCTGAGTGGGATGATCTCAGCATGAGTCACTTGCAGCAGAATATGGACCCTGTTTCATTGGAAACAGCACCCAGCTAGCAGCTGCACAGCTCGGCACAGCTCTGATGCAGCTTCTGGAATAGGGCAGGGCACCTTCTGAACCAAAGTATCCAAGGGCAAGGCTTGAGCATGCTCTAATTTTGTGAATGGCTCTCGCCACCCAGAAAAGGGTGGTGATACTGTGGATCCATTTCCCTCAGTCTTGGTGCCCTCAAACTGTTTGCTTCTGAGTCTACAGGGAAAGTGACAGGAGCAGCAAGCTCTCAGCTAGAGATATTGACTGTAACACAAAGGGACATCTTGGTTTGTTGATCACTTCATGATCTTGCTTTGTGTCTCAGTAGGGTTTCTCAGTGGCTGAGGGTTATTCCTGAAATGTTCATTTGAGTCCTAGCTGTTTTGGTGTGGGAAGCTGTGTTGCTCCCACTTAAGACTTCTTCTATGTTCTTCATTTTAAGTGTATCCCATGAGATTCTCAAACATTCCCTAGAACAACACCTTCTGTTTCTCACAGAGGGGTCTATCCTTCCCTTGAGTCACTGGAAAACACTACCCCAAAGCCATTTGCTTGGGCTGAGTGACATGCTGGGCAGTTAATGAACCAGCACAGCTGTGTTGAAGCATCCCAGCAATGAATACAGGCTAAAATAGAAGCCACAAGCAGGAAACATGCAAACCCTTCTTGTGCCAGAGATGAAATCCAGGGAATGCTGGGCTGGATTGCTGGCTTTTCACGCCTCTCACTAAATAAATCCTAGTCTGCAGTCCACCCGTCCGCTCTGTCCTAGGTGGTGGCTTCTTAAAAGCTTTATGGCGGCATTTCCATTGGGGGCATTTTCCAGTAACAACAGAAACCCTCATGCATCACCTTTAAGGTAGACACATGTAATTAGGCTGGTTTTTTGGAAGGTTGGTTTGCTACAGGCGACTGGCCCATCACAGTTTAAATGGCCAGCTTGCCCAGTTTTTAACCTCACAAAGATTCTGTTACAGTTAATCCTTTCCTGATGGTCCCTGCACCCTGTTCCAAGTAACTTAAATGATACAGCCTAAGTCTATTTAAAAGGAGGGGTGGAGTACTTGTTCCACTTATTCCAGCAAAGAAAAAAACCCAGGCCAGTCAAAAGGTTTCAACTAAGATTGGATGATAGTCAAAATATGAAGATATTTGGTTTAACCATCCAAATGTGGTGAGTGGAAGAAAGTTTTGTAGTTTTTAATCAAGATTTTTGCCATGCAGAAATGGGAGTAGTAGTTATTATGTAGCCAGTTCTCATCATTTTGTCCTGAATTTTGCACTGTGATGCTATTTCAAAAAAATAATGTTATCTAAGAAACTCAGTTCTCCTAAAAAACAACCAAACAAAAACCCCCAAACAATCCAAAATATGTTTCCAGCCCTTACACTTATGCAGAATATGACCCAAGAACACCCTAAAGTAAAACAAAAGTGCTTCACCAAACCTTATGGTTCTTGAGTCAACCCCTGTACACTCATATTCCATTCTGCATTTGACTTTTTTTGTTCTTGGCATTTCTGCTCTTATAAGTCAAGGCATACCCTTAAGCAATGATTTGATCTTCCTTGTCTGAGCTTGTCCTACAAAAGCCTATTGGTAATAAATACAATCCCAAGTGACTGTGGTGTAAGTAATGGCATTCTTTGCTCAAAGATCACCCCCCAAAAATGACTGTTCACATTTGGTAAGAGCTGCTGGGAAGTAGGGTGCAAATGACTCTTGCCTCTGCTCTTAATGCCAGATACAGTTCACCTGGACACCAAAAACCAGATAGACCCAGTAGGATCCAAGAGATCTCTAGTTTCTGATGTCTAATTCTGTTTTTCTGGTAAAACTCATGTCTGAGGCTGTGCTCAAACCACCCTCTCCTCCCTTTCCTGTAAGAAAGTACACAGTGCCTTTCCCTTTTTGACACAGCAGCCCAGGCCAGCTGTGCAGAGATACATACCAGCCCAGCAGCAGCAAGTCCAAGCTCACACTTTTTGTGCAAGCACTGATGCCTTGGGCCTGAGCCTGGCCAGCAGCCACCAGTATGGAAGGACATCAGACCCTGTACTTAAGGCCTCTCTGGCTTGGATCCCTGCTTTCACCGGCACCATTGCTCCAGCACTGAACTGGAGAGGCTTCCATGCAGACACTACTGTAGCGTAAGCCCAAGCACTCCCTCCTTCACTGCCCACAGAAGGTGAGTGTCACTGGTCATCCTATGAGGAAAGAATGAATCTCCTTTTCTAGTCCTCCTTTTTTTCTTCCATCTTTCGCTTGCAATTATAAGTGGTAGAGGGTGGGAGGACTTGGAAATACACTGGTTTGTCTGTATTTTTAACTAAGTGCTTTGCATTTTAGGCTTCCCTGTAAAATATGATAGATTTCTTCAATAATAATTACAGTCAGAAAAAAGCTTTATTCAAGTGGCATGCTTTATCCAGGCATGTGATTTTATAAGAGCTTAAATGTGATTATCTAGGAAAGACCACAAGCTTTTGTTTAGTGATAAGAAGAGTAAAAAAAAAAATTAAAGGAAACCCAAACCATAAACCCTTCTCTGAAGGCTGTTTTGTTCCACCACAGTACACTAGTGATTCTCACTGGGATCAGCATGTGGTTCTCTTATCTTGTGGTGGGAAGATAGACAGTCCCTGTGGAAACCAGTAAATGGCCTGAGTCTATGAGTCAAGTGATGGAAAATACACAGAGTGTGATTTTCAGAATCTCTGTCCATAATCCATCCTTAAATGTTCCCAAAGCTCTGTGCAGCTTGAATTCCCTTAATTGTGTGATGGCTTTACAGTTTAAAATTTCAGATATAATTACCTCTATTATCTAAAACAAAGGAGACACGTGCTAGTCTGAAAGAGTAAAGACATAGCCTCAAGGGAAGAGATTAGTTCATCTTGTCTTTTCCCCGCACATGCAGATATTTCTGTGCAAGTTCCTGTATGCTGACTTGTCAGTGCATTCCTCACCCCTTGACTTCAGGACCGTTCTTTCTTCGTGTCTCTGGGAAGGCTCCCAGTGGTTGAAAACTCCTTTGACTGATTAAGTTTGTGGTCATCACAATAGGCTCAGGTACCAAAGAGGTCCACTTATTTGAACTCTGATATATGTAACAGGACTAAAATAAGCTGTTTAACAGTACTTCCCAAGATTTGGACAACTGGAAACCCACTGGGCTTCAGACAAGAGGATGAGGACACTGGGTGAAATCACTGTACCTGTTTCATAGCATGTAGAGTTCTTCACATGAATGTTGGCTGTGCAAGGCACTAAATATCATTTGTTAAATCCTCTCTTTTGAGTCCTTTTTTTGTATTTAGGACAGTCAACTTTACTGCAGGATCTTTCAGGGCTCACTTGTTCTCTCACTGAAAATATCTGCAGAGTTACTATTGTGATCTGGCTGTTCAAGGAATTGACTGCAAATGGAAGCAGAACTGGACTCCAAATCTCTATTTGCATGGCCTGGACTCCAAATTTCTATTTGCATTTAGATATTTTTTTATGAAAACTACTCACGACTGTTTAGTCCCAAACTGTTTGAGTCCACTCCCAAATACAAACATGAAGATTGATGCCCTTTGGTACAGGTGGACATCACTAGGATTGGACCATGAGTAGTGAAAATGAAAAAAAAAAAAAAGATTGTGGTGTCTTGGAATGTTGGAATGTGTTAGATACAGATTTGGGGCTTTCTTAATTCCTTTTAAGGTAAGCAGTGCTGGTACAAGTGAGTGATTTTGAGACAAAGGGCAGTGAGGTGTGTTTGCATGTCTGTGCATATGTGTATGTAGACACATAGCTTTGGAGAATGACACTGGAGAATTAGATCCGTTACAGCAGGGTGGTGCCATTTCACCTATCAGCCTCATTCATCTCTCTTGTGCCCTGTGCCAGGGATAAAAGGTTGTGATGATGTTTGGTGTCACACAAGCAGCTACCTGATGGTCCTGTTGTGTACACACTTTGGATGTTACCTTGGAGACCATGCAGCAGCAAGAGTGGTGTGCCTGTGTTCATCCAGATGCTAAGAATTGCTTGGAGAAGCCCACCCATCAGACTGGTTAATTGGGAGCTTCATCAGCACTGGCCCTCCTTGCTGCATGGCTCCTTGCTGTCTCTGCAGAACTCCAAAAGAGGAACAGCACAGTTACCAAAACACACCAGGAGCAGAGGAGAGCCAGGGTTTGGGCACTGGTTTTTGCAAGCAGTCACATGTGGCTGTGCAAGTCATGCAGGAGTGAAGCCACTAAATCCCCATGTGGGTCTAGACCGCTTCTGAGTGTTTGTAGCCTTCTGCCCTGCTTACCAAAGTGGTGTCAGAAGGCTGCCTTGGTACAGCATGTGGTTCTCCAATGGGGATTTATCCCACCAAATGTGGACACAGCAACGCCTACACCTGAGCTGTCTAGACATCCCTTCTAACAAGTAAAGAGCAAGAGGTGTGTCTAGGGGCTGAGTCACTTTAACCTGACAGCCCAAACAAGCCTAGATAATCTCCCCTAAAAATAAGCCTGTTTTTCTCCAGCAGCTATGACATGAGCCCAGAGTGCTCAGGTTGGATGGAGATACCTGCACTGTAAAGCAAGCTGAATCCGTCTCCCTGTTTTTGTGTTGGCTGTGGCCATGTAAGCATAAAGAGATAAGAAAGTTGATTTGTTCTTTGTCTCCATGTCTTACAGGTCTTCTGCTGTTTCTGGGGTTGAGAAAGGAATGCCCAGCTATCAAGTCAGAGCCTCATTTTGCATTTTTGTATCTCCTTCTTCATCTTATAATGAACTATACACCTGGAGGTGTGCCTCAATGGTCAGTTCTACATGCTGGGCACAGTGCTGAGCAAAGATTGTATCTCCTCCTTCTAGGATGTCAGACCCTACTGAGAGATACCATCAGTTACACACAAAGTCCCCAAATATCTTGATGTCTCCTTTGCCCAAGCATGAGACCTATTGTGCTGGGGGTAAGTTGGGTCCCTTAATGAAGAAAAGCTCACAGCACCAGGCTTCATAGAGGGGAATTTTTAAGTCACTTTTAAGTGTGTGGCCAGAGGCCTGCTAGCTGTTCTCCAGCTCTGTTTTGCTTCCAGATCCTGGTGACAGACATGGCATTCAGCAGAAGCTCTACCAGCATCCACCAGAGCAGGGGGTGGATGCAAGAAGTCATCAAGGATGAGGAGCTGACTTTAGAGAGTATGTTTGCACTCATCTGAAACCTGTCCACTGTCTGAGATATTAAGCCATTTTCTGAGTTTCTCATTATTGTGTTGTGGTCTTTCTTTCCATCATGTTTGTATAAAGCATAAGCCTTTGGGGTAGAATTTTTCTGCCTTTGACACTCCCAACTCATTCTTGCAAGCTTATATTTGTTGTTGTTGTTGTTGAGTAACCAGTAATAAATAATGTTTTGGTCAAGACTCTTGAAATGTGTAGCTGAACCTCAAAGGGTTGACTGTACCATGAGTCCCAGTGCTGCTGATTTAGGATTACGTGAAGCATGGTGAAAGCATCTTAGGGTGAGACCAAAAACCCAAAAATTTGTGCTGTATTGTATTGAGGAGGATGTAACATTCCCTACCAGAAATCCTGTGCACATGGATGCAGACAAATTATGAAGTCCTAAACAGACTAAAAGAAAATTCCTCATTCATCCAGAAAATGTGTGTAGGAAAGGAGATTTTTACCTTATGTTTCTTGTTTCAGGTTAGAGTTGAACAGCATCTTCCTTCTAGAGACAAACTGTTTCTGCAAGCAACAGAACAAAAATATTGTAGAGAAAAAAATCCAGTCCCTGAGCTTCAAAAATACTGTCTCCTTTCCAAGTAAGATTTATATGCAAGAAGACAATCTCTCTTACAGAGTTTTTCCTGTCACTTGGAGTCACTGGAAACAAGCATGTGACTTAAAAAGATATTGGAAGAGCAGCTTGGAGCCAGGGAAAGGAATGACCTGGAGTCTTAAAAACAGACAAGCTTTTCAGTAGCTTGGAACTTGGAACAAGAAACTTAAAAGTTATGTAACACCAGTAAAGTTTGGGGCATTCTTGCTACCTAAAAAATAACCATTCTTGGCTTCTCACGTTAGTATCTCTACTTAGAGATTACGTTAACTGTTTTGTGGGGAAGCTGAATGGAAATCTGCAGCTGTGGTGTTGAGTTTTCTTGAATGTGTAAAGGGTTGGGATGAGTGAGTGGTTAGGTTATTTGAGGGCTGGTGTTCCTGAGTCCTCTTTGTCTGGGATCCAGACAAGCCTTCCTGTTGAGAAACACTGGCCTACTTCTCCAGTGCAAGATAAACAACAGACCAGCTCCTGCACTAGCAGGACAGTTGAAGTAGTGAATTGTTGCCATTTAATGCTACAAGCATGTAGTGGCTTCTGGAGTTATCTAAGCAGAGATAGCACAGCTCCTTTCTTGCTCTCTCTCTCATTCCTTTGTTTTATTAAGACAGTTATGGTTCTTGATTCTAAGAGATGATGTGGGGGCTTCTTGCAAGGAAAAAGCTCTATTTTTGTTCTCGCACTGTAGCTCCTGAGGATTAAGGATGTCCTGATCAGAGCTGACAATGCCTATATACGTGTCCAAGGTGGAAACAATGGGTACCACTAGCTGTATTCAAGGACACAACTTCATCTTCAGAGTGAGTGGAAAGTATGTGGGAATGTTTATTAGCATTTCCTAAAACAAAACAAAACCCTAAACAAATTATCCCCTTTGCCCCTGCCTCAAAAAAACTCAACCAAACCAGAGAAAAACAACCAAACAACAAAACAAATAGAGGCACATGTGCTTCATTTAAAATAAACAAGCCCAGATTTAAAATTAAAAACCAATTATATCTCTTTGGGACAGAATAGAGCAAGGACTAGTTTGTCAGAAAATATGGCATCCCATATACATGGCAATGGCTTTGCTGCTTTGGTGAGCTGGTAGGGTCTCAGCTGTGTTCCAAGGAGTACTTTTCTGTGTCCCTTTGGAAGCACTGTCTAAGAAATGGAGAAAGTGATGGAGAAGATGTTTTGCGACACCTTTGAAACTGGTAATTTGTGGCTACAAGCTGAGCTGCTTTTTGCAGCTTTGTCCGTGTTGTCATGAGGCTGCTTAAGAAACCCCCAAATCCTGTAGTACCACCTATTACAATGGGTCTCCTGTTCTGCCACAGATGTCCTGCACAGGGACAAAACCAGGTGGAGACTGTCTTCAGTAGCTTTTGGGTTTATTCATTCTTTTGGGTTTTCTTCTTTATAGTATTCAAATGGGATAGTCTTTTTGTCTCCTGTCCCTTATATACCCTTGCAGCTGTTTAAAGGGGTCCACAATCTGTCTATATAAGGGCATGTGTGTGCATAGAGCCCATCTATTCAACTGATGAATGTATAGGATATTACATATCCAATTATTAATTGTATCACATGTCTAGTTTTCTCTGTGTGAAAAGCATAGAGGTACCTATCAACAGATATAAATGCCTACTAAAATGCTATGATGTGGTGGAAGGGCTCTTAGCAGGAGATGTGTGGGAAGTACTCTTTGTTATGGCTGTATCAACCTTAACTCGCCCAACTGTGATGATCCCAAGCTGAAGAAACCTTTGTACCACACAGTATTTTCCAGTTAATTATATATATTTGTACATCTGGGCGTGTGTGTGTGGACAAGTGAGATCATCCATTCCTGTGAGACGTTTTTATCCTATCCAGAACATTTTTCCTCTCACTAGCTCCTTTCCAGGAGCTCAACAACAACAATAGGGCCAAGAGTTTTCCCTCTCCTCTGTTGTCTGCAGTCCAGTGTCTGCTCTGAGGTGTGGGTTCTGGGCACTCCAGTGGTGTCACCTCCAAGGGCTAGTCCAGCTTGAGTCTGCTGCGTTTCCAAGCTCAGATAACTGGGAATTTTTCAGGCCAGCCTGGCTGTTGGCTGGGTTCTTGACAGAACTGGGAAATGGGAAAAAGGAAAACAATTTTTTTTTGTATGTGTCTAAATATGAGAGAAGAATGACAACAAAAAACTCTCAGTTTTAAGCCATCTGGCATCCCTTAGCGGTATGCAATCAAGGGTCTAGATCACCTTTAATTCAAACAGATTTGTTCTATAGTTGTATTTGAAAAATTCTATTTTAGTGCTTGCTTAGAAATTTTGGAGTTGGTTTTGGTTGATTTTTATAGAGGTGGGTTGGTTTGAATAAGGTTTTTTTCTTTTTGAAAATGGCATTATTATTTTTTCCTTCTCGTATTTTCTTGGATCAGAAGGTTCACTGAGATGCCAAACTATGGCTGGCTACAGCTTCAGTACATCTTGTAATACTGCAGGCCATGACATGCCAGAGTGATGGAGCGTGGTATGTACAGTCCAGGAAAGATGTGACAGATTAACACTACTGATAATGTTCACCACTCCAGATTTTCTACTAAAATCCCCTTCCTCCAGGTAGTTTAACTCTTGAGATGCTGATACAGTGAGTACCTAAAAACCCCCAGATGCTTACAGACAACCACAGGAGTGGTGGACAGTCAGGGTATTTTGTGCTCCATCAGAACAATATTTCTTAATTGTAGAGCTGGGCAATAGCAGAAATGTGAGTCACTGTTTACTAGCAAGAGAATCAAAATTTCTTTTCAATTTCTGTGTAATTTCAGGCAGTGTTCTGGCTGGGATCTGCATCCTGCCCCTGCTTCCACAAGGAGTAATAAGGAATGCTGAGCAGCACCCACTATGGTATGCTGCTGTGCAGCCTAATGTGTGACAGCTCCAAAATACATCCCTCTGCCCTTGGTCAGAAAGGGCATTCATAGTCTTCCCACTCTTTCTACTCACAATCTCCCGCCTTCTGCACCTAGAAAAGTTGTACAGTGCCTGCAAGACTTACATAGCATAGGCCAGGCCTTGCAGAGGTACTTTAGTTCTGTCTTGGTTTGAGGGATATAAACCAGTTTATAGTTTTGCTTTGGGTAAGGTGCTCATGAACCAGTAAGAGTCCTACAGCCCTGATCTACAGGCCAGCCCACAAGGGAAGGAGGCCAGCCTGGATTATGGGATTGTTAGTCCTTAACCTGAAAGAAGAGGGTTTTGGATGAAGAGGTGTTATTGGTGAGTATAATGTACCCCTCCAAAGGAAGCTGCACTCTCATCTGATAAAGTCTTAACCTTGTGAGGAGGCAGTGAAAGCCAATTGCTATACTCGCCAGGCTCATGGCTTCCTTTGTGGTATCTTTCTTTCTTTCATTCCCCAAATGTTTATAACATCTATTTGGATGGAAGAGAGACTGTAGAGATGGTCTGAACATCAGGATTGCTCACATGCCATGGAGGACTGCTCTGGAGGACTTAAGAGCTTCCTCCTGCTCACCTGAGCAGTAGCAGGGGTCTCTTAGTGAAGATCCATTCCCATTTTTACAACAGCAATTTCCAAAATGTGGAGAGGAAATACACTTACTGCTCTCCCTTCATTAAAATAGCTAGTGGGAGGAAAGAAGAAAGAAAAGAAAGGAAAAAAGAAAAAAGAAAAGGAGAAAGACTTGAGAGAGTCCCACAATGGTCATTATTGACTTGAAAAGAAAAATCTCCAGGATAGCCTGGACTTGTGTTAGAAAGACAGTAATTTCCCACCTAGCACTGGACAGACTCAGGTGAGGCTCTGGGATGAATCCTTGATTTGGGATAGGAGCCCTGTTGTTCTGGTTTTAAATAATTTATCAGGAACACTCTCCACAAAAACAAGTTTCACAAATGAAACTTGATGAACTTTGCTTGGCAGGATCCAAAAATGAAAAGGCAGATCACCAGAAGCAGTCTGAATTCAGATAGATGTGTTTTTATAGAAAGGAAAGGAGAGAGGAAAACTTTTGTTAATTCATCACTTTTTCTACTTTGTCAATAGATCCATTGGTATATGGAAATCAGAGCACTGTTTTTATTTGTAAGCATTTATTAATAAATGTATTTGTTCTTATCATCAAGCAGAATCTCCACATTAGGTTTCAGCCCTTTCTATTTACCTTCTTGATTATCTAATTGTGGCCATTTCTATGACATTGGCTCTACACATGGTCCATCCATCTTTGCATCTCTTCTGGATAGCAAAGGTACAAAAAGATCAGTTATTGCACAGATTTACTGTACCTTATCTCTTCTGCTGTACCCAGCAACATGCATGCCCTCAGCCAGCAGCATTCAAAAAGCAGCTTGTGCCATGTGCAGCAAGGACTTAGCTACCTCCTCTGGTCCCAGGACAGGGGTTGGCAAAAGGGAAGTTACCTTGTTGTAAGTGGTGTGCTCTAAAATTACACCCTAGCTCACCTTGCGGTAACTTGCTCGTGTAGTCATGGCCTTAAGGCTTTTCTTTAGTATCCATGGCCACAACATCTAAGCATTTTATGGTACAGCGTACACTAAACATTAATTTCAAATTATTGAGAGTACGTTCATGACTCAACAACTTTCTAATGACTGCGTACCTTGTTAAAGTCTTGCAGCTCTTTAATAACAAAGTTTTTCCCTGATCCCTTGGCATTCAAACACTCTGTATAACTGAAATGAAATGCATAACTGAAGTGTTTTTTTAGGACACTCAATTTAAAGTGAGCCCAAAGCAGCAAAGGACTCTTTGAACATCTCCAGAGTGGACACTCCCAGAGCTGTCTGTATACAGTTTGAATTAATTATTCTCTTCATGGAAATTGTACAAAATGTCCCTCAGGCTCTTTTTGACTGCCTTGCTGCCCTTTTGTGATAATCCCTTGCTATCCACTGAGCTTTCTGTGGTCCTAAACTTAACATATAAAGTTATTTTTATCTAGGGGTTAGGGTGTGAATAAATGCATGGAATGTCTCTCAGTATGACTTTGTATTTGTGAGCCTTTCTTCAACTTGATTATAAATGCTCAAACTGTCTTGCAAGCTGCCTTTGAGCATCCTCCGGTGAAATGACTTCAGTTAGAAGGATTTCTTCTCCCATGGGTCACACAAGTCAGCAACAAGCCAGGAGCAAAAGGAAAGCTTGGTGGCAGAACGGAGGCTTAGGAGATGGATTCCCCTGGTCTTTCTTCTTCAGTGCACCACTGCCACATAAAACAGCCTTGGACAAGTCTCCTTGCCACTCCTGGATAACATAGGTGTGATATAGGCATTCATCCTGCAGCTGTGCCGGAGCAATGCTGTCTGCCTTTGCTGGGCTCAGCTCAAATCATTTAGCTGGGGTTTCAATAGCACCTTAGGGAGGTGGGTTCACAGCCCTCCATTAATTTTAAATGGGGACACATCTGCCTTGAGGGTTCTTGAAAAATCCAGGCCATAACCTTTATGAAAAGGGTATAAAGGACCAGGGGAAAAGAAAGATTTTGTTCACATCATTTGTTGTGATGAGTCCTTAGGACAGAGGTAATTCTGTGAAGCATTGCAAAGATCCTCTGCAACAAGCCCCACAACCTCTTTAATGACCATCAGCAGAGAGAACACACAGCTCAATTGTTTTGTACCAAAATGCCAGTTCAGTCAGGCAGTGGCCAACAGCAGGTCCCCTGCCTTGCAAGAGCTTCAAGGAGCTCCACCTGGTAGCTGGTTTGCTTTTTAAATCTAAAAGATGCAACTCTATTTTCATCATTTAAACATCTGTTGAGAAATAGCTTCTGCTAGACTTATAAAAGACTCACCAACCAAACAACAACAAACAATACAAACAAAATACAAACAGTACAAACAAAACAACTAAAACCAAACACCACAGCCAATGAACCACTGTAACCAGCTTGCGACCCAGCCATGGCAGAGCTGCTGTTTTGTGCTGGCAGCTGTGTTCCAGCTGTGCTGGAGACCACACTGTCAGGTGAGCCTGGTCTCAATACTACCTTGTACCTGCCTGGTTCAAGGCTTGCAGAGGGGTACTACAGAGACCCACTACAAACTAGACGGGGATGAAGGCTGGCTTAAAGCGAACACCAACTTGCTTATGAGAGGGACAAAACATCTATGAGCATTGACACCCCTAGCAATATGCAGGACCCCACATGCATTCAGTGGGCTCCTCTGTGACAAAGAAATGGTGGTCTCAGACATTCTGGGCCTATGAAAGCTGTGGTCGGTCAGTTTGGGTCACAGGTAACATGACCAGCATTCTGTCAGGCCATCATCTTTCTTATTTCAATGTAAACACTTCCCACCTGTCCCAAATATGCATGCCATTCTCCAAAACTTTCCAGCATGGCTTGCATTTGCAGAACTTTATTCCCTGCTCCAGCTCCCTGTGCCGCATCTGTTCCCATCACAGCTGTGGCCACCCTATTCTGGCTGGCTGACACCCCAGCCACCCCCTTGTCCCAAGCCACCTTCCCTTCCAAGATCAAAATACTCTGTTTTTATTTATTTACCCTGCAGCTGTCAGTGTTGTGTCTGGGTCACTGCACTGCAACATGGATGGACATGGGACACGCGATACATGGAAAATCCTTAAAATGGCCAGTCCTGGTAGTAACCAACATACACACCATCAACAAATATATCCCTTGGCCCGCTGCACATCTGAAAACAACAGGTCCAGGTGATGGAACAAATGATGTTGCTGGAGGCTGGTACAGAGATCCTGGCCCAAACCAGAACTGTGTTTGCCCACGGTCAGGAAGAAGAGGCAGGGCTGAAGAGAGCTATCCCAGGGCTGCCCACCCCGAAGCTTTTTGGCACTGCACAGAAATGTGCAAGGCAGAGAGATGCAGCTTTGAGATATCAGAGCTTTGCTGTCTCTCTGCCCCACATGCTGCTTTTTAGGATGAAGGGAAACGCTGTAAATGCGTCAAGGTGGAAGATGCTATTGAGGGATAGGAAGAATCTGGGATAGCGCATGATGGTGAAGAAAGGCAGAGCCTGGAATGAGTTTGATTTTCTTCTCTTTGCTGGTCTATAGTGTATCTAAGTGATAGAAACAGTTATTGATGGTCTAACAGGTTAGGCAGAAATAGACTGCCTGGAACCACAGGTTCACATCCCAGCAGTAATATTTCTAGTCCTTCAGATGCAGTTAAACTTGCAGTTAGCAGCTTACTTGGTGTTCAGAGATTGACATTAATAACATGTCATGCAAAATTATCTCTTCCGGGACAGAATCTTATTCCTCCTAGTGCAGCACATGCAGTTATTGCTGTCTTCCACCCCAGAAGTGGCCACATGTCTCATTCTGGCTACGTATAAAGCAGTTTGTGAAACATGTCGATACTCTCCAGCATGCAAGGCATTACAGAAATGTCAGACAGGATCTGAGCTATGACAAGCAGAGTGCATGGCATCATATTCCATCGTGCAGCAGGGGAAATAGAGATGCAAAATATGTTCTTGAGCTGAATAAGCCATTTAGACAAATTAAGGACTGAGGTGAACTTTTGTCTCCAAATTTAAACCAAAACTGGATCATAAGCCTTCTGATATTGGTCTGTCATAGGTATCTCATGAAATGACCCCACCTCCATTGCCAGCAGCTCTTTTCTAATGTAGGAGTTTAATTCATAGTTCCAATCACTGTAAAACACCCAAAAACTGAGGCAAAGCAAACAGGAAATCTGGTAGCTCGACCGTAGCAGAGTGAGTCATTTCAATACTTGGTGCACTGTACAACCTCAGACCCCAATGATTACTTTTCATTTCTCTTTTGACCTCATGGGACTTTTTATTTTTTGGACCTGCTCTGTGAGAAAGCATTTCAGATGTGAACATTTTCTTAGGTCTTCTTGCTTCTTCATGATTTGTGGTTAGCGTGGTGCTGGAGAAACCTAGCAAAAATATCTCTGGTTAGCCCAGTGTAACCTAATCTAGTCCAGCTGCAGCCCCTGAGCACCAAATTGCAACATCTAAAGATTTTTCAGGCCAAGTAACACCTCATCACATCCAGTCACCACCTCCATCTGCAGCAAAGGGAAGGGGGGAGCCCCAGCAAGAGGTGAATGATGTATTTGGGCTTAGTTTGCATCCATGGGGGAGAGACCCCAATTGCAAAGCAGGGGCAGTCACCATCTCTGCTCTTAGGCAGGAGCTGCAGCAGTGTTAGCCAGAGAGCCTGAACTCTCCATCCCTTACTGGTTACAGTGGTGAGTCTATGGAGCCTCATGCTTGCAGGTACTGTTCAGCAGCAGGTATCTGCAATCTGTATTTCTCTTTGCCGTGGGAAGGGTTGGTGGGTGCAGTGCTGGTCATGTGGAAGGGCATGCAGAGGGCAACGGCTTTACTCTTCTCTGTAGGATATATGTAGTTCCTTAAAACCAAGCATTTGGCAGCACCAGCATGCACCAGGGTTTTGGGTCGCACAGACTGGAGCTCCCATCAGAAGGGCCAGCATAGGTAGCACTGGGTGTGCAGACAGGACAGCTGGCTTCATGTGTAGCAGTAACCCGAGTTCACTCAGCTTCTCAGGAAGGATTTGCTGAGCTCTCTGTTACGTGGCTGTGTGGCTAGACGGTTCAAAGCTGCTTTGGCTGCCAGTGCATCAGCTGTGCTCAATGCCTAGAGTCAATTGGGAATGTTTGATTGTCAAAACATTTTGGTGTCAAGGGCCTCTCCACACCCTCTGGTGCGATGTGATCCCTGGCTAATAGGCTGAGCTTGACTTTTGGAAGCCCATCCCAGTGCTATTTAGACCTGCACAGAGAAACGGTAAGATACCACTGTTTCAAAATGATAATTGCTGTACCTGCTGGGGTGAGTGAGGCACTGGATATGCAAGGTCTGAAGTAACAAGCAAGTAACTAAACTCAATCATCTCCTATGGCAAATGATTGAACTGAAGACAGCAGAGCCCAGACCTACCTGTCTCATCAGGTGTTCTTGAAGATAACCAGAGAAATTGTTTCTTATTTTGTGGATTTTATTCCCCTCTGCTTTAGTTCTTTTGGATCTTTGGTCCAGGCTTGCCCAGAATCCTGGCTACAGGTTTGGGTCCCCAGTGCTCAACTATGGCTCAGTGATCCAAGTCCAGCTGTTACCATGTCAGGATTTGGAGCTGTTCAGCTCCTCATGTGCACCCCAGAAGAGGAGCTGCAGTGGAGCAAAATCTGCTTCCTCGCCCAATTCCTGGGATAGAAATGGCTGCACCATTTTTGGGGTGCAGCCCACCCAAGTAACAGTGGCAAAAGCTGGCAGGTCTCACATACTCTGCTCTGTCCCCTCCAGTATCTGTGCTGTGAAGGGGCACAAGCAGCAGCTGCTGACAATCCAGAGTGCCCAGCTCCGTAACTAACCTGGCAATCTCCCTGCTGGTCCCCACTCTGTGTTCATTGGGAAATCACAGCCATCTGCAGCCCCAGTGACTGGCAGCACCAGCACAGTGACTCACCTGGCCTGGCTCTCCTTGCACTAGATCTTGCTATCAAGATGATAATCTGCTGGTAATTTTTGCTCCAGCTGTAGACCTGCTGTCACGCACCCTGCTCTCCCTGTAGGCAGAAAGCTTCCCCCAAGTTACCCCACCCTTGGTGTACCCACAGCCTCTGGCCACTCTCCAGAACACTGTCTGTTTTGAAAACCAAACCCTAGTACCTAATTTCAGGAATTAGGCTCTGGAGACCAGTGAGGTGCCATGGAGAGATTCAGGAAAGGGCATTTTTGTGGAGATTGCAATGCTGAGGCCATTCACTATTCAGGCAGGGAGGTGATACCCACGCTGCCCTGCTGAGAACAGGCATAACAGTTAATGTTGAGCAGCTTTCCCTAAAAGTTCCCTCCTGTCTCCCTTGTGCACAGGGAAGGACATGTCAAATCACAGCACAGCAGTGGGAGAAGCCATTAGACCTTTAGCAGCTCAGAGACACAGACTACAAACTGTGAAATGCAGATGTGTTTTGAGGACTGTGTGTCCTGCTGTCTTCTCTATTTCTTCTGTCACCCATTTACCGCCCTTTTCTTTCTCCCCTCTGTCTCTCCTTTTTGATGTTATATATGATATAGGGGTTTTGTTCAAAGAGGATGCTATACTGCAGGTCTGGGTGGAGAACTCACTAGTTCATTTCATGCAGGACTGAACAGCTATGAGTCCAGCCTCATAGCTGGGTACAGTAGAGGTACCAAGAGATGCTTTCAGAACCAATTTCCCTGGTCTGACTGGGATTTGGGGTCTTTGGTAGCATTTAAGAAAAAAAGAGTAAGAAATTAAACGGTTTTGTTGCTTCTCCTTATTCCTGGGAGGAGCTCCATGTTGAGCACCTGAATTCATCAGTTTGGAGGGGGGACCTTTTATATCCTTGGAAGGGGAATCTGGGTCATCTCCTTTGCTGGACAGTGAACAATGCTGAAGGTACAAAGCTGTGCCATGAGCCTTGAGCCTTGCAGTGACACTTTCAGGGATGCCAGGAGCCTCAGGGGAAGGCAGAGACTTCTCTGTTCCCAGAGGAAGATCATCCCTTATCCCTTATCAAAGCTACTAGCTAAGCTGCAGGATCTAACTGATGTTATAAGAGCATCTTGTGGCTGGTTTAGAAGTTTCTGGGGTTTATCTTAGCTGGGATTGTGATACTCCTTAATGATGTGTTTCTGTTTCACAGTTACTAGTAACACAGGAAAGCAAATATCCCTTTCTTATGTGAATCCATAAACCAGAAGTAGAGATAAGGATGATGTGAATGGTGTCTTCTTGCATATTCCCTTCCTATGGACCCCTTTGATTTAATTTATATTATTATTTGTTTCAGGGTGACCAGTGTCCTACCTTGCCATGGAGGTCAATGGAAACTTAGTTGTCAACTTCATGCACAGGATTTCAACCCATCTCTATGATTAGTGATGAAATTAAATCCACGGCTTGGAATAATTTATCCAGCATACCCAATCAAACACAAACATCCTCCATGCTTGAAAATAAATGAGGGTTGGAGACAGCTAGCCTGCTGCAGAGGTTTGTGATAGATTGATGAGCTGAGAACAAGCTGCCACCCTTATCATCGCTGACTTGCCAGTCTGAGGAAGGGGACGCTGAGGCTAGAGGTGAAGGATATACTTTCTGATAAGTGTTGCAGTGGGAGGTGAGAAATAAGAGCTCCCAGTGGAGGAGGAGGAGGAAAAAAAAGGCAAGCCCTGTCCCCTGTTAAACAGGGTACACTTTAGACACAGCAGCTGCTTGACAGGCTTCTGCCACAGGGGTCAGGGCAGGAGCAGCCCTCTGCTTGCAGCACCTGTTATTGAACGCTACCCGCAGGTACCAGGACAGCACAGACCAGGATTTCTGGCTGATACTGTCTTTTTCCAGTCATGTGTGAAGGTAAGGGGCCTGTGAGATGAAAGAAAACGATGAAACAGTTGATAAGGTCTACCCTCACTGAGATGTGGTAACACCAGTGCAGAAGGACTCACATCCCAGTAGCTTCGTTTTGGGATTAAAGCTGAAAATAAAGTATGAGTTTGAGTTCCCGTGTCACTATGCAGTGATCTTTAATTTGGACATTCATGTTACTTGCCCTTTCCGCCCATAGCATGCCAGTTGCAGAAGCATGACAGAGGGTTCAGGCTGTGACAGTAACATGCTTCTCCTGGTGCAGAGTAGCTGCACCATCAGCTGAACTGAGCTGTCACAGTCAGAGTGGGAGGGTAGTGAGCCTATGGTTCAGTTGGTTATGCATTAAGCCAGGGCCAGTCACTTGCACTTCTTTGCCCCTGTCTCAGTGTTCATAAAAGTGAAATTCTAGTTTCCAGATTAGCAAAGGATAGTTTGAAAGGGTGAAGAGTGTGTTGCCTGAAAGTGATGAAGCCAGAAAGCAAAGCAAGCCTTTAACTGATCATTTTGAGCACACATTTTTTGTGAATGTTGAATTTAATTTTTTTTTATAACTGGGGCAAACCATACTTCTGAGAGTCTTTGTGATATGATGCATTTTATAAATGATTAGCCGTTGTTATAGGTTTTACAATCAAAAGAGATTAAAGGGACATTTCAGGGCTGAGACCCTGTATTGAGCTGTGTGCTTAGTGAGTGAGGGATTATTGAATTTGGTGCCACTTGTGCCATGTGCTTAAACACAGGAACACTGTGCTGATGGGCAGCTGGCAGGAGAAGCTGCTACCAAATGCAGACCAGGGGAGCCTCCTAGGCCAGTGCCCTGACAGCACTGCATTTTGAGCTGTCTTCTAAAACGTCCTCTATCAGCACATGCTGGAGGTGCGCAACTGCAGAAGGCAGGGGGAAACACTGTGCTAATCCCATGAATGGCTCAGATCAGCATGTGCTGCCTGGAGGCTCTGATGGGAAAAGGTGGTATGAAGTTTTCTCTTCCTTCTAAAGGCAGCAGGCAAATTAAACTGATTTCATAATTTGAAGCAGCTTCTGGTATGCTCTAATTATGCATCTTCATTGGTGCTATATCTGAAACTCCAAACCCACACAGTCTGAGTAATAAGTGCCTCTTACCACCTGCCAGATGTCTTGTCCTTTCTCATCAGCCCTGGAGTGCTACTTGTGAGGGGTGGCTTCACCATGACTTCTGTAAGGCCTCTTTATATCCTAAGAGGGAGAAGGAGGCTCCTAAGGGATAGAACTTGGGGTTGTCCAATGCAGGGCTAGGAACTGGACTTTGATGATCCTTCTGAGTCCCTTTCTGAGTTCCTAACTCAGAATATTCAATGATTCTGTGAAGCTGCAGTACCAACAATTGACTAGATTACGGTAGCTGTGGGAACCAGGTGCCTCTCCTGCTCTCGTAAATCAGTCTCTGGAAGCACATCCCTGTGAGATGAAAAGAGCCTCATCACTGTAGCCCAACTCTTGCACAGAGGCATGGAAGCAATGTTGGCTTTTCTAAAGCACTGTCCCATCAGCTCTTTTGCAAGGAAATGTGAAAGATATTTATTTTTAAGCAATATCTAATTTAAAAAGGAAAAAAGATAAAAAGGAAGTGGTTAAGGGCATATTTTACTCTGCACTAATGAACTGTAAAGTATATAGTCTAAATTTTTCAGATGTTTTGAAAACAGTCCTGCAAAAAGCAAAAACACTTCGTAGAAATTTCTTTGATTTCTAGGTTGTTTCCTATGTGTTGGTACTAAAGCAGAACGTCCTTGAGCTGAGAATCTTTTCTTCTTCCCTTCCTCCCACCCTACACTGCCTTCTAACCACTGTCAGTGGGTAAAAATATTCATGTTTCAGTCCAGTACCTTTCTGTGCATCTCACACTGGAGGTTTTTTCCATTCCCCTGGGGTTGGGCAGGCCACGATTATCACTCTAATAGAGTTAATTAAGAGCCTAGAGGCCCTGATGTTTTGTTTTCTTTGGGACCAGATCTACAGCTTGGGCCCCTGAGCTACCTGCTCTGCCCCATCCCTTTTTCTGTAAAAACAGCCTGGCAAAATCTGGCAACTGGCTCTTCAGGAGCTGTGTGCACCCCCCTGGCCTCAGCTATGGAATCAGATGTAGATGTCTTTTCCTTCGCAGCATGAAGTTGAGCTCTGTTGGCTAAGGTAAGCTCCCTGAAAAGGAACAAGTCCTTAATTGTGAATTGGACAATAGCTCAAACAAATAAAAATAACCTTATGAAATGAATCAGCAAGACAAGACGTCCCCAAGAAGTCCATCTCCAGGATGGGTTTGATGCTGAGTATGCCAGCAGAGCAGAAGTCTGCTCAGAGAGCAGGTGAAGGCCATCACTTTGGGGTGCTACTCCCTTATCCTTAGCACCTGGGAGAACCCAAAGTGAGCCTTTCTCCTTGCAACAGCCTCACTTGGCTCAATGGGAATCTCTGAGAACAGGTAAGAACTTTTTTTAATAAATACAGGAGCACAGGGTCACTCCCAAATGCAGAATAAAATAATAAAGGGCTTTTATGTGGGAATCTTGCTGTCCTCTGGAGAGTTATAAAGATCAAAGACTTGAAACAGTGGCTAATTGCAGGTGAGGTTACTCCTGTGAAACAATTAGCCCGTGTGTGCGCGTGTGAAAATGGAGAGGGTGCGTTATTAGCAAACTGAGGCATCTGCTATAAAACTGCCTCAATTTTAGGGGATGTTAACTATTCCCTTGCTGAGTTATAATTCTTCTAAGTGATCAGTTTGAGTCCACAAAATCTTAGTACCCTTTCTTAGCTTATAACTGAAATATGAGTGCAAAGAGCAAGCATAGGACTTAAATGATGGGGAGAAATGAGGACAAACTAGTGTGGTGTTCTGGAGAGGAGACTATGTTCTTTAGTCTGTGAGAGCTGTTCATGTAGCAAAGAGGAAAACAGAGGTTTGAAACATATAACTTGGGGGCCTTGAAGCCTTTGTCTCAAATCTGCACAGGGCTGTTCAATGACTTAAAGGATGAGACTGTGACTATGATTTGAAATGGTCAAACCTACAAAACTAGGGTAAGAACAGACAGTTTTCCATAAAACTGAAGGCCCCCAAGGAGGTTTTTGAGCTGGACAGTCAACGCCAATTTGTTTACTACTGCTGTGGAAACTCTGACAAACTGTAGGAAAAAAAATGTCCTTTAAAGTAGTGAGGAGGGATTTCAGAGGGAGGGAGTTGAGCTGGTAATTGAACAACAAAACAACCTTAGGAAGTCATGTCTGAGAAAGGATGAGCAGAGCTGAACAAGCACAGCTCTTGGATCCAGGGCAGCCGATGTTCAGGAGACAAGGCCTGGGGCTGGCTCTGTGGTGAGCCCTGCCTGGTCAGAGGAGCAAACCAAACAAGAGAAGTGAGGGGTAGAAACTGAGACCTGATGTTTTCACAAAGGTAATGTCCTGATCTGGGGTCTTGTGTTTCTACCTCTAGAGGAAGGGCTGAAAAAAACAGTGAGAAGGGACAGGAGCTTGGAGGACAGGGATTAGTTCTGTGTCAAAGCAAAGTGAAACACACTGCTTATGAAAGTTGAGATAGTAGAGAGAACAGTGAAGAAGCAATACAATGGCAGGTAACAAGGAAATTACACCTATTTTTCCTTTGCTTCTTTTCATATAAGAGAGGTGCTCAAGAGAGAGGCTAACAACAAGCAGGTTTTCAACAAGCTTGAAAGTAACCAAAGAAAAGTCTGTATTAGCTTACTGTGCAGGTGATTTTTTTTTTCTTTCTGCCAGTATATGTGAACTCTGCAGACTGATAAACTATGAAAAGGCTACTGACATACAGCTGAGCCTGGGGGGCATATGGACTGGTAAAAGGGACACTAGTCACATTGTGCCATCATTTGAGTTCTTTATTCAGAGACAGGAAGCATAAAAAATCTGTATCCTTGTTCCCTCTTGGGCTTTTCAGGTTCTGTTTCATATCCTTAAAAAGTCTGAGGCAAGACACCTGTCCTCTGAGCTTTGGAACACGGCTGTGACTGGTACTTAACCCCTCTTTTCACAACACCTATCTCCTTTCCCTGCACCAATGGCCTAATTGCATGCATGTATGTTGACACAGGGTGGAAAGAAGAAAGTCTTTAGTTAAGCAATTAGTTGCTGCCATTGCAGGCCCTGCCACTGGATAATTAAGCACCATTAAGTAATGTTTGGTTCTGAAATGTAGCAATTATCTCTGTAATTGCAAGGACCTTCCTTGAATTCTAACCCATTTTTATTGACAAATTGAGTGTTTCTACTCCCATCTAAGCTGCTGGAGTGCCTGGTGTGAGACAGCGGGGAAGTGAAGAGGGAGAAGGAAGGAAGTGTGTTCACTGGGAGAGCCTGCCAAGAGCCAAAATTTGGTGGTGCTTTTTGTGTTGCAGGCACCTGATATTGAGCTGGTTTCACCCTGCCCATGTGAAGACCTCTCAGTCTGAGAAGGGGGATCTTCCCCTTCCTAAGACCAAAACAGAGATTGGGTGCTGGAGCACACTCTCTCTGGGCTAGCATTTGGCCTTGCCAGGTGTCTGTCTCTTTTCAAATATTCAAGTCCTCTTGCACAGCACCAGCTCGCTTCTAACCTTGATGAAGTCCAATGTCTCTGTTCTTCCAGGAGTGATCTAAGGGGATGGGGTTGGCCACTAGAGGGTAGCACAATTAAAAGCATAAAGAAGTCTCATTTCTTGAAGTCTGACTGGCTGCACAGCAGGGATGCCTCCAGGATACCTGCTGCCCAATGGATGGGGCAGTGCAATAGCAGAAGCAAGCTTATGGCGAGGAGAGGACTTGCCATGGTGAAGCAGGAGCACGTGGCAGTAGAAGAAGAGCAGGGCTCCCAGTGTTCCTCCTGCTCTTCCTGGTGACCATCCTCTTTGCTCCCTCCTCCCCAGTGTCCAGGGTCCTAAAGGAGCCTTTTGTCTTGCCTCTGCTCTTGGCTTAGTGTAATGTCCTGATCCGTGACTCTTACCCCAAGCTCAGAGCTGGGATACCACCATGACAGATGGACAACACCAAGGTCTTTCTTTGTTTTTGAGTTAACGCATCTATAAAAGACCTCTTGGGTTAAAAATATTAGCGTATGTACTGTTCTTCTCTTGGCCTTTGCTGGCATGTACAAAGTGTTATGCACACTAGTAGATGAGAATGTAAAAGGTTTTGAAACCTTACTATTGTATGAATGGAGAGAAATGAATGGCAGGTCACAGAAGAATCAAGGTTTTAATTTTAAAGCATGCTTCTGGAGCCAAAGGTCAGAGTAGAGCCATCCTCCCTTGAACAAAATCCCCACCGCAACACTGTATTAACATGATACTTAAAAATGCAGCTGCGCTCTCGGGTTAAAGTCCTGGCTCTGCAGAGAGCACACTCCGATAGGATCAGTTTCAAGGATGGAGAAATGTGGTGTCTGACGCACACTAAAATGTCTGTCTCCTGATCCGCTGTGCAGCAATGCATCAAGCACGTCTTGAAACGTGGGCTTTGCCAGCTGCCAGCACGCGCCAGGGACAGGGGGTTAGTTATGATGTTAATGTAGTTAATTGGGGGTATGGAGAAGTCCGTGAAGGAGAAGGCAAATGCTTTTCTTATAGTCGTGTGGCTCATTAGAGCAATTGCATAGCACTGGCAGGGTGAAAGCGCTTTTTCTCTTCGAGGGTATTCGTAGCATGCCAAGAAGCCTTCTTGCTTCATGGGGGTCATGATGATGTTTCCTTGCTGTGTTTTGGGCAGCATCAGGCCACGAGCAGGTGCACTGCAATAGCAGAGTACAGTGTTATGACACTGCTGTGAAAGAATCCAAGTGACTCAAGGTAGAAGTTTTTGATTGCATAGAAAAGGGCCAACATGAAACTGATCCTCACTAGTTGCAGGATATCACTGTAGTAGCAAGACAGAAGAGCACAGAGTGCTTGTTTAACTGTGAATATGCCCTTGTAACTGTGGCCAAACTGTGGCCTTTGTGCTGCATCTGCCCATTTTTAACCAAAAATTTATTCACCAGATTGTGATTGATCAGGTTAATGCATCTTCAGAGGTTGTTGCCGGTCAGCTGCCACCAAGCAAAGCTTAATCTGCTTGTCCCAGAATACCCTAAATGTGAAGTGACTCCCTGCCAGCTCTCATGCACACCCATTAACCTCCAGGAATCCTTGCAGTTTTTTCTCTTTTGGATATGTTTTATACTACTCTGTTCTCAGATATGTAATACCCTCAGAGCAGTGGGGGAGGCAACATTTGACCCCCACTTTGTTGTTTTACAGGCTGCCAGGTGATCTGGGGCTCTTGATGTTGTGCTTTGGGGAGGAGTGCGTGTGTGTGTGTGCAGGGTTATAGTCAGTGAGGGTCATTCACTTCTGGAAGAAAGGTGTCCTTCCTAGAGACAAGGGCAATGAGGCAATGGACCTCAAGTGCACAGACTCCTCAGGAACTGAGAAGCACATTTATTCTGTGCCTTCCCTGGCAGCCTCCAGCTCCCCAGTGCCTTTTTCTACATTGCTTTAGGCTAGTACTACATGAGCAGGACTTCCCAGGGATGGCCAGCAAAGACTGGGAGGTTCTGGAGTGCCTTACTGAAGGAAATGAACATTGACCAGCTGGCAGCATGGGTGTGAACCATTCCCCTGGACCTCTGAAGCGTGTGCAAGTACTGTAGTGTGTTGAGCTGAGTTTGTTGGCCCTTTCTTTGTTGCCTTAGGGAACAAACAAGTCTCTTATTAGCCCTCAGGTGGCCTGGTCTGGGTCTGTATTCAGGGTGGCACACTGCTTCCCTGGCCCGACCCTGACCCTGGAGCGCAACGGGAGGAAGATGACTGGGAGGGGGAGAGCATGGGGGCTATTTTTGCTCCCATATCACTATCTAGTTAGACTCCAAGATGCTGTCCTTCACTGCTGTGTGCTGCCTCGCTTGCTCTGTGGCTCTCAAGTGTTTATCATTGACAGGCTGTGAGCAGATGGACTGGCAAGAAGAGATAAATTTGACCCAAGAAGATGTCATTTGAGGAACAGCTGAGGCTAGTGTTTCACCAGATGTCCCAGCTTTAACCCATTAGCAGCTTCAAGGAACTCAGCATTGTCAATGGCTTAAACACACTCCAATACCACACAGGCAGGGCACAAAGGCTATTGTTACAATTTGCACAATAAGCAGATATTCCAGGTGTTTCCAAGGGGACTGCCATAAACTCAAGCCAAATAGGCATGTGATGTGTACCACGGTTAATAGTGTCCTCTGCAAGTTTGGCTCAGACAGCTAGAGTTAGGCTAAATGTTACCCATTCAGTGCTAAATGAATCTGCTGATGCGCGAACCAGGAGATACCATGTTATGACAATACTGACAAATTCTCTCAAAGGCATCCATGTGATTGGGGTAGCTGGTTTTGCCCTTAGCAGATCTGTGTTGGGTGTCCCAAGAGTCACTGCTACTTCTGCTGCCAGATTAAATGTGTAAGCATGTGCCTGGTGACAGTGTACCTCAGGCTGCGACAATGAGGGTTGTTCATCATCAGGTTGTGCCTAGGAAATACTGCAGAGTGGTGAATGAGCCCACGTAAGTGGGTGGACATGCACAGAGTCAGTCAGTGAGAATGTTACACAGAGTTGTACAGAGCACATTCCAGCAGCCTCAGTGCACAGCACTGAGTGCCAATGTCTCTGCATCTGCACCCAGTGTTTCTGTCACTCTGCCTGTGTGGTCCTCCAGGAAGGGTTGTCATCTGCCATTTAGATAAATTTAAGACAACACGTTTAAATTGGTAAAAGGAAGTTGTGGCTGTAAGGTTTATTCTTTAGTGTAGAGATGTGAGATTTATGGATCTTTGAGCCAGTGAGACAAACTGGCTGTGGCCTGAGCAGAAGAGTATGCCCACAGTTGCACTATCTCCCAGTTTCTACTGATGGCTTTATGCTTTTTTGTTGGAGGTGACTGTAACACTGGTTTTATTGGTTTTGGCAGCTCCTGCACTGAGACAGTATCTAGTGTGGCAGGGACACAGACAGGTGTCTGTTACTTGCCCATGCAACTTCTTGTTGTCAGTGTTGTGGAGAGCTGAACGCTTTGGGGTTGTGTCCTATATGTAGTCTGAAAAAGACCAAGTTTACAGTGTCTCATGTTAAATCCCAGTTTGTCACCTTTAGCTCTGATGAATCCACTACCATGTAAGCTCCCAACTGACATAGCCAGAAAGTCAAGGGGAAACTGAGCACTTTCTCATTAGCTGATGTTTGTTAATGGATGTTTTTCACCACAGGCAAAATTGAGTCTAATCAAATTGCCCTTTTCAAATTAATTGCCTTGTTCAAGGCCTGATCTGGGAGGTGGAAGAACAACTCCTCTCTCTTTATCTAGAAGAGTGTGAGGGAGTGTTTGGCACTGTATGAGCCTGTTTCAAATGCAGCATTTCTCTTGCTGGGTCTCTACTGTGATTCCGGGGAAGTCACAGATTCAAATCTACCTCTGTCTTTTCTCTAAAGACCTGGAACAGAGTATCCCTCTTGGCAGCAGTCTGTGCAGTTTTCTACCAGATTTTGTGAGATATTTAGGGCCAGATATAAACCAATGTCCTCAGATCCCCATAAATCTGTCCCTTTCCCACTGAAGTGGAAATTCATATTCTTGACCTATCCCTGTTCAGCTGAGAGGATGTTAACACTGAAGTCAGGGGCTAATGTGTACCAGCAGAGTGTTTCCCTTGCAACCAGTTTAATTCAGGATTCTTTAGGGAAACCACTCCCAGGCTTGAGCACAGATCTGAGAGCTCCCTACTGCAAGGATTGCACTGCAGACAATTTTTGTACTTGAGCAGGGCTCCAAATGCTCGGCTGTGAATGCCAGCATTTACAAAAGCTGCCCAGCTGCTTTTGGATGTGTGCACTGTTTACATGCAGACTCCAGCTGGTTGCCACAGTAGGATTCAGCCAGGCAGGATCTCTTAGGAAAACGCTTCCCTCTGCTACAGAGATGAGGCAGTGTCTGTGTTGGTAGCAGGACAAGCTGGTTGGTTTTATCACCCTGAGACTTGTCTTGTGGACAAGAAAAGTCACAAAAGCTACCCCAGAAAGGCACAGGAGTTAGTGGTGTTAATCTACACAAGAGATGCTGGCACTCCCAGTTCTGGGAATTTGATGTCTCTGCTGCACTTGTAGTGACAGTTCTGTTGTGAAAACTGAAGTACAGAAAGCAAGAAATCCCTTTCTATCCTAGCAAATATGATTTTGGCCACTAAATGGTCTATTTTCCTGGGAGATCACCTCCTCCTAACTTTTCTTGCCCCTTTGGGTGTCACAACGAATCTTCAAATGGGAAGATACAATAATAAGGACAGAGTTGATTGGAAATAGTGCTCGGATAGGCAAAACCAGAAGGTGTTCTATGCACTGGGCTGGGGAATCCACCACCACTGTGGACTGACCTTCGCAGGCTGTCCATATGTGAGTGGGTATTTTAAATAGCATTTTATTAGCATTTAATTCAACGTATTGTTCAAGAAGGATTTTCTGTTTCTTCCTCTTCTCTCCCCCCTCCCCAGAGTGCTGGGAAATTCATCCCAGAAAAAAGAAACTGGAAGATGTGTGACTCTTGGGGGTTTTCAAGTACTGATAAGAATTGTGGAAAGTCCCATAGGTGTGCATTTTCCTTCATTACTCAATCAGACTTGGCATTAATATTTCTTAGGAACCTGCCTCTCTCTGTGTCTTGTTTTATGCAGTTTGATTGTTATGACACGTACAGTAGCTGAAATTTAAAATCCATTGAACTGGGGCCAATATCTTCTCAGTGGCCACTGATTGGGAATTCTGTGAGTTTTTTTAGACACCCACTGCAAATGGTTCACCCCTGCCTTTCCAGAGGAGCTGAGCATTCATGAGTGCTCTGAAATAGACCATGACATGCTGCTACGTTAGCAGTTTTAATGAGATCTGTGGAACAGCTCTGTCCTGCAATCTTATTTATTCCACTGCCTAGTAATTGTTAATGGGAATTTTCTTTGCTGAAGAAGTGAATATTTTGTCAGAACAAAGATTGCTGGGGCTTACCAACTTCTTTCTGATTAGGTTCATCAGTCAGTATTTTCTAATTAGGAAAAGAAGAGTGTATTGGAAATCTTACAATTAAGAAAAGTCCTCTCAACAAGTAGAATTTTAGAAGTTTGCTGACATCATATTTCTGATGCAAGTTGAAAATTTTTTGTTTTAAGATGTTGCATGGGAAAACATGGATTTGTTTTGTCAGAGGGGGTATTATTTCATTTTTAATCAAGATTAAACCAAGCAAATAAGGTGCCTTTCCAAATTTCACTGGATAAAAGTGTTACCCTTTTAGTATTTTAAATGCATAACCCATGCTATGCAGCAGAGCAACATTTTCTTCTTGATGATGAGTGGAAGTGAGAAGCCACTGATGCTACAATTAAGGGCAGAACAGTATTAACTGCCTGGTGACATCATGTATTCTGTCTTCTGGGCAAGGTGCCTTGCTTGCCCTTCAGTTCATGCTCTCCTTCAAACTGCATGGCATGGATGGAAAACCACAGCTGGGCTGTGGCTTCAGGTGACCTGGGAGCAGTGGGGGGAGAAATCAGTGCCTCATGCTGTCCTATAGCATGCACTGTCCTGCAGTGCCAATGGCACAGTCATGTTTTGTTTGACCTTTGTACCTCCTCCCTCCTTGTAGCAATTCTAGGTGATGAGAGAACCATTGTCAGAAATGTTTCCAAGTTGGAGAGCTGCTGAGGTTGGTCGTCCTCAGAGTTCAAGCCAACATGGAGCTGTGCAGACATTTGCTAGTAGCTCAGGTGGCTACACAGCCCCTTGCCTTGCTGGGGAGCACAAGGGATTTAGCCTGGCCAAATGAAAGGGGCAGCTGATTTCCATATCAGCCTTTATGAGAGGTGCAGCCCAGGGAATGGCTGGGTTCACGTTCGGGACGGCTCTTGGGGGTTCACTGCAGGCCAGGCAGGAGGAAGTCACCGCTGCTGCCTGGCTTAGATCTTCCAAAACTGCTGAAGGCAGAAAGGCAAAGAAGCAGCAGACAGCAAAGGAAAGATTAATTGGCCAGCTGCCTGAAGGGCTGGTTGGGGTTGTATTTCTTGTTCTTACCCTTGCAAATTTCTGCAGGATTGTAAATCTTGAGCTGCTTCCCAAATGGGGAGACTTCAGGTGTGTTTTTCTAAATAAGCAAACCTGAGCATACTTAAGTTCTTTGACTCAACACACAGGAATTCCCATTGGCTTTATTACACACTGACAAGTGTGCTGGGGAAAGCAGAACAGATCAATGGCTGTGTTTGAAGTGGGCCATAAATCACTCATGACACCAGGCAGCAGATTGAGTGACTTGCCTTGTTCCTCCTCCCTTCCCAGCACACCAGTGCTGACCCTGGCTTGCCACCGAGCCGCGGGGAGAGATGCCCGTGATTAATGCTGCAAATGAAACTCTGGCAGCAGGCGGACTTGAGCCAAAGGTCTCTGCAGGGAAAAGTCAGAGGACAGCCAAGCGAGTCAGACAAGGAGTAAATTCAAATGGGTTAAATCCTCCCCAGCACCACTGGGTCCATGTTTTCTCTCACTCTTTTCTCAGTGCCCCTGTGAAATCCTGACTTTACATAAAGGTCTGTCCCTGCCCCAAACACGCTGTGAGAGCGTTTAACGTCATGGGTTGAGCAATGACGATGTTAAAGCTGCAAATTGCACAGGAGGGTTTCTGATGCCAGATGTGGGAATTTGGCCTCTGACAGGTTTTGACTTTTTGGAAGGAGCCGAGATGGGCAGATGGTTTTGAATTTAATACTTTCTTCACTGGAAATTGTAGCCTTGGGGTGATAGAAAATCAGACGTAGCCCTGGTCTAGACAGAAAAGGGGTGTGAGAACCTCCAGAGTGCCAAGCACTCTCCTCCCCTGCCCCTGTGCGCCAGAGCTGGCGTGGGAAGGGAGGGACAATAAGAAAACATGCTGGAAAAATCACACCATTCTTGTTTGAAGATTTCAGACTGCTCTTTTATTTTTACTGATAGATTGAGATCAAAATTAGGGAAATTATAATTTAAAAAATTAAAGCAATAGAAAGCACAGCCACTCTTCCAGTTTGGTTGAAACCCTTTTTTTAGTGGGAGGAGAGAGTAAGAAAATAACTAGATTTTTAATCCAAATTGAAAAATAAACCCTCCTCCAGTTCCAGCAGTGGTTTTTCACTTCACTTGGGAGCTGTCTTTGTGAAAGAAACAGTTAAGCAACCAAAAGAAACCCACCCCTGCATGCACAGAGCTTGCTCCTTCCATGGGAGCACGGGATACTGGGAGTGCCTTGTGCTATTAGATAAGAGACAAGATGCCAGGGCTGTGGGTCTGCCCACAGGCAAAATCTTAATTAAAAATTATCTATATTATATCAAATATTTTTCTGAAATTTTTCATAGTTGTTTCCATGTCTGGTGCTAAAAAGAAATCAAGGGGATATTTTGCAGGATCCTGACATTCATACTTTTATCCTCTAAATGCCTTTTTATTTCCAAAAAGGTCCAAGTCTGTGCTGATGCTGTGTTTGGCAAATAACAAATCTTTGTTACGCTGACGGATTTTTTTTTTTAAAAATTTTATTAAGTCAATAAGAACCGTAGGAGAAGCAGGAAATGCCATTGATGATAGCATCTTCAAGCTTTTCCTCTTGAAAAAGCAGACTTGTAATGGACACCCAAGGGCCCCACCCTGTCTGTTCAAATAACTTCAAAATTCAGGAAAATGCAATAGAAATCAGCCACTGTCAGAATGGGACCCTTCCAGCTTCGCAGACAGGGCTATGTGCAGTGTTAGCACATACCAGAGGACTTCTGCCGAATTGCGAAAAGGGAGTTTGATGTTTGTTGGCACTTTGGTTCCCGTGCTTTGGGAGAGGGCAGGCCTGGCCAGGTTGCTTTCCTTTGTGGTTTGGGGTTTTTTTTGGGCAAAGTAAAGCATTCAGAAATGGAAACTCTTGGTGAGGAGATAGCTTTTCTTTCCCGTCCATCGTGCTCCTCTCAAGCACAACTCAATTTTACTTTACAGGGTTTCCCTTTCATCTGAAACCTTCCAATTTCAGGCAGGTTAGCTTGCCAAGGTGCACCTTCCCTTTCATAAATATTGCAGTAGCTACAGGCTATGGAGAGTTAGCCAAGCCAGTTCTCTTCATCTATCATGATCTCACCCCTCCCTTAACCCCCTCCTCTCCTGCCCTCTCATTAAATAAGAACAAAAGGTAAACCATAACCCTCTCACATGCCACATTAACATATGGTATAATTTTTCAGTTCTGCCCAGTTCTGGGCAGCTGTGTGTTTGTGCAGAAAATGAGGCATCCCTCATGTTGGGAACACTTGCAATCTTCTGTCCAAACTTGCTCCACATTGGAACATCCTGGGCTACCCAAATGTTGCTCAAATAACGATAAAGTATTGGGCACTTTTTATGCCCCTGGGTATCAGAGGCTGGAAGGACCTATTCCTGCTCCCTGGAATCTAAGAGGTAGCTTCCTAAACTCTTCTTTCCCTCACCTTGAGCTCATCAAGGGTTAGCAGAGCTGCTGCCTCTGACATTTTGGGGATCAGGTCTTTGGGGAAGTGGCGCTTGCTCTGCCCCTGCCTGCTGTGGAGGTTTTCCTCTTGGGGCTGGCTGTTCTGCAGCCACGCTCTGTGAGAGCAGGGTCTGTGTGGAGCTCTGCAACTGGTGTTCCTGCTGGGAGCCAGGGCTGCTCTGCCTCCTACCTGGGTTGCAGGGGAGTTCAGCTTAGTTCTGCAAACAGAAATGACTTGAAATACAGGTTCCTAGCACTCAGCTAAGTAGGGAATGCTTTTCATTCCCTGTGGCCTTCTGGCACTGCTAACACACAGGAGAATGGGGTTTGTGTGCACCCTCACTGCAGGTCTGTTTGAGTCTCTGTACACAGGCACATGTGTATGTATGTGAATGCATAAAGGCACACTTCAAAACAATGTTCTTTTAGCATGCTTCAAGGATACAATTACTTCTGCTTAAAGCAGCCAAAGATAAGCAACTAATACATTGACTCATGGAGCCATTCCTTTGCTCTAATGTCATAACAGCAGATGCTGAACTGTGCATAGTCTTGTTAGTGGCTGTATTACAGCACTGCCCAGAACCCCAGATGCTCTGACCATGCTCATTGCTATGTATAGTGATGTTTACACATGTGTGTAAGCCTGAGCACATAAGATGATGAAATGGGTGAAGGACAAGACCAGCATCTGTAAAGCAATGTGAAAAAGTTCTTTGTCTTAGTAATTTCCAGCACACAAAGAGGCCTAGCAAGGAAACAAATTCTTCTGTCTGTTTCAAATTTTCAGGGAAACTGTCACATTCTAACAGATGACTTTTTTTTTGTAGTTTTTTTTTGGGAAAGCACAAACAATGATAAACAAAATACAAAACAGCCATCAAATCTTAAAATATTATCGGAAAATAGCCCAGACCTTGCAGCTTACATGCGAGATATGTTCCATGTATCTCACAGTTTCGGAGTGATAGTGTGATGAGTGTGGTGCAAAAGCCATATTTCCCTTATGTTTTCTTAGAAATTTTTTAAGAAGCTCTGATTATTACTAGACTGGGCAGGTTATGTGGAGGGGAGTTTGAGGGTGAATACACTTTACCTTTAACACTCCTCTCTATTGCTTCCAGAGCAGAGATGCCCTGCTCTGCGTTTTCTCCAGCTTCTCATTCCCTTTCACTCCAAGTAGCTTTCAGTTCTGTTCAGGGTTGAGCCATTCATCAGGGGGCTCTGCTCAGCCCTTCGTTGCTGCCAAGAGTGGTTTTCTCTCCTTCCATGTTTCTAAAATGTCTCCCCTCACATGCCCACACTTACATCTGTCAAGGACACCAACAGGTGACAACCTTCCTCCTCCCCATCTCGTCAAGGCTAGAAAAGGCTGTGGCAAAGGGAGCACTTACAAATAAGGCTAGATTTGGTGACCGAGGTCCATGATGCATTTTTTTATTTATACCCATGCACGCACACTTGCGTGTATGTTACAATGACTTCAGGGGACTGGAGGGGACTTTCCGCAAGGATTAACTGAGTGTGCCTTCAACAAGGTAATGCAACGAACTTGCCTTGGCTGCTGTGTGCTTAATTAGGGCTTTTTGTCATATAGAAACTGTTATTTAAAAGAGCTAAATGTGGTTAGTGAAAGATACTGCTGTCCTAATTCAGTGAATCTCTTACCAGGAAACTAAGGAGGTTTGCAAGGCACCTTTGTCTAAAATAATTGCTGGATTTTGTTACTGACAGTGTAGTGCTACAGAGATGGTGTCTGCTAGTTGCCATATGTATGTGAGCAATGAGTCCCTGCTCCAAAGAGTGCAGATCCAGATGTTGGGTGCAATCTGATGAAGAGTGGAGAAGATCTGGAGACTGAAAAATTTGCAGAAATTGTTTCCAAGTACAGTTCTCTCCCTAAAGTCCAAAGTGTTATGGTTGAACTAGGTCCTGAAAATAAATTAGGAGGGAAGGGTGTAGACTTTTCTCTACCATTCCCTCTGTAAACACTGGATTCACCAGGTGGGTCTGTGCAAGAAAGCGACCAAGCAGTGGGCACAGAAAATGCTGCTAGTGAGGTGGTGAGGTGAAGGACCCTAAGATCCCTCTTTCAGACACTCAGAAGATGTATCTGCCATCTTTTTAATGTCCATGACATGCTCTTGCACAACTCAACTTCAGTAAATCATCTGAAAATGCATTTCTAGCCCATAGTAACTTCAAGGCATCCAGACTGTGTTTAGTACCTGCATTATCTCCAAGTTACAGAGACCTGTGGGCATTACTAATTGATAGTCAAGACCACCTCTCTTCTAAGACACAGTCAGAAATGAAAAAGGGGAGTTAGAAAACTGTGAATAGTATCCATATGTGCAGCAATACATGTGCTCTTCCACATAACTAGCATTTCCCCATGGAATATGCAGTGAGTACACCTCGGACATTTGGTGTGTAACAGGGGTATTGAGTTTTGAGTTGGGTTTTCTGCAGTGTGTGGTAAATTTGAAGGCTTAAGACTCAGGGAACGTTTATGAAGCATGAGAATACTGCTGCTGACATAATGGGACCAAACTTCACTTTGATCCTGTATGCAGACCTTTGAGTCTGAGCCATATGTTATGAAAAAAAAGCCAATTTCCAAACCAGAGGTTTGGTGATGACCTATCCCAGAAACTGTCACAGATGTGGGGTAGAAAGCTTGCTGTTAATAGTTTTGGTGCAAGAAGAGGAGCAGGTTTTATTGGTGCCCTAAATTGAGTTGAAAATTCTATGAGACCAGAGTTTCTGGAAAAAAACCAACAAAACACCAAACCTAAACCAAACAAAACCCCAACTAGGTCTTTGGAGGTTATGCTACAGTGCCAGAGAAGGACAGATCTGATGCATCTAGGAATCAAGAGATTTAGAGTGTGAATTTAAAGTTTTTCAAAGCAAAGTTTCATATGCTGCAGGAAGGTGAGGGAAGGGATCAATAGGAGTTGCTTTATCTCCCTCCCAATCCACTCACTGATCCTTAACCTCATCTCTTTTGAGCAGCTGTCAGCTGTAAGGCAGAAGTGAAACTCCTGGTGTGAGTTTTCTCCTTCACTATGAGCATCAGTGCAGGGGCTGCTCACCAACAAAGGTCTTGCCATGGTGCCTCCTAGACTAACCACACTGCAATCATGGGGAGCAGGAGCCCAATCCTCTCCTTCACCTGCTCTCCATGCAGCTGTCTTCTTGACTTATGTGCGAACTGCATTCACGAGCACAGGCAGCCAGTGAAGAATAATTTAATAGGGTTAATTTACACATCTTGACCCTAGCATGTTTCTGCTCATCCCAGGAGCCAGCTGGTATTGGTAAATTATGATTTTGACTAACCACATTCAGTTTAGTGTCTGTAGAAGCACTTGAGGCCCTTCACCACTCATATTTGCGAGAAACACCTGCACAGAGTGACCAGGAAAGGTGAATGGAGAGAGCCTTATCCTGCCCTAAAACCCGAGTGTGCTGAAGAGAACAGGAATGACTCAGCAGATTGGCTGCTGACAGCACCTATTCTACAACACTTGGTGGCTGTTTGCTTTCCTTCTTCCCTTTCCCTGTATGGTGTTTAGGCTGTAGGATAGACAGATAACATTTTCAAGGTCATATTGTCCCAATGGGGACATAAAGGTTTTTCTTGGCCAACAGACATTCCTCATGGAGCAATGCAGAGTTTTTAGGGAGGCCGAACCAGCTACCACACTGTTGGGATCTAGTTGCAGCACTGGCAGAGCCTGGTCAGGCCACATCCTGTTGGCTATTTCATGAACACAAAGATCTCTGCTGAGATTTATTAAATAGCATCAAAGCTCTTTGCTTCTCAGTGGGAAATTAATGGAAGTTGGGCTCCTAAGGCCCCAAGGGTTCAGGGATCAACTCAGTTGCTCTGCTGTCCAACACCAGTCTCACCTCCTAAGCTTGGGATAGTTGAGAGGGAACAGTTGACTGGGAACTTAATTGTTCTCCTACTGACTGAGTATTGATGGATGAAGTCAAAAAGGCCTGGCTATCCTGCATCAAGGAAGTATCCAACAGTTGAAAAATTAGTTTGCTTTTGAGGTTTCTGTGAATAAAATTAAACTGAAAGGGTCTTCTTTATGATTTTTCTTTTCTTCTTCTAGTATCCCCTACAGACGAGAAGATAATCTAGCCATGTGCTTTACGAGGTTTGATTCAGTGTTGGTATGGCTGAGTCACATGCCTGTTCTGTCTGATGCCATCACACCCATGAAACACACAACATGTTATTGCTCAGTGGCTTAGCAACATACACTGTAGCTGGCCTCCTGCAAGCTTCTCACCTTTGCCTTCCCTTCAGGGCCGGTATTTAGCAAACAGAATTTGCAGTGCCATGGTTACCAGCAAATAGGGCTTGGGACCTTTGAGCCATTTTCCAGTGTCTTGGGTGATATCAGCGGCTTGTAATACTGTAGCACTTTTTGCTAATTCAGCTTTTCATAGAATTGTATCTGCTGGGGGGGGAATCAAATTGTGGGGAATCTCAAGATTGCATCATTTGGTCTCTCACTGCAATGACAGCTAAAGCTTTCACATGCTGAAACCCAGGAGAGAATTAAGGAACTTGTGTTTAAGCTTTCCATACCATCTGCCAGCCCAGACCAGTGAACTATAACATCTAATGTATATATTTTAATATAACGGACATTTAAGAATTTATATGGAAGTAAATTAGTTCCAAGAGGACCATTCTACAAGCCCACAGGGCCACGAAAACCTAAGGATTTGAGTAGCTCAAGTGCTGCCTCTGTACCCATTTATGGCTTGGAATAAGTCTGAAAACAGGACCCGTAGTGGTGCTTGCAACCAGGTGCTTTCCCAGACCATCCTGATACTTTCTTGATACTTAATAGCTGCAAATTCCATGAATGTGTTTGGTCACCTCTTCTACTCATATAAGCTTTTAGTGACCTAGCTGCTCTTTCCTTGATCTCACCCCAGTCTTCAGTTTCCAATGCTGCATATTACGCTGCCATTGTCTTGGCAGAATCTTGCTTGTTTTTTTCTTAATGTTCTGCCTCCCTTAGTTACCAGAAATCCTACTGTGGATGTTAGAAAGTTTGCCTAATCCACGGAAAGCTTTGTAAAAGCTCGATTTTAATTGTGTGTTACATTTGGTGAAGAATGCTAATATTCTAAAAAACAGAAAATCTTACAGAAAAATCCCATTTCTTTCTGTATCCAGCAAGGTGTACTGGTGTCCCACTGAGTTTCTGGTTGTGCCCAATGCTAAGGACCCATTACCACTTAAAGCATGAAAATGGGGAACCCAGTGCTTTTATGTGACTAAGAGGAGGTAAATTCAGGCTGTTATGTATGTTAAGGGTCTATATATGTGTCTGTGTAACAGAGGACGAGGTCCTCATATGTGATGGGGGATTGTAAAGCTGTGTGGGCTTTCCACAAAAATAAGTATTTGGTAAATCTGTCCAGGCTGGCTGTGAGCCTCACCCTGACAGGTTGGGGTGTAAGGGACAGATATGTGCTGTTTTCTGCACTGAACTCACCTACACATCTGAGGTGTCAGGACTGGATACATTTTTTGAGGGTGAATTGGGAACCTTGGAGTCTTATGGGAATGGGTCAGCTTTTAGTACAGGTCAGGACCTCTACAGGGTGAAAGGATTTTCTCCTCCTGGCCATGCCAACTTCAATGATGCCCACACAAATGCTTTCAGGGTTAATGTGCCTCGAGGAAGAGTGTTTGTGAACTTTCTTTGTCTCCCTTCAGGGGCCTTCCCAAAGGAAAAGATCCTTCCTTTGTTTTTGGGGGTTTTTTTAAGAAAAAATGTTCTCCATTATACATGAAATGAATGCACTTGAAGCAAAATTTTTCCATGAAATCTAGTATTTGTTCAGGATCACAGATGCAGGTATTTAAGTACCTAAGGCTACATAAGAACACCCAGAGGCATCAACCTTTGAACATTTTTTATTCTGCTATACCAGATTTTTTTTCAGAAACTCTCAGGAGAGATGAGATGGAGTCTGGAAGACAGCCTAATTCTGAGACATATTGTTCTCTGTAGCTAGAGTATCTTACAAACAAAAGGCTAATAGTTTGGGAGTTTAATGCCTCTGGGGAATTGCAGCTTGACCTATGTCCTGCTTTATGCATCTGATTTCGTTGACTGTGCTTTGCAGGATTGCATTTCTTTGATCAAAATCATAAAGGATTGGCTCAGCTGGGATTAAGAAGGACCCATGTGCCTGGCTCTCATTGCTGAGTTTTAGACACAAAACTAGGCACACAACTCCCTGACTGAGTTGCGGAGAGATAGAGGTGCTTCACTTAAAAAAGATTCTCAATATGCAAGCAGTTGCCAAGAGATCCCTAGCTGGTTTCTGTTCAGATTTTCAGGATCTTTTCTTCCCTATTTTTTTTGGCGAAATTCAAGCTGTTTTACAAGCCATGCCATTTCACAGAGCTTTAATTCAAGAGATTGAATTCTCAATTACCCTGTCAAATGCTCCCTAGGAGAGCAAGAAATGTTTTTCAGCCAGTTCACCTCTTTACCTAATATAAATAGGGAGAAGTGAAGAGAAAGAAAAAAGAAACTTAGGAATGAGCTAATTCTCCAGAATTTGAAGTTATTTACCAGCTACAGAGTACATAAGTTTTGTGCCTCTCAGTGACTTGATTGTCAGGTGGTATTTCTCATAAAGCTTACCTGGTCCACTGAGATAGAGGTGCCAGTGCTTTTCGCAGTCATGCTCTTGACAGAGGGACTCAGCTTCAGCTAATCATGTGGCCACAAAATCAGTTTTATTGACTTCATTGGGCCAACTTGTATGTCAGCCAGGACTGTGCTTATGTGCTCTCTGAGGTCAAGCCTGCCTTTCTTTGTGCCAGGAAGAACATAGGCACTGCTCACATTACAGCAGCTCAACAATATCCATTGTTGTATGATAACAGCACACACAGGGACACCCACTTTGCAGCAAATTTCATTTAATGTCAGAAAAGAGAGCCAAGCTTCATTTGCTGCAGGCAAAGCCCAGGGCATAATTCCTTGCACCATGTCAGATGATGTGCAATAGCTCATTAGGCAATAGCATCTTCATCACGCACCAGAACCTCATGTCCTGACCAGTGTGGGAAGAGGACGGAAAGTCGACCATCTAATTTCCTGACATCCCTTTGAGGTTGTGTCATCACAGTAGCTGGAAATCTATCTTGAAGGTATTTTTCCTCAAAACTTCACTGTAGCCCAAAATCAAAGCACATGCTCCTGGTTTGAAAAGAAGCATATCTCAAAGCAGGGAGCTGTGACAATAAATGTTCTTGTGGTCGTTCCAGGACCACTATTCAGAAAGACAAATATTGTTGTACTGCCCTTGGCATCATAAACCTGCACTTTGGTTTCCACTTAGCATCCTTCTGAGGTGAAGCAGATCTCCACCTGTGGTCTTGCATGCCCTTTGTGCTGGGATCACAGCACAGGATATTTTTGTAAATTATCTAATGACCAAACTGAAAAGATAGTCTTTCTAGGGTTACCACTGAAGGCAGGACATGACTCCAGAACACAGTATCCAAGCATCTTTGCTTAGTAAGGGAGTGTGGTTGGCTGCAGTGTCTTCCCTCTGTGCCCAATGAGAAGGACTGCAGGGCTCGGGTTAGCAGTATCTTGGTGATATGAGCCCCCATAGGGTTTATGTCATACCTATATTTCAGAAGTTACAGAATGTGAAAGATATTATTACCAAAGAAGCATGTTGCAGAGCCAGCTCCTCTGGCCTAACGACACCTTCTTTTTAAAGGTTTCTGTGTAATGCAAATTTAAAATAAGTGCTGTGGAGTGGTACTTTATTACAAGTCAAATGAATTCCTCTTGTTCCATTACATGGGGAATGGAATGGTTGTGCAGCAGTAAATGGATCTCAGGAGAAATCCAATGTATATAGCTGAGATCTGGTTTGTGAGAGCACAGTGTTACCAAGGATAGGTTCACAATTACATTCACAATCTCCCTTCTGCAACTGAAGTGAAACTGAAATTATTCAAGGACATGAGCACTGTCCTATTGAGCCTACTGATGCATCTGTTAAATGTCCTGTTCAGCTATTGTAGTGTTAGAAGTCAGATTTTTTTTTTTTTTATGGTTGTGAAGCCAGGAAAAATGTTTGTCCTGTTTTATAATGGAAAATTATAGGTTCTTTGGCTTGTGATATTCACTTCTGCTGAATTACTTTGTTTGTTTACTTCTAATTCTGTAAATGTAATAAGCTTATTGTAGATATAAAAAAGAAGTCTAAAGTTGGTGGGGTTGGCTAAAAGAACCTTTCATCAAACGATTTTCTTCTCACTTTAGTTTACACTGTGGAGTTTGAGCTTTTGCATTCTTTTAAGCAATCTCTCCTGGTTAACCAAAACATTTTAATCAGATGCAAAGTCTTTGCTTTCCATACCTATGTGCAATGAAAGTGGCATGCTTTTGTCTGCACCCCTCAATAGCAGAATTCTCTCATTTTGACTATCAAAACTGCCTGTGACAGGAAAGCAGTGATTTTAGTAGTTCTGGGTTTTGGGCTAAGCAAAGGCTGCTGCCCTCCCCTGGATGGAATGCCAGATCTCTGGTCACACCTAAGAGCATCAGTTCCTAAATCTGAGACCAAGACTTTGACTATGGCTGGAGCATTTTTAGGACTAGGGCATGTAGCATGACAAGCGTGGTCCCAGATGTGACTTTTCAAGCAGCAAATTGCAACCAAATATGGGTCTGTGCACCGAAAACTTAAGGTAAGGAAATTCTATGGCCAGCGCTGATGGCACAGCAACTCTATTTCCGCTTTTTCTATTACTAAATGTGCCCAAGTGGCAGTATCTTCTATTTTGGGGAGTGGAGAAATCTGGACATGTACCTCATTCTCAAAATGCAATGCCAATAAATTGTTGCAGAATGATTCAGAAAGCCTATTATTGCCTGTGCATAGGTTAGTCCCCGTTGTTCCCTCAGTCTTGGGAAGTCAAGGTAATGATTCACCTTATTACCTCTTTGTAAAAACTGAAAAAGATGAACCCCCCAAAAAAGTACAACAGTGAATGAAAATAGGGCAAAGTTCTCAGTCATGGTTCTGGATTAGCAGAAATTTTCACTGTGTAAAGGAAGCAAGGCACACAAACCTAAAGGCTCATAGGGATATGTGAACACTTGCCCCTAAAGCAACAAAGAATTACTCAGTCTTAAGGGTAGGATACCAGGGAGATCAGATCATAAACTAAGAGGCAAAGTTGGGGCATTATGAAGGATTCTCCTGAAGTTCATCTGGAAAACTCTTCTGCTTTTTGGGAGAGAGGATCATACACAAGTGTCTGTCCTTTGTTCTTTGCAGGAAGATAGGATGATCCTCCTGAAGGAGATATAAAACCTGTCTGGATGCTTGAGGCCCTTATCTGGCTTTGGAAAAGGAAAGCTGCTAAAAGTCTTTTCAAAGGACAGAAAATGGGAAAATATCGGACTTAGTCCATTTCCTGTCCTAATGCTCTCTACAGGTCTTTGCTTTTTGACATTCCTTTTAGCCCTTTTCCCCACACCATTTCTAAAATTGGTTGGACTATATCCTATATCCTATCTATGTGTCTGACTTTCTGTGCCTGACAGGCAATTCTACTTGCATCTCCTCCCAGGAGTTGTCAGGTCCAAGGGGATGTCAGGAAGGAATGAGTGCTCATAGGATGGCATGAACTGGAAGGTCTAGTAAGGGTCGCCAGATGTGATCTAAGGCTTGCGAAGTTTCAGAGGTTTTGATGAATAAAACAGTAGAAGCCCGAAGTGTGCTTTTGCTTTCTCTCTCCCAGCTTCATTTACTTGCTCATTAAACTCAGAAGCATGTAGCTACACCCATAGAAAATTACTGCATTTCGTAACGTTTAATTGATTTGCCTATTTATGGGGAAACTGGTATTTCGGGACTATCCAACTGTGCCATCACTATCACCTTTTCATGGGTCTCTGCCTGTTTGTTTAATGCAGAGAACCTGTGATGTGTGTCTGCCTGGCATAGACCTGGCAGATCCATAGGCTGAATTCTCCACTGCAGGTTACTGAAATTAGGAGAGCTCTTATTTGTAGATGGGGCAGATATTCGTTGCAGCATGCTCTACTCTGTTTGCTTGCCTGGGTGTTGGTATTCCAGCAAAGATTTTGAAACACATCAGCATGCTGCATGCTGCTAATTATGTTCCTTTTCTATACTATTAGGAAAGGTACAGACACAGCTGGCATGGAAAGTACTGAAGTCTACAGTTACTGACACGGGTGTAATTTTTCCCAACATCAGCTCTCTCAGTCTCCTGGGATTTTCAGCTGTTGTAAATTCAGGGATGCAGTATATGGCTGTGTAAGCTGGGAGGAAGGTAAGGGACCTCCCATGTCCTCTTCTGTCTTAAGGGCACAATTGCTGAAAATCCAGTTCAGTGGCCACAGCCTTCACTTTGATGGTCACATCTGTAAGGATGCAGTGCATGCCAAGAAAGTGCTCCATCACTCACTTTGTTGACCTCAGTTTTATCTTCTGCTTCTAACTTCTGAGGCTGGAAAGCCTTGCAAATAATACATTTGCCATGAAGACTTACTATTCAGTGTACTTTCTGTAGCTAACGCCCTGGTTTTGGAGTTAGCTATACTGCTAATCCTGCTGGTGTGAAAGGTAGTGTTTCAGTCTTGGATGTTACAAGAGTTTTGCTGTGCATAAATAATGATTGAGCTACTCAAAACAGCCCAGGACAAGTACCATCCAATCCACAGCTAATATCTAAGTCAGAACTGAGGGTCAACTCCAGCACAGGGGTTTGCACCTGCTCAAAGGTGGTGCTGGGTACTTGACCCAGTAAATCTCTCCTCAACAAGCCTGGGGGCCCCAGGGAGAGCACAAAGTGTGCTCTGCTCTGTCTCCAGTAGGTATTTGGAACATATGACCAGTGTGGGGACTTGCTACTGGGATGAATAGACCTTCTTGGTGAAGCCGCAGCCAGCATGGGCAAGCACAGGGTGTGCTGTGGGATAGCAGAGCAGTGGCAGCAGGCCAGACCATGGCTTCTGCAGTCAGCTTTAGGAATTGTTGTCCAGCCATGTTGCAGCATTGGCAAGAAGACAACCATGGAAGGCAGAAGGCTAACCAGGGAGCTGAGACCGCATGACACAGCAATGAGGAGAACCACCTGCAGCCCAGAGGCACCTGAGGTCACTCTATGGCAGCTGAGATTTACTGAGGCTTTCAAAGTAGGCTGGTTTAGGGCAAGCTAAGGGCACTGCTTGACTGTAATGTGACCTGCCCTTCTTTTTAACCCCAGAGCATGAACACTTACTAAATTTTCTCTGCCTGGTGGGAAACTACTTTTCAGGAGCTAGAGCCAATGCAAGGATGCTTTGTGGAAGGCCATTGCACAGAGTATTCTTTTGTAAAACACCCTGCCCGCACAGTGGGACCCTGCCAAACTGTTAGCCCAGGGTTGGTTTGTAGCAGAAACTGGAGCTGTCAGATGGGGCTGTGTTCACAAATGCAAAGCCAGTAAAAGATATCAGAGAGGAGCATGAGCCTGTGTTTTCTTTAAAGCATTTCAAACACTTCAGTCTTCATGTTTTTTTGTTCTTCCCCTCACCCCCTCCCATTGTTCCTCCCTTATCACTGCATCTCTTTTCTCTTCCATTTCTCAATCTCTCTCTCTCCCTGCTTTTTGAGTGCCGAGTTGTGCCCATTTGTCCAAGCATCTTTGCAATCCCCAGTCTGAAATGAGGCACATTGTGTAAGAGCCTCGTTTCGCTCCGTCCACGCTGTGGTCCTCAGAGGGGCCACACTGAATGAGGCCAGAGGAGCTGGGTGTTCCTTTGTTGCACCTGGCTCAATGTCTGGAGCTTATTACTACATCAGAAGCTATCATGCACCCTTTCCCTTGAGAAAAATGACCTCAGGCCAAGCCACCATCTCCAGGTTATCTCCTGCTAATTGCAGGACATCCTGGGGAAGATGGTGGCGTTTATACCTTTGATCCCGATGCTGCAAGCTTGGGTTCTCTCTTCTGCAGGCTCTGAGAGAGTGTAGGTGTTTGCTTTAGGCTACGATGACATGAGAAATACCTTAGTGAGGCGAGGCGTGGGTGTATTGGGGCGTGACTCAGAGGAAGTCAATGTACAGGGATTTGTTTTGTATGCAAGAGATCTATTCACTTTAGTTACCAGCATGGGTGTAATTAACTTTTCTTTTTACATTTTATTATTTTGATTATTAATCATGGCTTAAGAATGGCTGAGCCAATGAAGATTTTATATGCAATTTCAAAAAGTCCAAGATCTATGTTACCAAAGGGCTGGCTTGAGAGTCAGGGAATTTGACGACAGTTCACTAGATTCTGATGAGGGACCAGTGCGAACCAAAGAGACTGGTAGCCTGGGGCATGGTATCTTCCTTTAGAAAGAGAACAGTGAAGGACTTACTTAAAATTGGCCTTGAAGAAGTCTTGTCAAGACAACTGTGGAGAGGATCAGTATGGAAATGGAAATATTCAAAGAAAATTAAGTTGCTTGTTTAACTACTCCAGATTTCCTTGGCTTTGGAATTGAACCTCTTTTTCTGCTATTTGCTTTAATTAACAATAGGAAAGAATAACTAAAGTTCTTAAACATTGTAAGGATCACTCTGAGGTAATTCAAGTTTGCAGAGCCTTTAGTCTTGGCTTAATACATGCAGAGTCAATCTTTCTGCAGCAGACAAGGCTGTATAGGTCAAAAGCTTGCCACAGTTTGGGGTCCCGTTCTGGTTCTGGGCCGCTCAGTTCAGGAAGGAAATTGAGGTGCTGGTGCAAGTCCAGAGAAGGGCAATGAAGGGCCTGGAGCACAAGTCCTCTGAGGAGCAACTGAGGCAGCTGGAAGTTCTTTAGCCTGGAGAAAAGGGGGCTCAGAGGTGACTTTATTGCTCTCTCCAACTACATGAAAGGAGGTTGTACCCAGGTGGGGGTCAGGCTCTTCTTACAGCAATTGGACGAGAGGACACAGGGGAGGTTTGGGTTGCATATTAGGAAGAATTTCTTCACAGAAAGGGTGATCAGACATTGGAATGGACTGCCCACATTGGTGGTGGAGTCACTATCCCTGGAGGTGCTTAAGGAAAGCCTGGATGTGGCACTCAGTGCCATGTTCTAGTTGTCATGGTGGTGTTCAGTCATAGGTTGGACTCAATCTCAGAGGTCTTTTCCAACCTAATTGCGACCTGATTCTGTGATGTGCTGGTAGAGTTGCTGTGGTGTATATAAAACAATTCTGAAACAAATGCACAAGGACCACAAGGCCCTGCTGCAGGAAAGCTCTTCTTGTCACCACCCTGCTGCATTCTGCAGTGAGATCACCAAAGTAATAGAACAATTGATGCCAAACTAACTCAGCAAGCAGGTTGCAAATCCTATAAAAGTTAACTCAAGAGAAATATTACTTCAAAGCAAATAGTAATTCATCTTCCAAGAAGAAGAGGGTGGATTTAAGTGAGAGGCACATGAATCATGCTGCCTGTAATTTGACTTTTGCCCCAATTTGAGACTAAAATCAATAGGTTGGGAGGTGAGTCAAGAGAAGCAGATGGGGCATCTTGTGCTGATCAAACCAGAAAAGATTTCTATAAACTCTGCAAGTCTGGAATGTTCTAATAGATGGGTTCAGAGAATTTGGTAACATAGTACATTGACTGGATTTCTGTTCTCATCTCAGATTGCCTTGTTTCCATTTTAAATGAGAAGCACCTTTTCACAAAGGTTTCCGTCCACTTTCCCAGTAGTCAACTCCAGGTCCCAATATGAAGCCAACATATTCAGGTGGCTAACTGAGCAGAACTGGGGAGGAAAGAACCCTTCTGTCCTGAGGGAAACTCTAAGATATGTTTGCATTCATCCTAAGAGGGAAAAATAATGCCAAATTTTTCAGGAAATACAGAGGGGATTTTTTGCAACTAAACACAGTACATTTTTCTGGATATATTGAACAAAACTTTTGTAATATATTTGATTAAAGTGAAACTTTTTTTTTTTGATCTGCAAGTATTGAGTATTGAAGCAGTTCCCAAAGGTTGGTTTAAAATGAAAGTTTTTGGTTTGCTTAGAAATTTCAACTCAAATTAGACTTGAACCAAGACAGGCAAGAGAATGAGAAAGGAGATGGGGACCAGGTGGTTTTGTCATGGGAGGAACAATGTGGTGGTTTTGCCATGGCAGAGCATCAAATGGTCAACTGGACACACGAGACAGTACATGCAGGCTAGAAAAGTGCTATTTCAGCATGTTACTCCTGTCCAGAAACAAAGTGACTGGATTTGCACAGCAGTACCTGGAAACATGACCAGGTAATTTCCAGACTAAAGTTAGTTGTGTGCCATCAGCACAGAAGTATCTGCGCTGCCTTCATTGATTCTGTCAGTCCAAGGATGCCATGTATAGAGTCTGCTTGGGCATCTCTGCACCTATTGCACTGCCACACCTGTAACTGTTGTGTTTTGGGAGGGATGACAATCTCATTGCGGCCTGGATGGTTGTGGGTCTCCTAGAGAATCAATTAATTTCCTTTCCTTTTTCATTTCCAATGTTTTCTCCAATGAGATGCCAGAATTTTCCATTTTGTTGCTGGAAGAGTGTGTGTCACTGCTGATGTTGAGGTATTCTCAGCCTGTAATACAGAAGAAGATGAAATGGCAAAACTCTCTTATCAAGGGCAGAAAAGGGAAAGAGACAAAAAGGCCAGTGCAGGTAGGTGCCAGGCACAGTGAAGACCAGGAAAACTTCAAAGCTCTTTCTTGAACTTTGTCAAATCCCTGGTTGACTTTTCCACAACTCATATCTTGTACCTTATAAATAATACTTAAGTCAACACAGACAATTGTGGCTACTGGGAAAAACCACAGAGAGCAGCTAAACACAATGGAAATTACTTATTCCACCATTTGGTTTTACTTTGGAGCAAGCAAAAAACTTATGAAATGAGTCATTTTTTTTCATCCATCTTGGCTTTTGTCTGTTCAACAATGTGTCATTTTTCTGTGTAGTTGGGGTCTTGCTATTTTTTGTTGTTGTTTTTTTTTTTCTTTATTTACTTTTTTCCTGCTTTGCTTTCTTGGTTTATGATTGTCTCCCAATGACAACAGCTAGCACCACAGGGCTAGAACCTGGTAAAAGACAAAGCAAAACCACTGTGCCTTTGGGGAAATGACTATTCTACCTTGCCAAGAAACATGTTTGTCAGGTTTATAAGCCAAGGTGGAGTTGGAGTTCTCTGAGGCCTTCTGCCCTCCTTGAAAGATGTCAGGTGGGAACTTCAGCAAAGCTAATATCTTGAGTAGCATCTCCAGGGCTGGGCAAACTGGTTCAGGTAGAAGAAATTGCATCTCAGATTTTGCCCATTTCTTGATGGGCTGAACTTAATTTTGTCTTCCTCAGCTTAGACGCCTAAACCTGGAACATGTCTGTCCTCAGAGCTGAACCTGCATAGACATTGAGAGAAATAAGGCTGGTATTTTAAAATCTTTCTCTTGCATGTCTGCCCCACTGCTCTGCCTTAAGGTTAATTATTTGAACGTCAACCAGCATTTACTCCAGGCGTGCTAATCCAGAACTGGCATGGGCTTCAGACCTTCAGTAGAGATTTACTCCCCACAGGACCACAAACCAATGTGTCCCCTTGGGTTTGCCAAGAGTGTGTTAGAAAGTAGGGGCTGTGGGGATGCATGTGGTTAGCCTAAGCAGCCACTTGTCATTGTCAAAGAGTCTGTGTGGTTTTTAGGAGGAAAGGATTGAACAGTCTTCCTCTGAGTTGACTCAGAAAAAACAAAGCAAGGGGCTGAGGGTAGAGATGGAGAGGTTTCTTTTTGCCCTTAAGGCAATCTTGGCAACTATGCCTCCATAAAGAGTAGGTCTTTGCACAACAGAGAAGCTCTACCTTTTTTCAGTTGTATTAGCCCTAACTCATTGCTGAAAGGGTTAAAAGCTGCTCACCCAGCCCTTATCCCAGCATCTCTAGGAGGAAGAACAATTAGACTGATTTTTCAAAAGCACATTTGGCCTTTTAGGGAAAGACCTTCTGAGAGTCACTTTCATAGGAGTAACATGTCGAAGCACCAGTTCCTCCCAAGTGGTGTAGAATGGGAAGCATAGGATGTCCCAGTGACATATAAAGAGACGCCCAAGGAAAGGACCCTGCAGGGAAGCAGCTGGAGGAGGACTTCTAGTGTATATAAATGGAAGGAAGGGCTGCAGGAGGCAGAGCAATGGGAGAAGGCATAGAAAAGGGAAGAAGCTTCTGACTGGTTACTCAGAGGCATTTGCTGGCTCAGCATCTTCTGGCATTTATCAGTCTTGGGTGAAAATGGTGAGTGATGAATAGCAGGGATATGTACTGTATCCCTGAAATCTGGGATGGGCTCTAGACTGAAGATGCCTGTATCCATTTTGTCAGTAAGGCATAATGAGCAGGACAACAGCAAGATTTGTTTTAGATTAAATTAGGGATTTTGCTTTAAAGTGTCTCAAGATCCAGACTGCTCCAGTTCTATTGTATTATTTTGCAACTGCAGCTGAATCTGTAAACTCCTGATGCCTCTGCCAAAGGGGATAGAGGGACTGCTTTCCAGCTCCTCAAGCCTATAGAATCAGCAGCTCTTCTGAGCAGAAAAAGTCCTTGAGTTAGCAAAATAATGCTCCTCTGGTCTGGAACTCAGTTCAGAAGTGCTTTCTGGGCTCCTTGTGTAGCTGCTGTCCTGTTGCAAATCTTAATAAAGCAAAGAGCCTTCTGTTTATATTTTTGCTTGCGATTGGCAGGGGTTTGCAGGTTATCTGAATACTCTATCTCTGTCTATATTTGCCTACTTCTGATCTGTTGACAGTATAAGAGTGTCAATACTTTTTCCCTTGTAAGGTGATATAAGCAACTGCCTAGCTGTTGACTCAACTGAGGATTACTAATTTCAATAGCTAGTTAACAAATCAGCCTACACTCCAGGTAGAAGTTAAGTTCCTGCCACTTCTGAAAGAGCCCTGGGAAGCTAACAGTGATCAGTTGCTTGGAGCCCAGGGCTAAGCCAGGGTGGAGTGCAATGATGTTCCCTTTTGTGAGGTGGTTCACCTGGCCAAGAGATAACCTGGGTGCGGTGGGTATGGCACTCCATGGGATGCATTATTTCAGGAAGTCTCTTCCTTCAGTTCTTTGGATGGTAGCTTCCAGAAATTTACTTTGCATTTAAATTGTGGCAGGTAGCTGCTGGGTTTCCTTTCCTCCTCTCAGTGCAATTTTTTAAAACTTATCCATCTAGCTTGAATCTCTTCACAGAGAGAATGGAAGGGCAGGCTGTAGCAAAGGTTAGTGAAAATGTTTGCACAGGGTTTGCCAGCCCAAATCCCACCTACCTGTGTCATAACAGGGTATTTTTTGCCATGTAGCAGCTGTGGAGCACATTTAAGAAATAGGTTGGTTCCACCTTGTGCTGAGCTGTGCCTTCCTGCAAGTACACAGGCACTGACACTGAACTTGCATAGCGTATGCAAGACATGTGCGTACTCACTAGTGCTTCTACTCTAATTTTTATTTTTAGTCATCTTTCAAATACCAAGAAATGGCTGCTGCTCCATTTCCCTTTGTCTTAAAATGCTCTTCAGATGGCCCTGAGAATGTAGCACAGGCTTTCTGTGTTTATCTGGCTCTGCTCTGCTTTCTATTTGTTCTGCAATTATCTTGTGAAACACTGTGTACGCTTTTAGGCATGATTTTCTTTTTTTTTTTTTTTCCCAGCTCTGCTCATTCCTTTCTTTTGCACACATGCATTTACAGTTTTTACAGTTCATTTTTTCTAATGGAAATAATGTCCCACAAAGGTCTGGGGTTGGGGGAAAGGGAGGAGCTGTGTGTGTGCTCTTTTCATTACATTAGGAACGAGTGTTGATCAAGTTCTACTAGAGTGAATTTACTTGTGTTTCCATGTAACAATAGCCTAGAAAAAGACTTTCTGTCTTTATTTACAGTTCTGCTACGTGTATGGATAAAATGATCTCAGAATCTAAATAAAAGATGTGGTAGTGGCAGGACATGTCCATCTCAGCAGTTTCTGCATATGTCCACGTTGCTCTGTTGATATTCAGTCTGACAGTGTCTCTAGTTTCAATTAATGTTTTTGTCAGCTTCTGTGGAAAACATCCCAAACTCATCAAACTTTTCCTCTGTCAGTGCTGGGGGGCATCCATTGTGCCTACAAAGCTTCCATTTCAGCATCCAATTACCCATCCAAATGCACAGTGAAAGCAGCTGGCAGTACTGCAGGACCAAAGCTATAGTTTAGTTACAGGTCCCTGTACATTATCGAAATTCTGGCTGCCTTACTGTTTTACAGTATCTCTTGTAAAAGGACTTACCCTATAGATAAACAAGACAAAGAGTTGAAGAAAGGAAATATTGTCCCTGTTTTTCTGGTGGGAAAACTATTGCCCAGACAATTTCAGCAGTGCATCTGAGGTGGTGTGAGGAGTCTGTAGAAAGCTCTGAACTGCAGTGGAATAAGTGTGAGAAATTCATCCCTCTCATTTCTCCATGGCTGGAACAGCCGTGGCATTGATGTGACTGGGAGAGCTGTGCATCAGCTCTGTGGTCAGCCCTTGAAGAGTAAAGCTTCTCAGGGCACTCTAGGTCTATGCAGAGACATGAACCTGCATCTCCTGATGACTCACCCTATGGCTATTTTGAGCACTGAAAACCTTGAATTTACAGATTCAGCTGCAGTTGCAAAATAATCCAATAGAATTGGATTTTGAGTCATTTTAAATCAAATCCCTAATTCGAATTAAAACAAATCTTGATAGTTTGCACCCACAATTTCTCTTTCAGTGATTAAAAAGTTCTTCTCTAGTCTGATTGGGGAAACTGCTCCTTACCTTCTTGACAAGAGCAAGTATCTCCCTGTTTATCTCACTTGAAATCATCTATTTCACATTCATCATCTGAATTCAATTAAAAATAACCTGCAGCTGTAATTGTTGAGGGCTGTTTTTAACTGAACTCCCTTCATCCCAGAGCATGTGGGATTTCCCCCTGCAGTTTCAAGAGCAGGTGGTCAGTGGGAAATTCCTACAAACTCCTCAGTGTAGGGCTGCTCTTGGGAGCTAGTCAGAGCATATCAGATGTGACTTAGCATTCATCTCTACGAAACAGAAGACTGATTAATTCCCCCTCTCCCCTTTCTATCAATACTTCACACAAACTATGTGAAAAGGGGGGCTATGGGATGCAGATCTGCCCTTGAGTTTTCCAGTGCATGTGTATGCTGTCTGTAATAGCCAGCCAGAGTATCCTCTCGAGATTGCCTGCAGATAAGTTTGTGCAGAACAGGCATGCAGTACAGTACAGGGACAAGAAGTACCACAGAACCATTTTGGTTCGTTTTGAACATACAGAATACGAGTTCCCTGAAACACTAGCATGGTTTATATCATAAAACAATTAGAAGCGAATGGGTTTGGAGAGTATGTAAGCATTCATTCGTCATCCTTCTCTTATTGTTAATGGGAAGCTTCCTGTTAAGAACTGGGTGAGGCCCTGCCTTGCAGAAATGTTCACAAGCAGCATGAGAGATTCTTGCTTTTGTTTCTTCTTTGTGGGAACTCTGCGAAGTCTGCAGCACAGACTGAACTTCTGCAAAATCCACACCTCATAGTGACATGGACACATAAGTTACTCTAGAAAATAAGAAGACGCTGATTTGGCTTCAGTTGTCTTAACTTTTCTACTCTTTGTTGCTATTTTCAGAAGTCTTGTTAAAATTTCCTATGCATTTTTTTCTGCTTAATTAGAGCAATTTTTATTTTTTTTTATTTAATTTTTTTTGAAAGCTTAAGTCTCGGTGGTTTAACTTTCCTCTCTGACTAATAGCAGAGAAAAATGTTAAAACTTGTTACTCTTCCTTTTTATTCAACTTGGCACGTGAGCAGCAATAGTTTACTCAGAGAAAATTTGGCAAGGAAACTATCTTGATTTCGTTCAAAGTCTTTGAGTGTTGTAGTGAAAATGGGTTTTGATTAGACAAAGTCAAAAGCCCTTGAAATCCTCATATGTACAATGTAAGAAGTGGAATCCTTCTCTTATAACTTGTCATCGCTGCGTAAATGTGAGCTCTTGGTACCTCTTTCACTGCCTTTGAAAAGGCTTTGGATGAGAGAACTGCTCTTAGGGAAAAAAAGCTTCTCCTATGTGCCAGTTTACTTGGCAGCATGGTCTTTCTCTCACTCATGGTCCAAGACAGAAATACACTGTGCATCTTCCACCCGACTCAAATAGGAGCATTTAGTGTGGAGCAATGCTCCCCCCAGCCCATTCTGAATATGGTATCTGATTGCAGATCTGCTTGCACACTCTGTCATTCTGTAGCTTGAGTAGCTGTATTTTTGCTTCAGCCAGGGAACTTGGTCTGCTCCTTCCCCTGCTTCCTCTTCCCTTGATGCAACACTAAAAATTATACTAACTTAAAAGGATACTTGGAATCCAAAGTAACACACCCATACTGTAGCTTGTCCAAATTTACATCTCCAAAGGAACTAATCCTACACCCACTGATGACTTTTTTTCAATGACAGTGTGGGTGTCTGTGAGGTCCAGGAGTACATCTTTGTGGCCATTCCCTGGAGCACAGTGCAATGTTGGACTCCTATTCAGTTGTGTGTCCCTCCAAAAGGCCAGTTCTGGTAGGTAGTTTCACTGCAGTGATGCACAAGTGGTTGCAATCAGACCTGCAGACGAGGTAAAACCCACCTTGTGTCACTTGGGTTTTGCAAGGCTTTTCTTGCATACGCACATCTGCTTTGTGTGCCCCCAGGCCAGCTCTGCCCTGCAGCAAGGACTCTGGGACATGAGTTCAGATTTGCTTTGTTCAGCAGCAAAACCACCAGCATCAGTTCCCTCTCATGCAAGTGGGAAAGCAAAAAATGTAAAATGAGTGCATTTCCAGGCTCTCTTCCTTCCCTGCTGAGACAGCCCATGAAAAGTTTCAATTTTAAAAATGGGCGAGTGGGTTCTGTGATTGGCAGACAATGAAGTCAGATTTCCTAGGGCTTTGTCTGGTGGTTAATGAGGGGCTGGTTTGTTGGGTTTTGCTTGGTGGTTTTTTGTTTTTTTTTCCCCAGAACTTTCTTTCCCATACTGCATCATATTAAGACTGCAATGTAATAATAAGCATTATATATGCACAGAAGAGAGATCCCCTGATGGATGAAGGGATTCTCTGCTGTTTAATAAAATTGCCTTCCCTGTGGGTACTTCTCCTAGATTCTAGTTTTATGAATGTTCTCATGAAGATACTTTTAAATTTGGTGAAGGCTGGACCACTTCTTGCATCCTTCCCTTGAGGCAGAGCAGGGCACTTGTGTTTTCTATCTACCTGGTCACCAGGCAGCATAAAATTTATAAGAACTGAGTATTTGCCTGAGCATCTGTCAGCAGTGGTGGGAACTGCCAGTTCCAAAATGAAAATAGAGACATTGGAGAGGGAGAGGAGGAGAAGCGTGCTGTTACAATCTTCTATAAAGCTTTCTTGCAAGGACAGTACCACCTTCTCCTGGAACCTTTGTAAGGAGAAATGAAAACAAAACATTTGGACACTATTACAGTACACCAGGCCCTGAAGAAAGACATCTTAACAGCTCTCTGGAAGTTTCTGTACATAATGCTTTAGGGATGCAAGTGGGAAGACATCTTTTTATTTATACTTGAGAAAATGGCTCAGTTACTGCAGGTCTGTCTCTCTTTAGTGGCTTACATTTCCTGTCCTGCTCCCTAACACCACCTCATATCTCTCCTCTACAGAATGGTTTTTATTCACTGATTCCCAAACTGATTCTTATCAAGTAAAAAGAGCTGCAGCATCTGGATGTGGTTGCATACAGACCTGACCTGAGCCAGGGCATTTCTCCCTACTACAGCTCTTCTTTGCCCCTTTCCATCTGTCTGATACCTCCTAAAGGATGTATGTACATCTCCTAGTGTTGCTTGAATCCCAAGCTACATGGCTTTGCAGAACCATCCAAAGCAGTCTAGTAATGTCCCTCTACTCTGCAAAGATCACATGGCCATTTCAAATGACTTGAGCATTTCACATTTTTGTGTAATCTCCTTAATGTGGGGGCACTTTGGCAGATCTCAGATTGCAGAGAGTTCAGGGTAATTTTAACTTGTTGGAATACTACAAGTTTCCACAGATCTGAGCATGGAGGTTTGGTGGGGTTAGGAGCTGCAGTACTTGCCTGAGAAATGAGTTGTGGGAGAGTCAGCAGGTCCATTTGTCTTTCTGTTAGAGCAGGCATTTACTGAATTAATAAAGACACTGGTTGGCACCTAACAGCCACCTTGGAGTAATAAAGGTGTAAGGAGATCTGCATGTGCTCATTTGCAGAGGTGACATTTCAGATTGAAGTGGATAGTGATGCTGCCTGTGAAAGTTGATGGAGTTATTTGCCGAACAGTTGGACTCCTTTTTACAAGGTTACTATTCAGTCATGTTTTATTGGCAGCCCATTGACATGCAGATTATTATTCAAATTCTCAGAAATGCTTATCTGTGGTTTGACACTGCTGATCTATTCACAGTTATAATCTCCCTGCCTCTGTATCTTTTCCTTCTCTTGAGATAAAATTTTATAGCAATAAAAGCTATTTTGGTGTGGCAGTTCTTCACCCTGAATTCCTTGCTTATTATATTTCTCAGTGTTTTTTTGGGGAAACATTTAGGTCTCTGGTATTTTAGTCAAACTTCAAAAGAATCAATTGATAAGCAAAGACGTGAAGCAGTTTCCATAAAAGAAACAGCTAAGCAAAAAAAGTGAGGAAGAGGGGGAGCATGTTAGAAATCAACTAGTGGGTGGCATGAATAAGGTTATCTGGCTGCTTTACACTCACCTACTCCCAGGAGCTGGAGCATAGAAGTAGACTGGTGGCTCCCGAGTGCAGAACAACCGAAAATGAGAATGTCTGAAACTTGCAGAGGTACATGTTCTTTCCCCTTATGGGAGTTGCTCTTCTTGTCACACTGAACCGTTATGCAGTGTAATTTGTTACCAGAGGAAGCTGTGGGTACAAAAACCTTCTTTCAGTTTGAAATTACATAACTAATGAAAGACACATGACTGGCATACTAAATGCAACATTAACGCCTCTGGTTTGGGTCCCCTAAAGATGGAAAACATCAAAGCCTGATGAAGTGCTGCAGGTAGTCTGATGAGACCTGGAGAGTCTGGTGTTCTGTAACCCACCTCCTTAGCCCAAGGATGTGCTTGGTCCCTCTCCCTTAAGCTTTTCTTCTGGGTCAGACAGAACAGCAGAAAATGGGGGAGGTGAATTGTCCTGTTTCAGCTACAGAATAACAAGACTTGCAAGGCACCAGGTCAGCAAGAAAGACACTGCTGTGATTGGGATCCCACCATCCTTGAGTGGCCATACAGAAGGGAGCCTGCATGGAAAGCTGGGTTGATTCCTCACAGGGCAGATTTTCTGGGCCAGCATTATTGGTGATAGGGTGATGCAATAAACTTCATTCCCCCCTTTTTTTTTTTTTTTTTTTTTTTTTTTTTTTTTTTTTTGGTNCTGGCTTTTTTTTTTTTTTTTTTTTTTTTTTTTTTTTGGGTAAAGAAACTGTATCTGACTGGGCAGAACCTCCTTGTCCTTCAGCTGCAGCCCAGACCATGTGTCTTTGGCTTGTGTTTGTCCTTGGGAAACCTGAAAGAGGAGAACAAATTCTGAACCAGGCTCAGTCTCCTCCAGCACTCAAGGAAAGGCAGTTTGCAGGGGTATGTGGAACACCTGGGGCTGAACAGGAGTGAGAAAAAGCAGAACATGCTGAAATACAATGCTGAATGCATGTCGTCATGCTACAGGTTCTCCCTTGGGCATTAGTTCTTGCAACAGGAGATCTGAAGTCCAAGAGGTTTCCTGTGTGCCAGCTACTCCCAGGGTCTGTGGGCATCCTGATCATGCTCCATGCTTGGTGGCAGGGTCAGGGCTGCAGAGTGCTGCCAGCATCCCTGTCTCTGCTGACATCTGGGAGACATGCAGGGAAAAGGAACTCACTACCTTCAACAGCTAGACTGCAGCTGATTGTCAAAGGCAGCCTAATTTAATTAGAGCTGAACTGGATCTTTATTTAATGAGAACTGAGACTAATTAATTTTTGGAGTCACAGTATGAAAGACGCTTTGTTCCTTTTGAATAGGTAATTAAGTGAGGCGTACGCAGTCTGTCTATGCTCTGCTGCATTTGCAAAGGGTTTGTTCTCCTTCTTATCTTCATCTTATTTGTATAAGCACTTTGGAATTAGGAATTAATTGTTTTGTTGCTAATGATGTTGGGTATAATTATCTAGCTTTAGAACAGCAGACTTTGTCCAAGTACCAGGGCTTTGTCTACCAGAGGACACTGGCCAGACCAGAACTGCTCTGCTGTGGTCATGGGTACAGAACAGAAGACAAGCTGCCCAGGATGATGAGTTGTCTTTGAACTGCTCTGAGCTAAAACTACTTTACTCAGGAACAGTGTCCAAGTGGGAGCCACTGCAGAGTGGCAGGTGATAGATTTCACAACACCTGCTCCAGCTGGCTTTCCAGTGTAGACAAGTTGTCTTTCATGTGGCTTATCCTCAGCTGGTTCTGCCAGAGCAGTATGGTGTCACCACAATGCTAAGCTGCCTGACTCTGGCAGAAGGAGATTTTTTTTGTCCTTTTTTTTTTCATTTGTAGTGGCCCGTGTGCACCAATGCACTGGATCAGAACAGCTTGGCTGTTTTGTTCCTCACTCCCATAAAAGCCTCAGGGGCTCTGATGTTTGCAAACACAAGGCAGCATCTCATTAATTGAAGTGACATTCATTTGCAAGCCAAGGATTAATATTTTGAGTTCTGATGTTTATGGAGTAGTCTTGTGTGACTTGTTCCCCATTGGCACCAGCAATTAACCCACAATGTTCAACATCTAGCAGGTCATTTCCATTAGAAAGCAAAGTTGGTGTTTGAGCCCAGCATTTCTTAGGGCGTTCTTGATGAATCTTTTTCATTTGTGATGCTCAATACAAAGCAGGTTTCTGGCAACTGAGTTAGCACACAGCTGAGAACAGCTTTGATTTGTTTGAGGACCATCCCTGTCTTGACTGTTTTGTGGGCTCTCTTTGCTACCTCACTGCACACTTAGGTACATCATGTCTACCTGGGGGTGCATCTGTATGAGTCTGCAAGGAAACCAGGTGATATTCACAAGACTTTCATGCATGTGCACATGCCTTCTGTTGCAAAAGCCAATTCTTTGAAGGCTGTGGGTTCATACAAGATCATGGCTGTATGACCGGTTTAAGCCATTGACAAAGCATATGCACTAAAACTTCTGATGCAACAGCACTCGCCCTACCTCAGCTTGGCCCATTAATCCAAAAGAATGAAAATTGTAATTTCTTGGTGATCCAACCTTATTTGAAAGAATAGTTTATACTGACAATAGGTAGAAGGTAGGGCAATGATAGAGTGTCTCTCTCAGAATACTTCCCTCCCACATCCCTAGATTGATTTCTTATTTTTTCATCCCATCCATATCTTTGAGGATCCATTCTCATGTTCCAGTGTCTCTCTAGCATTATAGTAAAACCTTTTTCAGAGGGCTACTACAGAATGGCACATATTTCAAACCTATTGCCCAAACAGGGAATCCACTGTTGATCCATTTCTGTCAATCCCAGTTTCTGCACCTTCCTATTCAACTTTGGAGGAGACCTATGCTGAAACATGTCTTCAGAGAAACCCTACAGCTTAACTTTGGAACTCCAGCTTATCCCTGGAGTCTGTCTTTGCTGAATGCAATCTGCTATAATCATGCTTTCCTATCTTTCATTGCTTAAGGGCTCTTTTCCTGTTCCCTTACAGAATCATTAACTTTCTCCTACTCTTATGCATCTCTTTCTATGCTTTCACATGCTCCAAAACCCTTTGACTTCCTTCAGGAACTCCTAGTGAGAGGCATCTGGTGCTCTTGCCTGTAGGGCACTCTCTAACCACAGGCAGTTGCCTGTGTTAGCTGGCTCCCAAAATGGCAAGGCAGTCATGGCAAGGTCTGGTCTCCATTTCATTGAGACTGGAACCCAAGAAAGCCATGATGGTTCCTGCACCAATTGAGTGCCTGCTGTGGGAAGCCTTGGCCCATATGGCTCTTGCTGGGCAGGAGATGTATCCAGAAAAAGGTTGCTGTTCCCTTTGATCCTTTCCATATGGCAAGGAAACCACAGGGCCATTTGCCCTTTCTCTTACCCTTCCCAGCACCCTGTTCCAGGTCTGCCCCTCTCCCTGTTCATGTTCCTGCACTGCTGGGAACTCTTGAGCTGCCTCGGGCACAAGAGGTGCGTTGTGTTTGCATTGATGTGGCAGTGTGGGGAAAGCAAAGGTGAGGGTGCTGAGGGCTGCAGCAAGAGAGCCTGAGAGCAGGTGCACTGTGGTTAGGGCATATGACTCTATTCAGTTAATCATCTTGGAAAAGGTCTCCACCTATTCCTCCCTCTCCTTTTCTGGAGAGTTACTGTAACTTGCATATTTGTGATGCTTTCTGCTGCTGCAGGCAGGATGACTTGTTTGCTACTATCCTGTCACCTGCGAATAACTTGCTTTTGGTCAGCTGCATCAATCAAGGACAGCCTGAATCTGCTGAATGACTTCTCCAGCCTGGTTTGCACAGTTCTTGACCATTGTGAAATGGAAGTTCTCCTACAGTTTATGGATAGTCTGACCTGAGATGATGCTGGATGCATTACAAGGGATGAGGCACTCTCTAAGCACAGAGCCTTGCAGGATCTGACCTTGCTGGATGGAGAGGATGGCAATGCAGTGTTTGCAGACAGATGTGAGCCCCTGTCCAGTCTGGACAATAGCCAGCTCTGGATTGAGGAATGTGGCTGTGGTTATGTTGGTGCTGGGTATATAGTGGTCTGGGCTCTCAAACCAGGCTCACATAACTGCACGACTTTGGATCCTGACATGTATCTTATCTGGTTAGGGGAGAGCTCGCTATGGATCTACTCAGAAGAGCCCATGAGAACAATTCAACATGCATATCCCACAGACACACCAAATGTGTCTACAGAAACTAGTAGTGAATCCCATCCAGATTCCTCACCACTAATCTTCATCTAGCATCACATGTCTTGAGGTCAATAATGTTGAGATCAGCCAAAATCAATAAAATTCTACATTGTTAGTGTATCCTCAGTGCAGTGCAGCTGTCCTTGCTATGCAGGGAGCATAGCTTAATCTCCCAGCATGACGTGTTGAATTTATTGCTTGGCAATGTTCAGTGACTATAGAGTGATGGATGGGGAAAATCCTGGGTTTTGATTCAGAATTTGTACTATTTCTGTGAGTAAAAACACACAGCTGACTCAAAGCAAACTGCTCCCATTTGGGCTACAGTCTTTCACTGTGCTGCTTTCCTCCTTTCTCTGTGCTTACAGTATAGATTTGGCTGATTCTGGGTGGTGAAAGGGAGATCAAGAACAGAAATTCTATTGGATAAAACTGATCACGTGTAGGAAGAAAAGTAAGCAGGTTTTCACCCTTTCATGTAAGGGCAAGGGGGGATCGTTCAAATGAAGAGATTGTTTCCCTTTTAATTTAGCTCTTGAAAAATGCCACAGTGAATTATTTAATCTCCTTAAGTAGATCCCCTAATCTAGCTTCCTCACAGGCATTTGCCCACAGTATCTATGTCAGCCTCTTTGCACAGAGAAAGTTGCTCACAATTCTGACTCCTGTGCTAAGAGGGATTTCTGCATACCTGTTGCCCAGGCTGCTTGCTTGCTAAGCACTCCCCAGGGCATGAAAAATGGGAAAATACCGAAAAGGGAAAGATACAGCTGTAGCCTGGTAATTAAACTGAAAACAACCTCCCAGTGGCAAAAAGCCTTACTTAAGTCAGTGAGAATTCTTTTGTGACTTGAATAAGGACAATTTCAGCCCAGATCTGGATCCATGAGTCCTGTTTATATGGTTTTTGGGCCGTTTAAACCTCTGCTGCTTATATTTGGGTTTTGAACTTTATCTGCCCTTGGCTCTGGTCACTTCTCAGATTGTTACTGAATGCAACATCAACATCTATAGGAGGTCTTTGTAAAATGCTAGACTTCGGTCTGTTTTTTCTGTGAGGTTCAGGCAACTGATATTATTCTGCTGTGGCTTTCCTTATGGCTTAAAGTTGAACTAGAATGACAGAGCAGGATTTTCTGGCTTTTAGCTCTGGGACTAACTTGAAGGAAATCATAGAGAGTCACTTCTTTTCATGCATGATGTCTCCTGCAGGGTTATTCTCAGTGTGCATGTTATCACCTTGTGTGATATATAATCACCCAGAGGCTAGGACATGCAAGCACATGGTTATGAATACCCACAGAAACACTGTGATCCCTTGCCCTGATGCCAGAGATAAATGCTTTGACTCTGGACTCTATTATATTCTCAGAACCAAACCACTCAGCAAACCTGCCTCGTGATTCCACTCAACCCTGTCATAATGATTTAGAAGAAAACCACAAGAAACGTGGTGGTTTTGGGTCCTTGTCAAAGCACAGCAGAGGAGCATTGGTTGATTACTTTTTTAAAATTCATCTTAACATTACATTCAGAGTGAAAGTCTGGGCGTATACCTAAATATTAGAAATGTAAAGAGGGTCTTACATATGATTGTGATGAGAAACCACTGGATATAATTTGAAAACTTACTGTGGATGCAGGAGATGAGATAATTTAAATATAATTATGTGAAATCCCACCATAAAAACTGTATGTGCTCTGGGTTACTCTACCCTTCCTTAGCTTTCTCTTTTGTCTAAAAAGCTCTATTTTTCCTGGTACACTGATAAATAAAAACCTTCAAACTTCGTCTCTGTGAATTTAACATTTTCTTCTCTTGTCCTCTTTATCCATGCTTTCCTCAGACACACACACAACCCACATGTAGCCCATGGCATGTACCTGAAAAAGATATGCCCTCCTCTCCTCACCTGGGTAAGAATGCAGTTGCAGACAGCTGCTGTGAAACAAAATCTTTTTGTGATGAATAACAGCTCTGGAGCTCACCAGGCATCTGACTATTACTGGTCAAGGGATTGCTGAGGTCGGTGGTGGCGTGTGCAATTACAAAACACTGGGCAGTTGTCCAGGTGGTTGGTGGAGGCACAAGCACACCCTGTAGCTATGAGTGCGTTTGAGGCTCTGGACTGGGCAGTGTTGAGGACAGGGGAGTGTGGTGGTGGCAGCTCAGGCAACTGCAGCTGTGTGTCATGACAGTGAGCAGAGCTGTTGGGAAGGTGACTGAGAGACTCCAGAGTGTGCAGAAAGTTTCTCCTTCTGGGCTATTTACTAGTCCATGGCTAGTGCAGGAAGAGTTGGTAACAATGCTCACAGCTAAACCAGATGTGCTGCTCTGGCTGGTTGGGGTACTATCCCGGCTTCATTTAACCCTTCTCTCCACCTGGCCATCAACCAAGATGATTATTCTTGCAGGAGGCATGAACAGAACACAAAGGGGGCTTTGTTTCCAGATGCTGCTGACCACAATATGATGTCCCACCTTTCTTCATGTGGATGAGGCACTGCTCCATGAAATGATACAGCTGTAGCACTTACAGGGACTTATCCTAGTAGGATGTGTGTGGTGTGGTAACAACCACTGCAAGAGGAGCCAGGTGGACAGCTGGGGTGGAAACATCTTTAGCTTCCCCACTAAAAAAGCCCAGAATTAATCTCTCAGAGTCCTTTCCAAATGGTGCAATTTCTGATGCATTAGGTGCTCTGAATTGCTGCTCCTTCCTTCAAGCACTTATGGCATCAGGAACATCTGGGTTAGAGGCCACCAGCAGACACTCGTATGGCACTCTGTGCCCTGTCTGAGGGAAGTTTGCAGTCCTTCCAAGAGGTGTGAAAGCTGACAAAGCAAAGGCCTCCTGAGATTAATAACAGGACTGGGCTTCATGTGCAGAGGATTCTTTCCTCTTCCCCAGTGCTTTAAACAGGAGTGCAAAGGGTCCTAGTGAAGCCAACCTTGCACACTGTAGACAGGGCTCTCTTAGGTCTCTTTAACGGTTGGAATTGTGAAATATTTGTTGCATCTATAATTAGGGAGTAGAGCAGATGGCTAAAGCTTACTTATAATTAAAGTCTAATGCACAGTAAAATAACTCAATGCAGCCAGTGATTCAGCAGCAACCAAAGAATTTTAATTCTTTCTTTGCTGGGCTTAAGCTTCAATTGCAGGAATTGGGACTTCAGGGAAAGTCTGTTGCATCACTTATTATATAGGGACATGGTTCTGTATTAAAGGACTGTGTGGAAATTTTTGATTGCTATGTATTAAGTTATATTATGTGGTCTTGCCTACCTTAGCAGCTTGAAATCATGTGTGAAAAAGGCATGTGAATTATTTTAACAACACGTAATCTGCATGTTGCAATCCGTTTTAGAAGAGACTTTCTTATAACCTGTCTGCCTAGTAATTGATTGCTAATGCTTCAGGATAAGGTATTTGGAAAGAGGCATTAATTAGGTGCTCTTAGACAGGAACACATTTTATTTCTAAATCTGTTTTAAATGCAGCTTTCAGAAACATCATTTAATGCACATTTAACACCACTTTCAAGTATGGATCATTAGAGACCTCATGCCATGAGAACTGGAAGCAATTGAGTAAGCTTCTCATTTCCTGGGAGGCAGAAGACCAGACTAGGAGTTAGCATCAGGCAAAGAAACATGGAGAGGTATTACTGTGAGCTTTGCAGACTGTGGAAATGGTTTTTATGTTTAGGGTTAGGTTTTTTTCCTGTACTCTTATTTAAAGCAGAGGGAGGTCTGTAATACATCCTGCCAAAGGTATGTGATGGCAGCTCTTCCAGAAAGAGAACATGAATATTTCTGGGCCATTCTTGGAGACTGAGAAAACACCAGAGGCAATGTTATCATGAGCATTCCCCTTCCCTCTCTTCTCTGATGATGTATTGAAAGGATTCACCTATATCTACTTGCGATAATGGGACATCCATTAGTACACTAGTGATGCACTTGCTGGGGCTACAGCTGCTTGAGAGGTTTTAAAGCTGTCTCCTCCTCCCCTTTCAACAGGCTGGAGAGAGCTGTGTTAAGTGACAGGTTTTTCTCAAAGCTGTAGAATGGTGACTGCTCTTCCAGGACCTGTCCCTGGAGGACTTGGGTGGCATCTCTTTAGTGGTGAGCATGAAAGGAAAGTGTGATGTTTATTGTGGATTATAGGCAAGCGGATTTGGGTGCCAGAGTTCTGTGCATTCTATGTGAAATACAGGACTTGAAAAGCTGCTACATTTAGCGGAGTTAATGCAGACTATAGATGCTGCCTGGGAATCCTTGAGCAGGAGGCACGTAGTGTTAAGGTTTCTAAACTGGTGCTGTTTGAGCAGCTTGTACCATGTTTTGGAGCCCTACTTTTAAGAAGAGTGACTTGGAAAAAACCCAAATAACACCACCAACAAAAAAGGCAGGAATGCTTCCCGTGTCTGAATTTGTCCCAAATTTGGGCCTAGGGACTAAAATACCCTTGCTCTTCAGGGCTACTGCATCTCTGCAAGACAGAGCTGACCCCTGCTTTCACACCCACACAGACTCTAGTCTCTAAGTGAATCTGGAACAGCCCCTAGAAAAATGTTTAGAAAGACAGTGGCCACGAAGAAAGTCAGGATTTGGCTCATTCAGCCTTTTGATGGATGGCAATAGGATAGGGTATGGAGAGACCTAGCTCACCTTCACTAAAACTCATGCCTGCAGCACTTTTCAGGAAAGCCAATACACATCGAGGAAAAAAGCACTCTCCTACACCCTTATCTCTATTCCGAAATTGAGTGTTTCCGATCTGTCACCCCATGAGACAACAGCAGCAGTGCTCAGCAGTGAGATTTGGCAAAGAAGGGTCTGTGGAGCATCTTGGGGCCAGTCTCACAAGTGGTGGGAGTTTGGGGTAGCTACCTCCACTGCCTGGCCGCCAACAACGCCATGGCCCGGGATCACCAGATGACCGGGATCACCAGATGGCACTGTTACGCGCACTCGCAATACCTCGTTTCCCTGGGCTGCCTCGAAACACGTTGTGTTGCTGAGGTTTTTAAGAGGCTGATCCTTGGAAATCGACTATTGGTTCTCAGTCGACCCACTATGTACTGCCTCTCGAACCAGTGTTGCTGCCTGGAGGAGGTTTGACCCCATCAGAAGGAGAGACTGAGCTCCTAAAAATGTAGCATCCACCTGTGTGATGGGTACTTCTTGTTTAGCTGCTCTTACCCTGATGGTGTATCACTTCTGGCAGATTCACTTCCTAACAAAGAGCACTACTGGCTTCTGCCATCCCGAGGCTGTGGGAAAATTACCCTGGTTTGAAAAGCTGAAGTTTGGGTTGAGAGCTGGGAACAGAGGGTTAATCTTTTTTCCTACTTCAAGGGTGCAGTGTATGACGTGCTTAGCCTGAGTCACAGCAGAAATTGTTTCACTTTGGAAAAAGTGAGGTGCAAAGATTTGATCGTATCACATGTGATGTTTTGTGTTTTTCGAGGATATATATATGGGCTATTAACATCAAAGCGCAAGGATGGGGGTAATGCAAGAGACTCTCCTTAAGTCCTTATCTTCTCCACAAAGACATGAAACACTGGCTCTTCAGCTTTTCTGAGTTTGCTCTGAGAGGGGAAAAGAGGTTTTATTAACTTAAGTAACGCCAAACCCTTATTTTATGCCCAGTACTGTACCATCATCTGTGCTCCATCCTGAGAAGGAGAGGCTGACTAGCGTAGCTGAGCATGGCCTGTCCCTACTGTTTTTAAAGCTGTAAGCCTGGAAAAGAACCTCTGTGCCCCTAAATGCAGGCATTCTTGGGCTGTATCTCCAGCACAGTCAGGAGGGAAATTATTACCTATGTGAATACACCCACGTTAATGGTGAGCTAGGTACTGCTGGCTGGGGAGGTGTGGAAGTGCAGGCTTTAGCGGAGGATGTGCAGGTTTGCAACCAGAGCTTCCATCACTAGTGGTTAATGCTTTAGGGATTTTTGTTTTAATTGCTACTGTTCTTGAACTGGCTTTAATCCCATTAGTTCACGTATGCCTGCAGGAGCTGTGCTTGCACCTTGGATTGCAGGAGAGACATAGCCTTAATGCTGGGAACTAGAGCTCTGCCAGCCAAGCAGTGAGTTTTTGTTGTATCCTTTTAGGAAAGGATAAATTCTTTTGAGACTAATGCTCTTGCACTGATGATTTATTTTCTGAAGCTGCCAAAAGGACAAAGATTTCTGCTTGTGTGAAGTATGCAGATGAGGAACAGCAGGGTTGATAGCAGCAACATGACATTGCTACAAAGCAGCTCAGCTCTGACTCACAAGGAGAAGTTAGAGGGAGTGAAAGACAGTGACACAGCAATAGATTCAGTCTACTGCATTTCTGTGTCTTCCATGGAAGCTGACAGTAAATGCCATCCTTGCAAGGAACTTTCTCTCTGAATGAATCTCTCTACATAGACAACTTGATTCAGCAAAGCTTTCACCTTTCTTCAGGTAAAGAAAACCTCTTCTTTCATTTTCTCTGGGATGGTGCTGCTGCCTGTCACCATCACTTCAAAAGCTGATATCCTTGAAGTCCCATGCATCAACCTCTGCAGCTACTGATGTGAACACCTGGGAAATAGGAGCAGGGTGTGAGAACACTCTTGGATGGGTCTGTGGTGAGAGGATGAGTGGGAGCCTGTGCTAGAAAACTGAAGGGAAATTTCAGGGAGTTCCTGGTCCTGCCCTCCTCTGCTACCCACCCCCCTGCCCAGCAGGGCTGAGGCAGCCTTTCACCCACAGGATGTGGTCACTGAGGTTTCTGTCCCCAACCTGGGCTTGACCCCATAGGGTGCAATGACACTGTGTGTATTCGTGGCACAGTTCTCACCAGAATCCCAGACATGTTGTGTGGGAGCTGTAGTAGGAGGCCAAGCCTTCCACCTACACAGCTCCTGCCACCCCTTTGATATGCAATCCTGACCCCACAGCAGGGTGTTGCCACCTGTCCTGGGGCACTCAGGCACCCAGCCCCACTTTAGCCCAGGCTGTGGCCCCGCTATATCTTGGGAACTCCTGGATATGGTGCAGCTGCACTGACATCAGGGAGGGAAACTCCCTCTGCTCTGCAGGTCTGTTGCTCCCTCCCCACCTCAGGTGGCAGGAGTTTCCCGTGGGAGTTCCATAATGTCCTGCCAGGTCTTGAGGACTGGGCAGGCTCTCTTGGGGCCAGAAAACTGCTGGGAGAGAGCCTCTTTTTGGCCTTGTTTCTGGTATATCACTATAGTTGCTGCTCTCTGTGTTTTACATTCTTCACAGGTGCATTAATAACCATAAGGCTTAACCAGGGAGATGGAGCAAAATTCCAGTTTTGGCCTCTCAGACCTGGTTCCTTTTGCTCCCTCTTCATAAAGAGAAGAGCCCTGTTTTTCAGTAACAGCGTAAAGAAGCCTCTCCAATGTTCATATCTGCTCTTTACTGACACTATTACCCTTACAGTCAGTTTTGTTTGATGACTTCTCAATCGTGAGAAAATGGAGGCTGCAGCTCCCAAAACACATGTTCAGTTTCAAGTCTGCTCAGATAGGTGCTCTGGGCTTTCTTTTCTCCTAGTACCAATCTCTGCCCTGGGACCTGGAAGATGTTGCACAGTGTTGTCCTGGAGCTGCTGCCTGGCCTCAGGCCCCCACCAGTAAATCTACTCTCCTTGGGCAGGGCAGTGCCAGCACAGAGGGGCTGGGATATAAGTGCCCTTTTTATAGTTTTTTGTTTGCACTAGGGACAAAAGATACTGGGGAGATGGACAGGATTGTGTGTAGAATTGTAGTATTTTTATTTTTTAAGTTTGCTACTCTCCCTTGTCCCTTGTCTCTCAGTATGGGAGGTGAAGAGGAAGTCTTGTATGAGCCAAAAGACAGAAATCTGACACTTCTGGAGCAGTAGGTTCAGAGGTTGGCTGGAGGCAAAATCTGAATTCTTAAGGAAGCTTTTCCCACTATCACAGCATTCAAGTAGATCCTCCAAAGCCTGTGAGGGTCATACTCCTGTTACCACTTTCCCTTCATTGGAGTTACTGAAGAGTTGTCTTTCCTCTGCTTGATTCTGTTCATGAAACTCCTAAAACCTTAATTCTTTTCTGACCTTTAAACATCTGTAATAGTTAGTTGAAACTGGAAAGTGTGCTCAAAAGGAACAATGATGTGTTTCTGTTCTCTTGGATAGCCAAGCTAAAAGCATTTTATTGTTGGTAGGAGAGAATTATTTCCTTCTCTTCTTTTTCTAACAAAAAATCCCCAAATATCCCACAGACTTCTTGCTCTTAAAAGAAATTCATTTTAACTTTAAAAAAAAAAATTAAAACGACCACAACCACTCCCCTGGAAACCCCAAGTGGTGAATGAAATGTTTCATCCCCGGGTACAAAGGGTGGGGCTGATTTCAGGCAAATCCTGAAACTAGCAGTTGAAAAGGTGGCTCAGAGCAAAGCTGGCATGTCTCTGTCTTCCTTGTCTTCCAGTCTTTCAGAGGTCCTTGGACCCATAGATCAGTAATGGAGGCACAGAGATGTCAGGAAACTGTGCCTCTGCCTTTCACCCTTTTCAGGACTGGGGCTGTGCACAGGCATTCTGCCACTGACGCTGGTGGCAGTGAGGAGAGCATTATAAATCCCCAGCAGTCTCCTTTCTAAGGATATAAATGTTTCCCTCTGCTAAAAGATAATCTCATGGTCATTTCAGTGACAGCTCAAATCGAAGCCAGAGAGAGTGTGGACCAAGGGGTAATGGGAGAGTAGTCTACAGCTGTTTCTCTGGCTGTTTTTCCCTCCCAGACGTGAAAGCAGCAGTGGCAGAATGATGTCCCGCATTCCTGCCCACCTACACACATGCTTCCTCCACATAGCCCTGTGCTGCCTGCTTACCACAAGCACTAGAGGCTTGGCTGTAAATCCACTGTCCAAGACAGATCTCTGACACCCCAGCTTCCGCTCTGCTTCTGCAGGACACGTGCCTGTAGCTGTGAGATCAGCATCACACTTACTACCAGCACGGAAGCGGCCCAGGAAGAGCAGTGAACACTGAGGATATCACAAGCCCTCTCTTGAGCTGACTTCCTTTAAGGTCTGCTACTGCAAGAAGCTCCCCCTTGCCTGCACTCCCAGGTTGCTTTGATCGTTGAATCATAGAAGGGTTTGGGTTGGAAGGGACCTTAAAGGTCATCCAGTTCCAACCACCGTTCTGTGAGCAGGGACATCTTCCACTAGACCAGATTGCTCAGAGCTCCATCCAGCCTGGCCTTGAACACTTTCAGGGATGGGATGTCCATAACTTCTCTGGGCAACCCATTCCAGTGCCTCACCACCCTCACTGCAAAGAATGTCTTCTTAAAGTAAAGAATTTCTTCCTAAAATAAGTTTTCTAGTCCTTAAGTACCCACTCAGATTCCTTCTGAAATCATCATCTCTTGAATGTTTTGGGCTCAGTCTCCCAGTAGATTTTCTTTAACGCAATGCAAATGAAGTTGGCCAAATACCACTGAGCCCTGGGAGCCTCCCAGCTATGCATGGGGCACTGGCAATTCACACACACACACATATACACACACCCTGTGGCTTGTGTTTCCACTGCGGACTGTGCTATGCAAAGGAGCGCCTTGGAGCTGAGAGGAGCTGGGTGCAACCTCACTGCAATGGGGAATAGCCCTGCCTAAATCCATGGTCAATCATCCCGCAGCTAAATGTTGGTTGTGAGCAGGAGGAAGGAAGGAAGCTTAGCTTGGACAAGAGAAATCAGGAGACTTGCTGGCTTTTGCAAGGGGCTTTTGTGGATTTCCATGGCTCTGTGTTCCAGCTGGGAAAAGCAAAAGATAGGCCTTCTGAGCTACCTCAGAAGATATCCAGATTTCTGTGGAAGGCTGGAAATGTCTAGTTCTCTGGGAAAAGCAGTGAGGTGCACTGCCAGAACTAACCAAGCCATGAGCACTTTGTATCTTACCAGCCCCAGGCATGACAGCTGGTACATGTCTTTGGCAGTTGGTAGCCCCTTTTGAAGTTTTTATGGAAATGTCCTTGCTAGAAGCCCCTCTCATCAGTGCCTTGTGAGTGAGAAGAGAGCCCTGCTCCAGGCAACTGTTTGTCATCAAAATTATGTGATTCTGCTTTTTAAAATTAAGTTGGTTTTCTTTTTTTTTTTTCAGGAGAAGGTGTTCTTTTGGTGTGAATTGCTAGACAGAGACTAACTACCTCTTTTTGACTGAGGTGCAGCTAGATGTCTTTGGCATTAAAACCAGGAATCACAGGATTGATGGTTTGGGTTGTAACAGACATGTATTTACTATGTCTGGGGTACAGAGGGGTACTCTGCTGTGCAGAGCTAAGGTAGTGTAAAGCCAGAGGCCAGCTTCACCCTTAGAGACAGAGGCCAGACCAGCAGCATCCATTTTAGGACCTGCCAGTTGTACTTCACAAAACCCTTGGGATGTGTGATCTGGGCATGTGCCAGGTGAGGAGAGTGGCCAAAACCAGAAGTGGGTCTGTCTCCAGATAAGAATGGTCCAGCCTTTCCTTGTTCTCAATGCGTTGACCCTGGCACTCAGACCATGCTGGGGAAGACTCTTCTCCAGTTTCCATGGAGAAGTAGGTAGAGCAGGGTTTCACAAGAACAGCATCTGTCTCACAGCATTTCTTTTGCCTTTTAGGCTGAAATCTACCAGGAAAGACAAAGTTTTCCAGTGCTGGGAGAGCATGACCACTCTTCCATGAAGTCAAGCTTGGAGAGGTAACAGCTAATCCCACCACAGGCATAGGAGAAGAGATCTTCTGGAAGAAAGCTTCTGGTGTTTCTCCAGGAGCAAGCATGGGGTCTCAAGAGTTTACCCAGAACCCAGCCTGGTGCCTGATGCTCCTCCCCAGCAGGTTGGTTATCTATACCCACATCCACAGGTGCAGATTGAAACCAAGTCCTGAAGCAAGAGAGCACAAACCCAAGCTCTTGCTGAAATGGTTTGTGCAGGGAGAGGATTTGCCTGCCGTGTCTTTGGTTAAGTCTTGATGCTCAAAGCCTAGACCAGAGTCAGGCTAGCAGTGCGGATCATGAGTTTGTCTGGCCTTCCTTGCCCATTCTCTAAAGCATTTGCTGCCTCAGGAGAGGTGGCTGCTCAGGGTAAGCACAGCTCTGATTTCAGCAGTGGAAGGGGATGCAGGCACTGTGCAGCCATATTTGCTGGGCTGCTTTGTGTGTCTGCAAGCCCTCATGTGATTCCTCCTCTCGTCTCCTTGGTAGATCCTGGTTTAGAGATTCCCACACTTCTTCCTCACTGATGCAGGCTACAAGGTTTGGTGCTTATTCTGGGGTTCAGCCTAAGAGAGGGAAGGTGTTTCATATTACTGCTCTGCCACAGGCAAGACAGAGGAATCAGTGTCCAGCAGTGAGGGTTTATTAACTTCAGTTAATAAACACATCCTTCACTTCTAGCCTCTCTTCCTTGGTGAATGCCACTTAGTGAAAGCTGCTTGGGTTTGGCCAGGGATCAGCCCTGCAAGTTTACAGGATTCACAATTCACAGATGTTAGGAACTATCAGGCTGAGTGTGGGTGGAGAATGTCAAGACTGAAATAGCTCCCCTGCCACCCTGGCACAGGCAGCAAAGAAAATGTTTCCACGTGACATTCTTCGAACCAAAATTTCCTACAAGGAAAACACAGAGAGGAAAAATAAGAGGCAATCACTGCTGTCTCGGAAGGGTCTTAACTTTTGATCAGGACACCAACATTTGTGCTGACATTAGCACAAAATATGCACTATAGGTGAGCTATAGGGGAGCCCTTTACACTTCTCTTCATGCACTCAAACGTATAGGTCTGCTTGAAGATGCAATCCCACTGGTGCAAAGATATGTGGATGCTATTTTTTTCCTGCTGGAATCCATTTTAATTTAGCTCCTGATTCATATTTCATTCATTCTCCAAACCCACAAAACCAGGATAGGTTTACAGTCTGTACTATTTGGATAAATCATAGAGGGGGAAAAAACAGGGGGACAAAACAGGTTGCTTTCCTGAATAATTTTTTGTGTGACTCAAAAGACAGAGAAAAAAAAAGAAAAGGAGGTGATAGGGAGGGAATTAAAGACATCCCTCCTTGCTTTCATGTTCCTTCAGGAAAATCAGATCTGCTTTTCATCTTTGATAGTTTGTTTTGGTGGCCTTCACTTTGCTTTTGTTTCTTTAGGCTTTAGTGGCTGAAAAAGATGTGATTTCTGTTTTCTTCCTTCTATTTTCTCCTCAATAAAATATTGGGTGGTTTTTTAATGTGGAAAATGTATATATTATTTACAGAACACTAGAACAGTGAAAGATTTCTATGTCACCTCAGTTCTTTCTGAAAAAATGGTCTAAATATGTCTGACAGTTTTCTTGCAGGGAGGAGTGCAGGAAGGGGAGGCAGAAGAGCAAAAGTTCAGAGTTAATTTTAATTGAGGAATTTCCCCATATTTTGTCATTCAGCTTTTGAAACTGCGACCACAACAGACTGACTGAACTGTGGTGTGAGAGAAACTGAAAAGTTCCCCAGGCAACTGTATGCAGGTACTAGCCACAGCGTTGACAAGGAAAACTTTAAAAGTACAATGAAATTCAGCACAGGCACTGCACCCAGCAGAGGAAACTCCAGCCATCTGGAGATGAGGATGACCAGCAGCCACAGCAGTTTGCAAAATTGCAAGGGCTGCCAAAATTAAACTGTGAAGTCAGGCGGGAAGGCAACCAATGACCGGCGAGATCAGAAGTTCAGAGAAGCCCCAGATGAGCTCCCAACAACAAGTGTGGCCAGCGTACACCAAAGTTTATTAAGGATGTTGAGAGGAGGGGAAAATACCCGTGCAGAAGATGCCCAGCTGGCGAGGAGGGAGTGGTGGTGATGCTTGTGTCACTTGATGAATCCCATTGGCCAAGTCCCTGGGAGATCCCACCCATTCGCAAGTGTAAAATAAATCTCTAAAGTTGTACCTCGTGTACCACTTGACCTTATTGCTTTTAGCCTGCTGGCTTTATATCTATTTATTTATTTTATTTTGGTTTGTCCCCAAAGAGGGGCTCAAAGGAGATGACTTTTGAACCAGCACCTTTCACCACCTTGCAGTACTACCCTGATCCCTGCATCCAGCGGTGAGTCTCTGAGCGTGACGTAACTCTCTCCTATCGCAGGTGTGATCTGAGCGTCTTGTGTAATTGTTAACTTTTCTGCTATCGTCCGGTGGCAGCTGGGCTGCACACGGAAAAATGTGCCGCTCTCTTCATGCTCAGTGAAGCTTATTATTATTTTTGGCTTTCTAACAGGTTACTGTTTAATTATAGGCATCCGTTTAAGATATCCCCTTTTCCTCTTTGGCATTAGAGGAAAGAAAAATATGATAAATAACATGAATGCTGATAGTATCTTCCCTTGTGTTTTGGAGCAGAAGGGTACTTTGTGCTTTGGGTAGTAAAGGAATTGCTTTAGCTTTCTATAATGTGCTTATTTATTTCTTTAAATGAAAAAGCTCCTGGAAATAATATGAGCTTAACTATTGAGCTCTGAGATTTTGGAATCTGAAGGATAAATAAATAATTTAAAAGATTCACAGTAGAAGAAAAATGCCTTCTAAGAGGGACTAATTTTCCAGGAATATTTTTTCCTTCTGTCTAACAGCCAGCCTCAAAGCCTGCCAACCACTCTTATTTTAGCTTTGTTGTTACGCGGAGTTTTATAAGTTTCCAGGAGATAAAAGAGCATGTCCGCACGAGGTGTCACAGTATCACATTGTCGGTTTGTTTGTTTCCCCCAGCAGAAGATACTATATTTAAGCATGTAAATGACATGTAGATGGTATTTTTCCAGTCATAAAGTTCGGAGAGGTGAAATCCTCTGAGCACAGTCACTTGTTGAGCTGTTTTAAGACTTGTTTCTGTCTGTGTTTTGTAAAAACCCTGGGTGGTGTCTCATCAAGGCATTCAGTCCCTGGAAGGGTTAAATATTAACTCTGCATCCTCTGCAGGGTGCTGGGGAAGGCTACTCACACTGCACAGCTCTCTGTTGAAGAAAGGGCTTGGCCACTGTCACCCAGCCCTTGGCATTGCAGGAAGCTTTGTGATCTCTACTTTTTTCCCCACTATTGTGATTTGTTACGTTTGTGGGGGCTTTTATCCCCTGCTTGATCCGCTGGGTGTTAGGTGCCACCACTGTGCGAAGGTCCTGGGGAGGAGTGTGGAGACCTGGCAGTGAGGAGGGGCCACATTTGGGGCCAGCAGAGGGGAAGGAGCAGAGCTGGGAAATAGCGCACGGTTCTTGGCTGTGCTGCCGTGGCAGAGGAAGATGGAATGAAGCCGGCAGGGTATTGGATTCCCTGGCGAGACCTTCTACAACACGAGCCCCAGGGCTGGCCAGGCACATGCAGCCATGCTCTGATCTCCTGCAAATCCACCCAGCCCTGCTGACCCCGGCAGGGATGTGCCTGACGCCAGGAGAAGAGCAGTACAAGAGTGGTGCCCACCCAGAAAGGTGGATTCAGGCTGGCAGCAGAGGAGTCTTTGGTAGATCAATAACTTTCCATGTCTAGAAGCCAGAGCCAGGCAAATTTCAAACAAGAAAATGGATAAAAAGAAAAAAGGGGGGAAGAATTAAATTGGAAAGCATAAAGATGCACTGGGAAGTACCCGCCCTTCTTACCAGTCACATCCCATCTCATGTCAAATAACAGGTTCATAAAATTGGTGCTGCGACTCAGGCAAAAAAATTCAGGTGGAGCAGGAATTAAAGAGAAAAAAAATCCATTGGCTGTATTCTGTAGAATTTTTTAAGGGCTTTTCACCCCTTCAAATCTGTCTCATCCAGCAAGTCAGGACTTTCAGCAGAAATCCTGCTCCTCACCACATGCCTTAGCATGATGAGTTTTTAAGTGACTGCTGCAGTGTGGAAAGCCTCAGGACAGATAGTTTGTGACACCCCTCAGTCATAAAATCTGTTCAAGATGTAGCTTAGAGTAACAACATGTCTCAGCTGTTATGCATGTCTGTTTACATGAGCCAAGAGTGGCATTGGTCCAATTATTGGGGACTGTGCTCTGCCACAGGTCAAAATCAGCTAAAAGCTGGTCCTAGAGATATTTGTCTCAGTCTGAAAACATAGATGGTCTTCAGCTTTAAGATCACTGGTTGCATATTCCTGATGTGCTGAGTGACATTTCTCTGACTGCTTTAACAAAATTCAATAGTTTCAGAATTGCATTTATTTCACACAGTTTGAAACACTTCTGCTTTGATGTGGTTGAATTACTTTATTTAGCTAATACCAGTGTGCTTCTTTGCAACTTTAAAATTGCATCTAGTAATTATCTAACCAGCAAACAGATAACGTTGAGCTGAGGCACGCTGGCAAAAACAACAATAGTGCAAAGTGTTTAGAACCCTGTTAAATTGATTTCCCTGTACTTCAGTGTGGAGGGGGAAGCACTTGCAAATCTGTTAGCTCAAAGATTTGTGGCCTTGATTTACCCTCTGCTGTTTCTTCATCTGTTAATCTCCTCAGTTTGGGGGTATCTGGCAGGCAGGCAATATGGGCCTCAGCTAAAAGACTTCCTCTGTCAAGAGGTGAACACAGATCACACCGAGGAGCATTAGCTAATGTGCCATTATGATGCTCATATGTTTAATGCCTGTAATTTCACAGGCCATTGTGAAACACACAATAATTCAGTGCCACATATGAGGAAAAATAGCTGGGTGCCCAGACTCTTAGCTATGTGTGATTGTTGAGGCCACTCCAGCTTCAGTCTCAACAGCCCAGCTCCCTCACTTAGGCTGTTAATTTCTTTGTAAATATGGGTATCAAAGCAAAGCATCACAAAAACACATAGAGAACCCAGATGAGAAACAGGGCAGCAGCCTCCTCTTTCACAACCCCACTCATTGCTGTGGGCACTGGAGGTCAGTGCTGGAGCTGCAGCCCAGCTGAGAAAGGGGCAGAGGGACACTGGGTACTGATGGGGATGCACGTTCTTGTGCAGAAGTGAAGGTGCAAATGCAGCATATGACTGTTGGAAGTGAGGTTGGTTGGAAAGGTATATCTTAAGTGTGATCATCTTTCTTTATCTTAAACAGAATGGGCTTAGAGATCTTAAAATTCAGCAAAACCCTCAAAATCTTTCTCTGTCTGCTTCCCTTGTAAAGGGAAATGCTTGAAATCAGGAATAGAGAACATTCAGTGTTCTGGCTCCTGGGACTTGAAAAGTGCTGCTGTAATGAAAAAAGCACCTATATCGAAGCACCAAGCCACTGACCCCCCGAACTACATGTTTGGATGGTACCGTGGGAGCTCATCCTGTGCTGCAGAAAACCCAGGTCAGCTTTGAGTCATAAAAAGAGCTGACTATCTGAAACAGGCAGGATTTCCACCTTCCAAGAAGTGCCCACCTAGCTGCAGCTGAAAGCCACTAATGTAAGATGAAGAAGGCACTGTAATTATGATCAAAGTCCAGCTGTTGAGAGCTATGTAATTAGTATCTCTCTCCAAAGCTCCTTTTTTTTTTTTCAGTTAATGCCTGGTTGGGGGAGTGATGTTTACAGATAAGTTACTTGTGTTCTTGGAAATAGTGGTCATTAGGCTGTGTTTTACCCAGAAGCTCTCTGCTTTTGGGGCTGTTGGGAATGCACCTGCTGGTGCATTGGACTGTGGTCCTGCCTGCTCTACTCCCCCCTCTCCCCATGCCCAGGCTAATTGGTGGCCTTGGGATTTCTCATCCTCGGTGTGTTGATGGTGTTCACTGTGGCTCACTCCTCCCTTTTGAATAACAGGCCTCTCACACAAGCAGCTCTTTCTTCTTTCATTTCTGGAATTTTATTCTCAGCACAATATGATATGGTCCAGCCTCCCAATTCTCACTAATAACAGAGGAACAACTCTGAAATCCTCTGGTCTCTGCAGCATCTGTGCAGGAAACGTGGTTTCTCAGACATGGTCCTGGGTTTTGGCTGGATTGCCAAAACAAACCAAACCAAACTAACAAAAAAAAAAAAAAGGCAAATCAAAACTAAATACCCCCAATCAAGTATGTAGAAAAAAAGTCTATTTTCAGAAGAGAGGGAAACTGTTAGAAATTAGCTAGGGTGAAGGAGGGGAGGGTATGGGTCATGGAAACATCACCTACTGGGTGCTGTATCTGGATGGATTTTGGTGAGCAGGGTCTAGTTCCAGCCAGCCAGAGCTACTGGGTTCAAAGCAATCTTTTATCAGGAGCATTGCATGTGTCACTTCACCTTCCTTCATTGATTCCCACACGTATCAAACAGGGCTGGGAAATGGACTGCATTTATCAGATAGGAGTCTCTCCAAGGTTAATGCTTACAATGCAGCACAAAGGTGAAAACTCACTGTACCCAGTGCTCATCTTTGCTAATAGGCACTAATGAAACAGCAGGCTTCTCCCCTTTGGGGCTGGCTACCCCTCCTGGCTACAGGCAGCAGTGTGCTGTGTCCCTTCATGGCTGTGAATCAATGCTGGCGTAAGCAGCTCTCCTTCCTCTCCGGTATTAGTATTGTGACAGAGATTTGCTAAGTTGTCATAGGGTCATACCCTACAGAAGCATCTCATATCACATGTAGGCTCTGCAGAATCCTTGCATTTGGGCAACTTGCATGCTTTTTGTCTTTCCTCATGCTATAGTTTGCTGAGGAATAACTGAACTCCTGCTATGACACAGTGGACAAATCTCAGCTGCCTTCACCTTTGAGAGGGGAGCCCAAATTTGCTGTGTTGGCAGAAGGACTTGAAGTTAAGTAAGAAAAGACACATGACCTGGTATAGATCTATTTGCAGAAACAGCCAGTGATAGAGCAGGTACTTTCCAAAGACTCAGAGAGGGGCTAGAAATTGTTCTGAGCAGCTTGTGGTGTGCTCAGAACAACTGGTACCTTCTGGAGGAGCAGAACTGGGCTCATGCAGGAAGGAAAGGTGGAGGGGAGCTGGGGAGCTGGTTTTGTTATTGACCTTGGAGAGCTCTCCTGTGAGGTGATGGTCACCTTCATGGCTGTGCTGCCACCCCTGGCAGCAGTTCCATGGGGGAAGGCCCCCAGCTGGAGCCAGATGCACACAAGGGGACAGCATGCCATGTGCTAAAATGACTGTCAGAGGGTGGCCTCTTCAACAGGAGGGCTTTGCAGACACCTCTGCAGTGGACATGCTGCCAATGTGAGACCTCTTCGCTGCCTCCAGCACCTTGCCAGGGATGTGTGCGGCTGGTGGTGAGGAGGAGAGGGTATTTATCTCTTCTTTGAGGTCTGTTCTTTGGTCACTGTCCTGTTCTTGTACTGCGGTCTCATTGGAATATGGGTCTAGAAGATAGAATCTTTGCAAAACAGTGCTTGACAGCCACACATTAAACCCTCTTCAGTTTTCTTCCTGGCAGAGCCCCTGCAGTGTGCTCATCCCTGCGGTCCGACTGTTCTGTCCCTGCTGGACCTCTTTGCTCTGTGTCACAGGGACTTTGTTGAGCTGAGGATGCCGCAACCCCTCCACAGTCAGTGTCAAGGACAGTAATTTTTCCTCATCAAAATGGTATAGGCTTCTCAAAAAATATCTGTCTGCTTGGAGGTACTTTTAGTGCTGCTTAAAGGATTAAAGTGGAACCAAATCAATCACTTTCTGTGCTTTCTCAGTTCTCAAAGGACTGTAAGATTATATGAAGTCTTTCATGTGGTCCTTTTTAGTGTGAGGAGAGAACACCTAATTCATAGTGCCTTGCTCAACTTCCAAAAATACTGAAGAAATTAAAGAAGCAAGTTCTTAACAGTTCACCTGTTCAGAGGTGTTGAGGGTGTTCATGGTACATGTTATAAGTTACAGTCCTATGCTGATTTATATCGTACCTTCTGCTACAAGTTAATTTGCAATAGTTCTTCTCAACAAACAAGGATTTCTGGCCTGATAAAAAGCAAAAGGGCTCAGCTTTGATTTTTGGAGAAATAAAACCCTCTGACGGTTCAACAAGTGTCCAAAGGAGTATTGAACCCTCATTAAAAAAATGTCAATAGGGGTCCATAAGGTATGGGAGAGGAAGGAGGGTCTTGGATGAGGAAGAAATCAAGGAAAATTGGATTTCAGTTTGGTGCCTGGCTCTATGCTAGTTTTGCACTTACACAAAAACGTTCATAGGAATATGGACATTGTGGTGGGAGCCAATGCTTATAATGCCATACAAATTTCTGTTTACCTTAACATTTTTTAGCCTGAGATCAACACTGAAATACTCAGAAGGAAAATGTTTTGCTATAATAGATTTCTGGGGTTTGTTTGACTAGCTCTGCTGATAATAGATAACATCTGCTTAGATAGCTTCATGAAAATATCTGTATCTGTTCCTAGGGCTTACTTGGGAGTCTTTGGTGCCCATTTATAATCACTTACTACTGTATAGCAGATCGTCTCCCCACAGGATTTTGCTGCTGAGTCATTTCCAGTCAGGTGTTTGAATGCCACAGGTGGCCTGTTGTGATAAATACCAATGCACATAAGGAAGGGGAATTCGGTTAGTGCTCGGAGTTATACAGAGAACAGCCACCTCCAAGAATGAGAATGGGGAAACCCTGCAGTAAGTGATCAGGGGTTCAGTAGGTTCTTTGCAACATAAAAATAAGTCTGCTTACAAAACCTTGCCCTGGGAGGTTCAATGCCTGTCTGGTTTAGTAATGTTGATATGCACGAAAGTCACTGTATGCTGAACAAACGTATGGAAAGAAGCTTGAAATGTGCTGGTGAGCTGGATGATGCAAACAGCAGTGGCTCAGCTGCATGTTGCCAGCAGTGTCTGCCTCTACACTTGGCAGCAGGAGCTGGTGGGGTGTAACAGTGGGATTGCTGTGCTTGCTGTCAGTGGGGTCTGTAAGGTGGCTGTGACAGGTGTGAAATTGAAGTTCAGCTGGCTCCGAGAGTGGGCATTAGATGATAAAACATAATAGGATTAAAAATCTCAGTGTTAAAGTACAAAATTTCTTTGCGCTGTCTTCCAAGTTTGGTTGTTCATATTTGTGAAAGTCCCTCTCAAAATATACAGGTTGGAAATGTCATTCCTGGTGTTGATAGAAAGGGAGACTCAGTGTATTCATAGCACTCCAGGAGCTACAGCTTTAAGATAATCACAAGCAAAAAATCATAAATCACGTTAGGTGTGGCAATGTATTGATAAAATTATAGGGAGCCAACCCTGTAATTTCTTAGCACCCGGCATAGTTACAAAAGCAGAGATCCTGTGAGTGCTCCAGGTAGTGCTCCCTTACACACCAGCAGTGTTCCTGATAAACAGTTCATTTGTTCCTGTCTTCCAGGACTATAATCTGCTCTTAATTCTTTGTCCTTCATCTGCCCTGTCTTGGAGCTATTTTGTGACACAGAGAAAGGTTTTTGCAAGTGTTCTTATTTTTGAGAGGATTCCGTGCCCTTGGGCTTAGCAATAGCTGCCCTGCCACAGAGTTGCTATGTGCTGAAAAATGCAGCCTGCACGGTATTTAGCAGAACTCCTTTTCCTGAAGGAGTATCACTGGTGGCAGGGGTGAGGAATGGGAGTCATTATTTAGGATCCAAACCACATCAGATTTCACAGGCTGGCTGTGGGGGTAACAAGTGAGAACTTCAACCAAATTCATATTACAAGAATCTGCCCCTAACATCTGCTTTGCTGGTGTTTCTGTTTTGCATTTTAAATATTTACTGAAACACAGGATGTTGCTGTTTACAGTTTCCTGCTTCTACAGAGTTCTGGGGACTTTCTGTATTATGGTGATGATTTATTTTATAGTTTTGCAAAATTCAGCCTTTGAGAGAAAGCTTGAGAGAGGGACTTTGTAAGTCCCCTGAGCAGTTCACAGAGTAAAGAGTTTGTGTAACTAAAGACAGAAGCAGCTTTTCTAAGAGCAAGTGCTTTAGGGAGCCAAGTGTCTTACCTGGCTCAACACAAAATGTCATGAGTCTTTTGCAGCTGAACATCTGAGAACCTTCCTGCGTTAAAGAAGAATCATGTATTTTACATTCCCTGTCCGGCGAAACTGTCCCCCTCCTCTCTGACTATATTTATATGACCAAATGCCCTTCTATGCATACATTTCCAGGGCTGAAAATCACTGTGGGCTGCATGATTTCTCTTGCTTTGCTTCCTCGTGCTGGGGGGGCCATGTTGAGACCCATGTGGGACATTCTCTCACCAGCCTCTCCTTGCCACCTCCTCACAGTGGCCAAATTTGGGGAATGCTTGTCCTGTATGGACCTGGACTGCAGCAGCTCGGCAGGCAAGGATGCCTAGTGCCTTCTTGAGGTTATAGCTGGAGCACTTTTTTTTCTGTACTAAATACCTAAAATCACTACAGAAGAGTAGTAATGAAGGCTTGTAATAGCTGAATTTTTTTCATGACTGTCATCTTTTGAAAATGCCCTTGCCCACTTTCATTTCTGGAGCTGTTGCTTTCTTTTCTTTAAATATTCCCTGATGCTGTGGAGGTCTAGCTAACTGGAAATGAAGTAGTTAACTGTTTTAGGCTGCTTTGGGCATTTAACAACTGCCTTTCCCCTACACCTCCTCCAGAAAAGAGATCTCCCCATATTGTGCAGCAGAACACAATAGCAGAGGTCTCCGAGTCTCCTACTTCCTTGGATTTTCCACTTGTGCTGCTTTTGAGAAGACTTTCTCACTTACTGCAGTAAAAGTTTTCATCTCTGCCCAGCAGCTCTGACTCTTCTATCTGCAGATGGGCACTGCTTTTAACCACAAGTGCAATAAGTTTGTGGAAGGGATTGAATGGAAAAGTGAGTTACAAGATAACGCAACTGCTTTTTAATTGGTTTTGGGTTCAGTGCTTTCTTAAAATGGATTATTTACATTTTCTTTTATTATTTAAATTTGGAAAGTCTTGGGACCACATTTTCCTGGAGTTGTACTGATTGTCAACAGGTCGTTATGTGCATTACAGATCTGGGGTCACTACTATACCTCAAGAATGGAAGGACAAAGATGGACGGGTCACCCAGAGTCTGGGGCCTGAGCTGCATGTCCTGAGCTCCAGGCTTGCACTCTAACTCTGGGCTTCTCAACGCAGGTTGCTCAGGTCCTTGGTGGTCTTCTGGAGGTTATGAATACTCTGTACCCCAGACAAGAAAGCACCAATTGCAGTGGAATTACTGTGGCAATGCTTCACCTTGGCCAGAGCTCCACCTCTCTCAGCCCCTGCAGAGAAAGGGAGTGGGTGTAAGGGCTGAGCAGAAGGGGAGGGGATGTCTATGGCTGAGTTTCCAAAGATGGGTGAGAAGGAGATGTCCAAAGTTGAGTGGGAGATAAGAGAGGTCTGGGAAAGTTCACAAGATGCTGAAGGAAACCTTGAAGGAAAAAAAAATTAGGAGTGACTAGCTCCAACAATTAGGGGACAGTACCACTAATGCTGGTAGAGGATGAGCCACCTGAAGCCCTGAGGACAAAGAAATCCCTCTAGTATGTGGAAGTGGTCGCTGTTGTCAGGCTGATAGCTGATGTGATGAGATATTGATAGGAAATGCACTGGGTTCCTGGGCTGCAGGGGTTACCGACAGCACTCTGAAATCATTCTGCTTCCAGAAGCCATTCCCAGCAGTTTGCAGGGAGCAGGTCATGCAGTGCTTATGCTGGAAACCCCCATCACAGTAGCAATGGGAATTCAGAGGGACCCTTTTTCTCCCAGAGAAGCTCTGCAGTCCATGCTGGAGCAGGGCGCTGGCATGGGGCACAGGGCTGCAGTGATATAATGTGCTTTGAAGGGCTTCTGTAAAGCTGCAAATGTTGCATTCACTGCAGGCAGAGTTTTACTCAAGATGACTCTAACTGAAAGGAGATGACAAATGGAAAAAAATCCCCCTTGTGTTTTGCAGCAGGGTGAATTAGGAGGATCACTCTGTGCAGCCAGTTTCACTTTCTTTGATACAGGTCAGTCTTGCCCATGCACTGAAGACTTGAGCAAAGAGCAGCTAGGAGGCAGAACCACCCCTTCCTATCCCTTTCCATTCCGCTCAGACACATATGCTTCCAAAAGGCAGATCTAAATCATAGGGAAATCAGGATTACAGTAGACCCTAGCAGAACACCGAGCATTCCTCTGAGACAGAATTTTTAAATTCTTCTAAATATATAGCTCACAGTTGAAACAGGGTGTATGCAATAGAAGTGCCATTTGCCTAGCAAATAGTAGAAGCTAACAGTCACAGAATCACAGAAAATACTGAGGTGGAAGGGACAAGGATCATTGAATCCAACTCTTAGCCCCGCACAGGACCATTCCTAAGAGTCACACCATGTATCTGAGAGTATCAACCAAACACTTCCTGAACTCTGTCAGGCTTGGAGCTGTGACCACTTCCATGGGGAGTCTGTTCCAGTGCCCAACCACTCCTTGGGTGAAGAATCTTTTCTAATATCCAACCTAGACTTCCCCTGACACAACTCCAGACCATTTCCTGGAGTTCTCTCACTGGTCACCACAGAGAAGAGATGAGTACCTATCTCTCCTCCCCCCCTCCCAAAGAAGTTGTAGCTGCAGCGAGGTGTCCCCTCAGTCTCCTCTTCTTCAGGCTGAACAGATCAAGTGACCTCAGACACTCCTCATGTAGCTTCCCATCAGAGCCCTTCACCATCTTCATTGCTCTCCTTTGGATACTCTCCAATATCTCAATATGTTTCTTGTATTGCGGTGCCCAAAGCTCCTCACACTATTCAAGATGAGGCAACCCCAATGCAGAGCAGAGCAGGACAATCCCCTCCCTCGACTGGCTGGCAATGCTTTGCCTGATCTCCCCCAGGACATGGCTGGCCCTCCTGGCTGCCAGGGCACTGCTGACTCATGTTCAACTTGCCCTTCCTAGTCTGTCCTTGACGGATGCTGTAGGACACCGGCAATGTCACAGAGCCCTTCTCTGCTTCACTCCCAGTTCCTTCTTGTGTTCCTCATATCTCCTTGGCTGTTGGCTACTTCTGAGATCAGGGTTCACCCTTCTGGCAGTCAGCTTCTTTCATTTTCTAATGCACATCTCTGTGCCACTTGACCACTTTTCTCTCAGGTGCCCCTTCCCATAACCCATGCTGCTGTCCACATGTTTTATTAGTGAGATATCAGATCTGGGAAACATCTGAAAAATGGGGGAACTGGGAAAAAAGAATGGGCAATTGAACCATAGGTGAAAGTTATATCCTGTCTCAAAGGACTCTTGTGCTGGTGTTTGTTATTGCTTACATTAGTCCTTTCTAATCTGTGCATCCATCAGTTTTCTTTAGGAGATATTTTCTAGGACTGACATATAGGAGCAGTGTTATATGGAAAGATGATGTGAAGGGTTTAAAGAAGTTGCTGGATTTTGAAATGCTAAATCTGAAAGCTGGGCTCAAAATCGAAAGGAGAATAAATTCTTGTGAGCACAGTTCAGCAGGACCTCCCTCTGCCAGGATGGAAATCAGTCTCTTTTGGTCTCACGTGAGCCAAGACCTTGGAATATGGCATTGTACAGTGCAATTCATGCTGGGAAGGAAGCTGCTTGTTGATGAAGTAGACACAGAAAGGGGTGCAATAGAGGTTGATAAAATTCAACCACAATCTTCCCTGAGGGGGTTGAAAGCCTGCCTGTCTGCATTTGGCTTTCATTTTGGCACCCTCGTTTGCAGCAATGAACCTGTTTGATTTCCAAAGGTCTCTAAGGGGTGCTCCCGGGGTGTGCTCTGCTGGTTGAGGGTGGCTGCTGTGGTCATGGGGGACGAGAGTGCTCCACACTTCGGGGAATTCCAGATGACACTGCCTGCCAGGCGCACGCTTGTCCTGTGCTGCCAGACCCCACATCCTTCTCCTCTTGGACAGCTGTGAGCTTCATTAGGTACTGATGTCTACAAATCACTGCAGAGTTACAATGCAGAGCAGGGGGAATTCCAGCAGGACGAGGACTGCCAAGTTCCTCGAGTTTTCACCCTGCGATCTGAAAAGGAGCCCCCTCCCCACTCAAAAACTAAAAATACAACTGACACCAAGATTCAGGCATTTAGGCATAATGCTCATGAACTTTAAATCATCTGTTTACCATTGCTTTTGATACACTTCAAGGTGTAATCGGAGAAAACAGGGACAAGCATGTGGATTGGGATTGCTGGAACTGAAGCTGCCAATTTTTCTGTGACTTAATTCTCTACCCAGCTCACACCCTGTGATGGTTAAGAGCTAATATATGAATCTGTGCATGAATTAAGGGTTTTTAAGGGGTTAACTGCTGTAACCATTCAGGAAGAAAGATTAGGTTTTATTCTGGGAATATGGATTGGAATTATACTTCCAACCTGAACTCTGAGTGCAGCTTAAAGCTGGTTACAGCATTTCTGCAGCCTTGATTTTCATTCCTGAGCATCAGCATTTTGGTGTCTGAAGATAAATGAAGTTTGGGAGTTTCTTGTTGTAGGAGGTGCAGTGCATACTCTACCTGAAGAAATTAAGGCCATTTTTAATTTCTCTGTCTAAACACCCAAAATCACCAGTTGCTTTTAAAGCAAGCACCAGACTGGGACTCAGGTGATCAAGGTTGTATTTCTGGCCTGCTGAGTAACGATGAGTAATCCTGATGTCTTAGTTTTCCCACAGGTAAAATGGAGTAATTACACTGTCTTCCTTTGTAGAGCACTTTGAGAACTATGAATAAAATGAGCCATACTAGATATCATTATTTAGACATTATTAATTATTCTTTGGGTACATTTGCATAATGTGGAAGTGCTTTCTTCATAAGAGCAGATGTTTTTCTTTCTGCATCAGGGTTTCCTGAGTACTTCACTAGCACATCCTTTAGGGGAATGTATCTTATGAAATCTGTAGCTTACAGAGAAAAACTTCTCTGGCCCTATCTGTATGTCCACTGACTGAGAACTACAGACTCAGTGATAGAAAATTATACACCATTGATAGACATCTCATGGGGAAAAGCAGAAAGCAACATCCTGTAATTCTGGCAACAAGCAGAAAAAAAATCCACAAATCCTTTTGTTCATCCCTACTCTGAAAGATTTCATGTCACAAAATTTTACGCTGTGGCTATACACCAGTATCAAGCCATGAAGTTCTGCATCTTCAAACCATACTGATAGTTTCTGAGAATTTGCACATTGCTGGAGAAAAACTAATCACCCCAGAACTCCAGCTTTCATGGGAAGCTAGGGCGAAGAGGAAGCTTGGATCTCTTGAAATCCAACACAGCAGCTTCATTGAGATACCACATTAATTTCTGGTTTCTTCTTCATGAACTGTGCTGTTAACACAGGAGTAGTTCAGAGTGTTGAAGCACCAAGCCTGTTTTGGATGAAAAAACGAAGGGAAACCAGCTATTTCTTGGTTGTGACAGTCTTTATTTTTGGAAGGCTGTTGCTGGACTCACACATGCGCCCCAGTGGTGCTTGAGCTGCACCCTGTGTCAGATTTGACGCTCAATCAGTGAAAGCAGGTGGCATCTGCCTTTAAGGTTAAAGCTACAGAGGAGGGGCTGTGCATGCTCAGTATCAAACTTAGTTCTTGCTTTGCTCAGGTGCTCCTGCCTTGTCCCCAGTGGTAAGTGAAACCTAGGTCTTTTGGGTTTAGTCCTTTCTAAGAAAGATTGTTTGCAGTAGAAGGTGGCGTTTTGGGTCGGAACCATTGCCGCATTGCGATAGTTGAGTTTAATAGTTTTCTGTCATTGTTTCCTGGTGTGGAAAGTGGTTTGGGATGTTTTGTTTTGTTCCTGTATCTTTAATGTCTTTGATGGGAAGGTAGAAAGGGGGGAAATAGAAGCACGTGCTTAGGCTGAGTACTGGGAGCAGGGATGTCTTGTTTTCTCTCTAGATCACCACTGTTTTGTGTCATTCTGGACCAAGCAGTCAGAGCTTCCTTTCTTCCTGTGTTGGGACCCTCAGCTCCAGGGAAAGGCAGTTGCAGAGCAGATGGGTTACAGCTCATGATAGGCAAATGCTGTGCTTGCCAGGTTGATTTGTTTTGGTTGTTGGTTTTTGGTAGGGTGGGTTGCTTTTTGGTGTGTTCAGTGGGTTTACTTTTTTTGTGAAGTTTAGCACTCCCAGCCTTCTGGAAGACTCTGAAATTGGGCACTGTGTGGACACAGCTACAGGGGCAGGTTGCTCTCGTTGTTGTATTTTGCGAGTTCTCACTCATCAGAGAGATGGCAAAGGGGATCAGCTGGGATGCATCACCACTGAGAGGGCTGTAACACAGCTCTTCTGGGGCACTGGTCAGGAGGCAGCAGAATAATCAGTGTGTCTGAGGCTTCAGCCCACCCAGTGAATCTGCAAAAGTGCTTTCACCTGGAGTGTGGGCTACTCTTCCTTCAGCAAAATAAATAGGACAGAGCTGAGCTAGACCGCAGTGGGGGTGCATGGCTGCTTGAAACTTGTCCTGGGATTTAGTGGCTCAGGAGCAGTGTCCTAGTGCTGTGCGTGGAAATACTGTGCTCTTGGTGAGGTCCTGCTTCCTTGAGAAGCTTTAACTTGCTATTAATAATCCCCTGGTGGTTTTTGAAGGAGGGACTTGTGGATGCAATGTCCTATTAAGCTTGCAGTTTGATGGGGGCTGTAAATCCCCCTGTAGTTCCAGTCTGGTGTAGCTAGTGCTCTCTGCTTGGTGAAAAGCAGCCTGCCAGCTATTTCAGCAGTCGATGCCTGGTTTATCGTGTACACTTTTGCAGAGGCAATCTAGACAGGACTTACTACCATGCCTCGTTCTGTTGTAGTCAGTAGTTTGGTCTGAGAGGCTGTATTCAGTAGTGCCATTTCCTACAATGAGTGGTTGTGGCTAAAAGGGATGTTGTTTAAATGTTGCTTAATAAAAAAATAGCTGGTTGGTAGAACCAATTTGAGCAATGCAAATATGTGAAAATTTGTGATTGACTTTAGGCACTGGGTGATTATTCTACTGAAAGTAGAGCATTTGCTGATGTGGGAAAAGACAATTGAGTAGTGAAATTTATGTGTCGATTTTCCTTAGGCTTTAGCTGTTATTTTCTTGTGGAAATTCAGGCACTTAGGTGTTTAGTAGACAGAGGCTGCTCCTGTGTGTTGAAGGCTATTAGCTAAGGAAAATGGCGCTAGGTTTAGATTTTATTAAGATCACAGAAAAGGAGAGAGCTTATCTTGCATGCAGCTTTGTGCTGAACTGAAGTTGGTTATGTTGTTGCAGCCTGACAGCTCTTTTCCACCTGAGAGCAGGATGCGCCAAACTGAGTAAAGAGCAATGCTTGCTCCCTCTGGAACACCCACAGTATTATCACAGCTGCCTTGCCAAGGCTGGCCACCTAATCCTGTCTCCTTTGAAAACAGAGCTGTACAGGTAGTAAAGGTTACAGTGAGTGTTGAAGGAGTCTTTCAAATTCTGCTTTTGTGAAAGCATTAACCAGAAGACTTAATGTGCTTGGTATAGGGAAATGTGCCTTTTTGGCCATCAGGTAAAATCTGACAATGCTTTTCTTAGAAACAGTAAGGTGGGAGCTTGGCTGGGTACAGGGACGAAGATGACATAGCTGAAAAATGTCCCTCTCTGGAGAAATTTGAAGTTCTTTTTAGTAGAGGGATGCACCAGCTGTGTCCTTAACTGGTGTTATCAGTCTGTGCAGCTAATGTCTCCTGCCTCTCCTGCACTGAAGGCTGTGGGCACTGCTTGGTTAGGGCAGGTTTATGGTATTGCTGCTGAATGGGACCACCAGGGGCAGAGCAGGCAGGGTGAACTGGGTTGCTTTGCCTTTTTTGAGACCAAAAGCTTTTTCTAGCAGTGAACCAAAGCTTGGACATGCCATGGCATGCAGGAATCTCATTGCACTTGGTTGCCTAAAATTGAGGAAAAAAACCTTTTGAGACAATATTAGTATAGATAGAGAGCAGCTCTTTAATGAAAGCTTTCAAACGAAAGGTCTCTGAGGAAGGTCTGTTTTGTTATAACTCTAGTTTTTGCCGAAGTTAGTTCCTGTTTACGTAGTAATGAAAAGTGTTCCTTAGTGAACAAGTCAGGAGCAGTTGTGTTAAGTGGCAAGTAGTTGTTAAAAGTGACCGCTCTGGGGGCTTGGGAGCACCCATTGTGGGGTTTCTCTGCCCATTCTTTGGAGGTCACGACTGGGTGCAGGGTATTGAGCAATGCCTGGGATCTGTGGGTTTAGTGGCAGAGCACATGCTCCCCCACTGTGCTCTTCCAAAGCTTGTGGTGGCACTGACTTGCAGTTTATGTAGAAGGCTTTAGGCTAGATATGCTCTTTGGGGTTTCAGTATGGCATTCTTGAAAGTGTCTTACCAGACTGAAAGCCTGAAAGGAGTAATTTCTGGTACTTTGTGGGATAACTGCTGTTCTCAGAGGATTTGTGATTATTCACATGTAGTATGGGTATGTGCTCATATTTGTGAGGCACAGCTATTAGCTGTGACACTTCTGCATTTTATTTTTCTCTGTTCATGAACTTTTAGGGTTTTTTTCTTAAAAAGGATAAGCAACTGAAATTATACTTTCACCTTCTTTGAGGCACGCCCAGCTTTGACTCTGGGGGCTTAAGCCACTTTGATTTCCATTAGCTTAGAGCAATGCTTTGCTCTTTTCTAAGAGCATGCAGTTCTGTGGACAGTACAGGTGAGAAAAGCCTCACTTTCTGCAGACCAGAGTCATCCTCAAAACATAAGAGGTCACACAAATTCCCTAAAGAGAGCTAGATCCCTCTCTGAGAGCAGCCAGAAGTAGATACTTCAGGAAAAGAATTGTACTGCGATCCTCCCTCTAAAACACTCTTTCTTAATTTTGGCAGCTTAATAAATTAGGGTCTTCCAAGCATTTTGTTTAAACCATTATGTTAAACAGGACCAATAAGGTCCAAATCAAACATTAGTCTAATTCTCTTTGTAATCCAGTTATAACCTTGGCTTCTACCACTGCTGTTCCCCTGTCAGGGAATGCAGCCATTTGCTTGTTTTGTGCTGAAATAACTTTTTTATATGAAAATTTTGCAGAGTGCCCCCAACCCTGTAGCAGGTGAGGTGTTCACCTGCCTCATACTCTAATTTGAACGGAGAGTTTTTGTCAACTGCAAATATCCGCCAGAAATTCCTCACACCCCCCCTTATATTCCTGCAGCCGTCAAGTATTTTGACATGGGTGCTAAAGCTGCTGTGTTTGAATTTAGAAATTGGCCAGTGGGATGAGAATGTGCAGCTGTGGAAGGCATGAGTGCTCCAGCTCTGTTACTGTGCCTCTTGGATCCACCTATTTCTGTGAGGCTTGTGGGAGGTTAAGGGATAAAAATGGTCAAGGTAATTAGCAGATCTGGTGGAAATCAGTCAGTTGGGCTCTGAAATTTTGGAGGTGAGAAGACAGTAGACAAACAGAAAGAAATCTGATGTGATGGAACTTATTTCCATAGAAAATGGAACAAAAATGTTATTTATTACTATTCAAATTTTTAAAAAAATACTTATGTAGTTCGAGACCTCAGCCACAGTGGTTGGGTGTAGGAGAAGTCACCTAAATCATCTAAGGGCATGCTATTTAGAGAGGCAACCAGCCAGGGACAGTGGAATCATGCACTGCTTAGCTGCTTTACCTGCTGCAAAGACTACCTGCTTTATATGGGAAGTTGGTTATTTGAAGGTAAAATGGATACTTTTCTTTCCTTCTGGGATTCTTATGACGCAGCATCCCAGTGGACTCTGAGGGGTATTTATCTTATTGGAAAGGGTGGCCAAATTCTCTCCCATCTAAATACAGCATCTGCAGCAGTGTGGAATGTGTGTTGTACAGCTGTGAATGTTCCAGGCATTCAGCGTGTCTCCTTTTTCACACAATAGCTTCTATTTATGGGTTTTCATCAAGTTGGACTCATGTATTCAACATGTCTTTGTGTGTGTGTTTTCCTTTTTTTTTCTTTTCTTTCTCTCTGTCCTTTTTTTTTTTCCCCCTTTGCTTTTGTTTTTTAAGGTTTGTAGAAACTCCGAGCCCCTTCTCCTGGAAGGAGAGTTACTACCGATCACCCATGTCCCAGAGCTCACAGCCCAGGGAATTCCTCAGCCCAGAGGTAATCCAGCATCTCTGGGACTTCCTGGAACAGTAAGTAGCCCTTATGTGGAATTTGTGGAAGGTATTTTAGGACAGGATGCCCCTATAATTGGGCTGCTGAGGGGATTGATACTGGGGGTTTGGGAGCCTTATGTACCTGTCAATTAGGTATGGATGTAATGATTAGATGTGTCAGTCTATGGTGACAAACTCTTGAGTTCTGAAGAGGTTCTATGTCCAGGCTAAACGCAGGACCAAATGCAGCAAGCTGCAGTGATGGTGACTCTCTTCAAGACCTCTGGTGTCTGAGCTGACTGCTTTCTAGCACATGATCACTTAAGGCAGATGGTTGGTGTTTTCCCCTAAGGAAATGGGGTCAACACTCTGTGTCCAGGCTGCATGTGTTCATCTTTTGCTGATGTCAGGGAGGGAGAAAAGGTGAAGATGGTGCAGAGTTCACCCTGTCAGGTCCATTGAAGGAAATAAAACTCTCTTCCCATTCCTGACTTGCCATGACTGATGCTAAAACAGTTACTGCTATAAATCCTCCATGAGTTCTGTCTTTCAGTGATTTAACTCTTGTGCTCTTATCTTGTCTCTCTGGTCAGGCAAGAGAAATGTCCCTCCAGGCACTGTCCTGTTTAGGGGCTGTTGTAATATAGGGAGTGAGGAGATATTTGTTCATTAGTAATTACTTACTTTGTCATGAGACTGGTTCGTGGTTATGCCAAAGTGCTGGGTGACATCCAAACATAAGAGATGGGAGGGGAAGGTGGGGTGGTGGAAAACAAAATTTGGTTAGTTTTAACTTTAGTACTGTGTTCTTTTCAGGCCAATATGCTCAGTTCAGCCAATCGATTTAAACTTCATCGATGGCCCATCTGAAAATGGCTCTACAAACAAAATTGAAATTAGCATGGACTGTGTGCGAGTGCAGGACACGGAGCTGAATGACCCAATGTGGGTGAGTAGTGAGAACTTCCCTAACCTTTGGGGACACGTGGGTAGTTTTTGCAGGAGCTATTCCAGCTGCATTGCCCCAGGGCAATCTTCCCACCTTGGCTGGCTCCTGTCCTGCTCTTCTTCTGCCACAGCAATGGCAGGAGAGAGGGATGAGGCAGCTAAATTGGCAGGAGAGCTGTGTAGTCTCTTGTACAGACTACTCAAGCATCCCTGCATTCTCCCTGCTTAGAGCAGTTTATGCGGCCTCGGGGTTAAAATAGTTTGGGTTCTGGGCACAGTTGCAATTTTGCTGACCAAAGCCAGAGGTTCTTCACTGGTTTTTCTTCTCTTGAAGGTCATATATGAATGAGAACTTGTTTTCGGACCATGGTTGGGTTTATTCCCCTCCTGTTTCTCCAGACTATAGAGTGTTTGTAATGAGTCTTGGCCATCAGTACGGCTCAAGACTGGAATGCAGATGAGGCACTGGTAGTTGTTGGTTCATTGCCTTTGGCACAAACAGACTCGCTCTTTCTTAGCAATAGTGCTACTGAAGAAACCAGGTGCTATTTTTGCAGACTGGAGCAGGAGGTATTTTGGGAGTTTGAGTTGTTCATGTCCTGTTTCTGTTCTTGGGTTTTGTATACTTTGGGGTAAAAATAATGTGTAGTTTGAAATGTGTTGATGCCTGTAAATTTTCTTGTTCCACCGTTTCCATCCTGAGAAACTGCTGCCATTTAATTCTCTGGCTAATCAACCACAATTTTTAATGTGCCAAACAATTGTGTGTTGGCAATCTGTGTCCTAGTAGTGTTTGTAACCTGGAGGATTGTGTCTGCAAGGAAAGAGCTCCTGGGTCATGCTGATTGCAGTCCCCAGTGACAAAGGGTTTGACTCATTAGTGTTGCTTTGGTGTGACTGCTGGGGAGAGTGCAGTGCTATTCCCTTTCCATAGAGGTTGCAAAGAGTTAAAAGGCCAGTTTTGGCCTTTGGTTGGGTATGTGTTCAGCTAATGTGTTGAAGCTAATGCAAGTGCACAAGGAAAGGTGACTGACATCAAGTCTGGTTATGTTTTGATTCTGCTTTTGCGGTGGCAGAGAGGGGTGTGGTGCAAGCCTTCCATCAGCATCCAGATCTCTGCTTTTTCCAGCACAGCTCCAGTAAAATAGTGTCTCTTCAATGCACCAAAAGATTCTCCATTTTTACAGGGACTTCTGATTTTCAAAGTGCGTGGTAATGGTCTGTTTGAACTGTATCATCTTAAAAACCAATCCCGAACAGGTCACTGGCAGAAACTTTGCTCCTTCCATGCTCAAATCTGGATGTGTGGCATTGAGCACCAGCAAAGCCTCCCCATGTCCAGTTCCTCCAAGCTGTCTGCAGAGCCCTGTGGTGGCTGACTGGCTCATTGAAGGCCTATTTAGAGTCTCCCTCTCCTGTCTGTGGAGCAGTGAAACATGAATGGAAAGTCTCTTCCCCCTGTCCTCTCTGAGCACTGCTGAAGTGAGCACTGGTGCTGGGGAAGGGGACAGGCAGCTTTCTCTATGCAGTTACCTCTTGCTTATGATGGGTTTGATCCCAGCCTTGCAGGAAGCATTTTTGGGAAGGCCAAGCTGCACAGTGACTTCTTTTTAAGTCACTGACATGACAAACTGAAGGGGGAGTAAGGAAATTCCATCCTACCCTTACTGTAAGGCAGCAGCTCAGAGTACATTAATGTATGTACATTAATAAATGTTTCAGTTTGTCTTCAGTGGAAGACAGCACCTTTGCTCAGTTGAATGCCGGACAAAAGCCTTCACAAAGCAAAATATGCATCGCAAACCTGTGCAAACAGCCTGTCTTTTAAAATGAGGAAAGCTCTTTCTACTCCCCTTACCACCACCACCACCTCCCTATAAATTTGCAAACATCCCTGACAGGTGACAACTCCCCTTGCAGAGAGGTCTGTGTTTGCTTTGCCGTTTCTGGGGCTCTAAGCGGCTGCAGCTTGCGTTGGCAGAGAATGTGTAGCCTGGGGCAAGGTGTTTGCTTTAATCTGAAATACCTTACAACCCTCTTCCCCTCCAGCTTCTCTTTTCCTTTGGATAGCTTCAGGGCATGAGCTTTCCTTGCACCTGTCTCTCCTGTAACCTCAGCCATGTCACTTCTAGACACGAGGTGCTGCACGCAGCTGATTGCAGCAAAGGGTTGAAGAGGGCAGATAAACACAAAGGAATGCAGCAGAAACAGAGGGGCCCTGGGAGATGAGCACTGAGATCAAGGCAGAGGGCTTTATAGTATTACATTTGTCTTAGGAAAAGAGCAAGGCCAGCTTCTATGCAAAATGTATCACCATGTGAGATTTAAATTGGTGCAAAGCAATCAAGACTGGTTTATTTGAAGCAATTGTCCTTGTGTAGACTTTAATGCAATCCCAATAAGCCTCTAAAATAAACTGCACCTTCTTGCAACTTATGCCTGAAAAATGACACTTTCAGTCTTAAAAGATGCCCACCCTTGATGCCAAGAGTTGTATTGGTAAGACCTCTGAGCTTTTTTGTTATTTAACTTTTGGGGGTACAGTTGCTTGTTCACAACAGATCTGGCAGTGGGGAAGGAGCTATAATGTTCAGAGCAGTGCCTGAAGAAACCATCCTACCAGTGAGCTGAAAAACAAGCATAAGTCCTGCCCTGCTGAACACCCATCAGTTGTGTTCACTGACTTGAAAATGCAACTGTTTGAGTAGAGAGCTGGAGCAGATGATTGGGTGGCACACAAACCCCTCTTGTCTGAACTGTAGCCCTGTCTCTTGCTGAGCCAAGCCCTTGCAGTTCTCATGCATCTCTTTTTAAGGAAGAAATATTTTTCCTGTGTCCGTATAGGAAAAGGTAAGAGAATTTGGTGACCTGTACTGTCTTGGGATGAAAAGGGCTGGAGGGTTTGTGGGTCTGGTGTAACACCAGACAGTCAGCAGCCTTCCCTGGCTCTGTGCCTTGTGACTAGCTCTTTCACAATGTCCTGAGTGGCCGCTTCGTGAGGCTGTCCGCTGTGCCCCTTCCTTTTCCCTGGTGTGAACCACAGGCAGGCTGGAAAATCCCAGCAAAGATCTGTGTTTTTGCATAAATGGAGAGAAAGGCTGGTGGTCCCTGTGGGTGTGGAGAACATTCAGTTTCCGCCATGGCCCTGGTGTGGGAAGGAGCTGCGGATGTTCAGGAAGGTAAGCTGAATGTGTGTCCTTGTGGGCCTTCTGCCACTCATTAGGCTCATAAAAGAGGGGGGCCCCAGCCTCCACTCTGATCAAGGATGTAACCAGCAACCATAGGGTCTGTGGTGGGGTGGTGTTTAGTTCCCTGTGTTCAGGAGGAACACTGGTTGCAAAGCCTATATCCTGCAGTGCTAGAAATTAGATAGTGTTATAGCAGTTCTATATTTTTGTCTGACTGCCTAAAAGCCCTGGAGCAACAGGGAGGAGGGGTCTGGAGACCTCTCTCTAGGAGTGAGTGTGTGGCAGTGCAATAACCCTGTGTTGCCCTGAAGCTCTCTTAGTGCTGTCAGCCTGACCTACAAGGTGCAAAATTGCTTTCCTTCACCATCCCTCATAAGTCCTGTAAACTGTTCACCAATGCTTGGAGATGCTAGTCTGGACCCGAACAAAGCTGCTTTGAGCTAAGGTCTTCAGTGAGCTGCATCCTGATAAAAGTGTTCTTTGAGGGGTTTGCAGAATCTGCAAGTCTTCTGCCACCACTATCCCAGCAGTATGTCCAGGGTTCCAGGAACCTTGCTGGGAGGAGCTAGAGTGCTGTCCCCAGTGATGGAGCAGCATCCCCCTCCCCCTGTACATACCTTCCTTTCATGCCCCTGAGCGAGCAGTCCTCCCGCAGCCTCTTGCCTAACCAGTTCAATGGAATGCCTTTTCCCCAGACAGTCGCCTTGGTCAGAGTTTTCTTAACCTGGATCCATCCCTCCCCATAAAAGGCAGAGAATGCCTGGCCTCTTTTTTTTTTCTTTCTTTCTTTTTTTGTTTGTTCTTCCTCATCTTTTGCAAATAATTGTAGAGATTTGCTGTGTGTGGCTTGATTAGGCACCACTGAGCTCCCTGTGGGGTGGGTTTCTGCCCTGGGGATGGCGGTGTGATACAGGGCTGTTATTTTGGGTTTGGGTACTCAGCTTCATGGGCTGTGGGTATCGCAAGCCTGGTAGCTGCACAAATTTTGGAGGCACAACATGTGTTTCATAGTTTTAAAAGGGAGAGCTTCAACTCTGTGACTCTGCTGTTCTCTTTTATACATAGAGATGGAGATAACAGTGGGCTGTAGGATAGTCGGGATGCATTCCATGAAGGACATGGAGCTGTTGAGGCTCTCAGCCTTAGCCCTCTTACCAATGACACATCTGAGTTGGTATTGGATAATTCCTAGTGGAAACAAGATGCCTTTCCTATGTTTAACCTGATGTAGGTGCATGAAGGAGCCACCCAAGCCACCTTGTACAGGATACCCTGCTCTGCTGCAGCGTAGAGAGCTGTAGAGGAGTTACTGTGGACCAAGGTGGCTGCTGGCTCTCTTCTGCATGCTCTCAGTCTTAGTACAATGTAAATCACTTCTGTAATTCATATTTGGCAGCCATGCATTGAATTCCTGGGTTCCCATCACCTGGGAGTGATGGATCACATGTGCAAAGATGTGCAAAAATACAATGGACAAACACAAAAGACTCAACATACTGTCCAGAAGGATGTCTGTGGCATCCTACTCAATGCTTTAATATCAAAGCCCAGACTCTAAACTCTGTTACCTTTTAATTGCTTCCTTAAAAGTGTTTTTCTGGTTCAGGAGAAGAGGACTCCACTTCTTGCTGCAAGGTAATAGCTGAAGAAGTAGATGAAACTGGTTAAGGGGCAGTGAGACTGTGGGACAGGCTGGACATCCCTGTGTACCCACAGCAGGGCAGGGAGAGTGCCTTGATGCAGGGACTGACTAACACATGGGATGTGCTTCCGTGGGATCTGGCAGGTGCTGCAGCCCTGCATTTTGTTGGGAAATGCTTTTGCACCTGGAGGATAAGGCTGATTTGATAAATAGAAGCAGCAAAGTGGGTTGTGTGGCCATCTGTTTCCATGCCTAAGTATTCCTGGATTGTCCATAGAAAGGAAGGAACGACTTTGTACAGCACAGGGATGTGATCAAAGCTTTTATTAGTCTGGTTTGTGCTTGAGAGAGTTTGAGGCTTGCCAGGTTTCTCTTCTTTGTGGGTATTTACGCGTTCCGTAGCTGTGCAAAGAAAGTTGAGATTATGCAAAGGCATTTCCATAATGAACAAATGCATTATTCTGTTGGAAGCTTCCCTCCAGCACCTCTCTTGTTTCCAGTTAAACTCAGAAGCTCTCCTAATTTAGGCTTGGCTTTGTAATCCTGCTCAGTGTTTAATCTTCTGCAGTGTAGGTCCATCCAAATGATCTAATTGTAACATTTAGGGCTCAGATTCAAATCTAGAAATGGTCAATTCTTTCAGGTAAGAATGAATGTAAAGAATGTATTTGTACATTCAGTTTGGCCAAAGCCTGAAGACTCATCTTGTGTGTAGCAGGGCTCTAAAAATGTATTTATGTTTCTTTAAAATAATTTTTCCCTAGCTCCCTTTCCTGTACTACTTGGCCACTGGTTCTGGCTACAGACCAGGGCTGGCTGCTTTTCTTCTTGTAGGAATGCAGGCAGCTGATGAGTATCCTTACACCAAATGTTTTATTTTTTATGTCAATTCCCAGGGTTCTCAATGGTATTGAGGAAAACTAATAGGTGACATGTTGCTGTACTGTAGATCATTTTGGGAAGTATATTTAATAATTCTTTAAATATTTCCTCCCTTTGAGCATCTTGCTTTGCATTCATCTTGGAAAGGAAAAAACTAATTTTAAGCGGAAAAACAGAAACCTACTGAAAGAGTCATATGTGAGAGGAAGTGTTTTGTGTTTCTTCTCCTCTGGAGGGGTGGCTTTAACTCCAGGACTCATATTGTTACGAGCACCTGAAGTGGCAGAGTGTAGCAACTGGAGTCCTGTCATCTGCCAACATGCAAATACCTCTGAACAAAAGAAGCAGTTGCTTCAGAAAACATCTTCCCAAGCAACTAGGCCTGCCTCCAGAGGTTTCCACGGTGCTGCACGTGCTCCTTGAGCAAGTATGGAGGAATAATGCATTAGTGCTTATTTTACATCTTTAAAAGGTCTGCACGAACACTTAATTAGAAGGCAGCTTGATCTTGAAGCAGTAGATAGTGGCAACTTTTGCCTCTGGAGCAAGTTGAAGGTTTATGCTGTCTTGATGGGAGCTTCACTCTGTTTCTATTTAGTTGATAGGATCCTCTTTGCTTTTTTTTCCCCCTTAAAATATAGACATGACTTCCATATTTGTTGGAAGCATTTTAATTGGGTTAGAGTCCATAAGTGGTAAACCCCTTGGGCAGCTGGTATTTCAGCAAGTGATGCAGTGCAACATGAACACCAACAGAAGTAGAGTGGCCATCCCCAGAGTTCACCTTCCTCTGGACTTTTCGTGTTTGTTTTGTGTTATACTTGGTTGGTTTTAAACTAAATTGCTGGAAGAGGGAATATAAGGTCCTTTTCTCTTGTTAGCTGGAAGTAGGGTGAAGAATTGAGCTGTTGATATCCAGCCAAATGAAAACTTTGCAGAGCTTTGGGGGTATCCCTCTTTCTTGGCTGAGATGGATGGAGAACACCTTCACTGTGCTATTGCAAGCTGCAGAGCTGGCCGTGCCAGGGAGGGGTTGCTCCTTTCAGGGTAAGACAAACCTGGAGCACAGCCCTGGGAGTGTCTTGCTCCCCTTCCTTGTCCAACACAGCCAAAGTGTCTGTGCTGCAGTGAGTTGTGGGATGTAGCTCTTGCTTTAGAAGTAATTTCTTCCATTAATTGGGATTCTTGCTTTGAAGAGAGTCTCATGCGTCCGAAGTCTCACTATGTATACTGCTTTGTGGTTCTGCAGATCTGCCCACAGTTCTGTTAATGACTATTATTTTTTCCTCCAATATTTCATGAGGAGACTTTTGGAGTGGGTAATAGTTTCTTCTGAATGTCCCTACCGTCTGCTTTCCACCTCACTGTCATTGATCTGATAGCATTGAAATTGAGGGAGTGAATTGTCAGATAGTCAAAAATTAAATCGGTCTCTGTGAGGCGTAGATTTAAGGAGTGGTTTGTGGTCTGGGTTCATCTGCTCACTGTTGACTGAACTCTTTGCTAATCAGCATCTGAATTTGCAGAGATTAATGGAAGATCAAAGGAGTTTTCAGTAACAAATGTAACTCACTCTAAAAGTATGGATTTTTATCTCCAGCCTGCTTAAACAAAAGGTACCCTGAAGCACTCTTACTTCTCTTTGAGAGCATGGATGGGTATAGTGGACCTTGTGGTGATGTCCAGACTGGATTAAAATTGTCTGAAACAGAAGTGATTGATCTTCTGGGAAAGATCTCTGACCAAACAACTGAATCCCATGGCTGTTGCCATACTGATGAGTGGCACACGGCATGTGAGAATAGGCAGAGGTCACCCAAAGACCAGCACTGCAAAGTACAACATTTCTGCATAGGAAACAAGGCATAAACTGGCTTCCTGGCTGCCTCAGGGGGTGGCAGGGCAATACAGGACAACAGTGATATGTTAAGATGAGAAGGGTGAATGGCCGTCGGTTGGAGGGCCAGGATTTAAGCAGAGCTTTGAAAAACTGTTCTTGAATTATTGCAAAATGGTAACTTTCTTTTAAATAGCGGATTATTGTAAAAGGGCTTGGGTGGGAGGGAGCTGGCAGCATAGCAAAGGCTGGTTGGAAAGAACTGCTGTGATTGTGCATTTATAAACAGTTGTGCATCTAATGAGAGCAATCTCTAGTTTATACAAGATAAGGGAAGAACAACACTTTCCCCTCAGCTGCTTATGCAAGAGCAGCCCTGGTCTGTCAACAGTTGCTCCTCTTTCTAATTGAAAACAAAGGCTCTGTAATCTGTCACTATCTCCTTCTCCCTTTCTCTGGCCAGAGTGCTTGGTCTCTGGGATGCAGGTTTGTGCCATGACCCTGTCCCACCTCCAGCTGGAGGGATGGGACTGTTTATGCCAATCAGGAGCAGTTTTCAAGAATTTTCTTGTGTAATCATCTATTAACTGTTGAAAAATATTCCATAAATATGTTGTGGAGTCAAGGGGGAGAGGATCAACCATGCTGTGCTGAGCATCCAAAGATCCTCGTGAAACAAAAATGCAGTTTAAATGTTGAGGGTTGTTACTCCAAGAAAAATGCTGCAGAGACTGGAACCCCTGAAGTTCTCTGGTCACATTTCTACGTTTGAGTGTCTGCTGACCCATGGTTTTGCATTTATCAGTGCAAAAGTGCCTGCTCAAGTGTCCGCTGGCTAGTGGTTTTGTTAGCTTATGTGCTGCCTTGCCAAGAGCTCTCTACCCAGAGAGTCTTACCTCTCAGCTGTTTTAGTGAAAACATCTGTTCTTTAAAAAGAATCACTAGGGTACAGAAAAAGTGAAAAAATTAGATAAAAGGAACACCAGGAATAAGCGGAAACACTTAAGTCATCTGTGTGCTTGGTGACTATCCTGTGTTGTACACCAGCTCTGGGAAGTGAGTCCCTGCTGGCACTCTGGTGGGACTGAACCTTGATGGGATTTGGAGGGTTTTCAGTTGTGCAGCCGTAGGGCAGGTGTGGGGACCTTGCATCACCTTGGCTGGAAAGCTGAATCTCTCTGGAGAAGTGTTTTGCTCTCTCATTAAATGGAGCTCGGCGGCCGCAGGGCAGAGTCCCCGAGGGCTGCGTGCACCTTTCCTAAACCAATATTGCACAGTGGTTGTGAAGGGAACTGGTTTTGTTTCACAATGCCTTTCCACCTTCCCGCTCCCCCCCATGTAGTGCTATCTCCTGACATGATGCCATTAACTCTCTAATTAGCCCTGGGGGTGTTCTGGGGGAGATAACGAGACTGTAGGAGCTCAAATAAGCAGCGTGTGCAGATGTTTACCCAGGGTCGGAGGGCAGGGCTGTTGTGACAGGCGCTTGCCTTGGGGAGGGCATGTTCCTTTGGGAAGGGAGAAACTGACCCGCACCATGGGCAGAGCTAGGAGCTGGGCTCTACTCTGTCTTTGGCAAATCCACCTATTTACCCTGCACTTTCAAAGTGGGGCGGGGGAGGGAATGCAATTTGTAGTCCTTGGAAGGTGGGACCGATCCTCAGTGCTGAGCACTTGCAGATCGGGCATGTTTGTAGCTTGAAGGTTCATAGGTTTGGGTGCTTTCCAAAGGAATTTCTGCGTTTCCGACCTGCCCCTCGGTCAGTGGTGAGGAAGCCAGGAGGGGATCGAATTTATGCTCCCGGGTGCAGCAGAGAGGTCAACTGTGAGAGCTGGGGCTGCTTGGTCTCTCTCTTGCCTTCGCAGCTCCGTGTGGTGCTCCTGCGCCGCCTGCCCAGGCTGCGCACAGGGCTGTAGCCAGTCAGCAGCAGGCAGGATGCTGCCTTTTATGCATCACCTCTTTTCTTTTTTTTTTATTTGTTTTGTCTTGCCATAGATGGTTGGATTTAAAAAAAAGTAAAAAAAAAAAAGAAAGTCCCTGTTTCAGGGACTCACCTTCCCTGTGGTTTGAGCAATAAAGGCCAGCACTTCATGAGTTTTCTTTTTGCTCTTTAACCTGGCTGTCTGCTATTGCAGAGCATCACGTCCTTCCCTGTAAAGTCTTCACTGGAAAGACTCTCAAAGCTGATTGGAAGAGGCTTGTTTTTTGAGCATTCAGCAGTTATTCAGATGTAACAAAAAAAAAAAGGCACCAAAAATCTGTTCTGTTTTTTCCCTCCTCCTTCTGTTATCTCAGTCCTAATTTGTAAACATTTCTGAGTTAAGTGAATGTCACAGTCCGTGATGATGCGGTCGATCCAGATGCTATTTTTGTAAGAGTGGAGAGGTCTGAGCAGATTATGTTTTTTTCCTTTGATCTGCAGAAAATTCTCCTAACATTCAGGCAGGTGTGCATGCACACACACCCCTTCTACAAGAAATTACACAATCTCCAATTAACACTGCAGTTGGCGTAATGACATTTTTAATCGTCGTGATTTTGTGCACTTACCTGGCGACAAGGAAGATTGAGAACTTGCACGTGGCACTGCTGAGAGAGTCTGGGACAAACCCTATAACAGCACAGAGAAAGAGCATTCAAACAAAGAACGTGAATCAGCAGTTTAACTTGGCCAACAGCTCATTTTGGAAACTTAGGGGTCTTGTTTGCCTCTTATTTTGTTCCTCAGCATACCAGCAGGAGCCACAAAGCATTGCCAGAAGCTTTCTAGAATATCTGAGTCAGACCTGAGAGGGTTGCATCTGAAACTTTCAAATCTAACTAGTAATTATTATTTTTAGTTTCCTACAGTATTGGAGGTAAATTGCTTTAAGGGAGGCTTCCTTTCCTGAGGCTGAGCTACTTTTTGGGTTTTTTTTGGTTCTTGGTTTTTTTTGTTTGTTTGGTTGTTTTTTTTGTTTTTTGCATTCAATCCAACTAAGGATTCAAAGCATGAAGTGCCAGGCTTTTCTTCCACTGTTTTGGCTTGATTTCTTTGTTTTCTACTTTGTTCTTTTTTTTTCAGAGTAGGAGAGAGCTTATAGGACTAGAAGAATAGAGTTAAACCTTATTCATGTGGCCTCAATATGAAGTAATTCTTTTTAACATGTGAAAGGAGGGCCTTTGCCTGAATCTGTTTGCTTTTTCTGATTGGTATGATAAGGCATAATCTCTGTTTACGGAGATTGTCTGGCCATGACTTTAGACCATTATGAGTGGTGTTTCCCTTGGAGACCTGTTCAGAAGGCTCAGACAAATTATAAGTATCACTGTCCCATGTCTGAAAAGTGAGTGTACAGTCTGAGAAGTGGGGGTGTCATTCTGCTGTTATGACTCAGTCTTTAAGCATACAGTATTTCAGGGAGTCAAGTTTTCTTTTGAGAACCTCTGAGATATGCTGCCTGGCTGTTACTAAGTTGTTGGAGGCTCACCTGTGTAAATTTTTTTGCATCTGCAAAAGGAGAGAATTAGATGAGTCCAGGGGCCTTTCTTTCTCATGATAAGGTAGACAGGTTTAAGCCTTTACTTTTCCCTTGTGCCATCAGTGCCAGTACAAATATTCAAGGCATGACACCAGCCTATGAGACAGGGAAAATGTCTTATGAGGAGGGTGCATTTAGGTACGAAGCCACTGAAACAAAGTTTGGAACCCTGGGATGATGACAGCGGTACACTTGTGCCTGGGCTGTAGCAGCACTGGTGGACGCAGTGTCTGGTGCATGATCTCTTACCTCCTGACACCTCTGTTGGAGTGGTGGTGGCCTTCTTTGTGTCCCTTGTGGATGACTGATTTGCAAAAAGCCACTTGTCCAGCATCCACTTCAAGGGGACTATGCTGGCTAATGCCTCTGAAATACTGAGCCAGGTCGGGGCAGTGTGTACAGAGGGAAGGGATTTGTGCTGACATGTCAATTTATTCATGCTATATACACTTCTCGTGTTTGACATGCAGATCTTTTTGGATAAACTTCCACATATCTCTCTGTATCTGGGTGTTGCTTCACCCACAGCCACCTCCAGCCACCTGTGGGACAGAAGATGGCAGATACCTAACACAACAGTGCTGTGTTAATGACCTGGAAAAGGAGGATCTTCTGAGTTTCATAGCATAGCTATGAAAGTGGTTTTTGCAATGACTTGCTGAGGTTGGGAGATTTAAGCATGTATCTTCTCCTTTCTCCTTCCCCTCCATAGCTTTTGAACTCATGGGTCAGTATCAAAAACTTGACAGTACTTAAGGATCAAAATAGTTCTCTGAGCACAGCATAACTTTTCTTCACTATGAGACAACAGAAAATCCACCAGTGACTTCTAGCTTGATCTCCAACTCTGTATAAGCCTTCCAGCAGTGCTACAAAGTGACCCATTTGGCCAACGGTGCTGTGGCTGCTCCGTGCAAAACTTGCCTGTATCTCCAGATTAGATTGTGTGGCTTTTTGGCTTGTGCCCATCTCAGGTCAGATCAGGTAAGTACATCAGGCATATAGCCCCTGGTGTTAAGTGGTGCTGGGGACGATGGTGAGGAGGAAACGGGGCTGTGGCAGAGGTCTGTTGAGTTGTTTTTGTGATGTAGGAAACCTGCTGTGTTCTCAGCAGGCTCTTGCTGGTAGCTCAGGAGCACAGAAAGTGTGCATGGCCCCAACCTGAGCTGGTATATTGCTGGCGGTGATAGGCAGGGCTCTGCCTTTATTGGGGAGAGCTCAGTGCTCCTCTCTGCAGCCTGTTCTTGGAAGTGCCTCCTTGCATTGTGCTTTGTGAGGAGGAATGGGGAAGATGCACTGGAAATGTTTGCGACCTTTTGCTGCTGCGCCCACAGCCCTCTGTTGAACTGTGCATACAGGGTGAGAGATAAATCAGACCCCTATCCTGCTTCTTGTGGCAAGAAGCTGCTACAGGGGAAGGAGAGTACTGCGATCCTCTGCTGTGTTCTTGTTTTGCTTCCTGCCTGCAGATGGGTTTGCCCTGTTTCATTAGTGGCAGTCTTACAAATGTGGTGCCTGTCTCTAGCCTGGAGAGAAGTTAGTGTGAACTTGCAGTGTGCTTTAATTCACAGGGGATGCCGTGTGCCAGAGCAGGCAGCCCAGAGAGTTTTAGCCCCCTGAGCAGCACAGCCTGCCTGCTTCCATCTCCCTGCGTGCCCAGAGAAGCTGGGGTTAAATGATGCCCAGAGAAGCTGGGGTTAAATGATGCCCAGAGAAGCTGGGGTTAAATGATGCCCAGAGAAGCTGGGGTTAAATGATGCCCAGAGAAGCTGGGGTTAAATGATGCCCAGGGGCGAGGCGTGGCAGGGCGCAGCAGCAGCTCCTGGGCAGCAGCTAAGCTTCGGGGAGGTGTTGAGGCCACGTGTGGGTTTCAGCCCTGCCAGGGACCCCTCTCCCCGCCTGCAGAGCACCTGTGGGTCTGTCTCTCACCACCCACAGCGGGACGGTCGATGTTCCCGGTGGAGCGCCCGCGGTCCGGCACTGTGGGTCTGCCTGTGTCCCTAGGCTGGGCGGGCAGGCGGCCGCGCTCTGATCTGGATGTTTGGTTTCTTCTCTTCACCCCCCTCCCCACTCCTTTAGAAAGGTGTTTTGTTTCTCCTTGCTCGGAGGCGCTTGCCCTGCTCTCCGGGAGCAGCTGCCTTTTGTTCCCGCCGCGCATCCCGCTCTCCGTGCGGGCGGTGAGCCCTCGCACTGCGGGGTTTTGGGGAGGCTCGGGGTGATCCAGCCCCGCTCCGACAGCACCGGGCACACCTCGCACCCCCCGGCAGGCTCCGGCTGTCTCCGCTCGGGACACAAGGACAGGACGGGGGGTTTTGTGTGCTTGTTCAGAGTAAAAGCACAGCGGGGCCGGTGCGATCTGCCTGTGTGCGCTCCGCTCTCAGATCGAGTCTCGGCTAAGTGCGCTTCCTTTCCAAAAGTTTGCTGTGGGCATAGTGTCCAGGTGGTTTTTACTGAGTGGTACCTCAAAACTTCTTCCATGTATTAATTCAAAATCGTGAGTCCCTTTGGATGAATTGTTTTTTTTCCTTTTCTATTTTTTTAACATTTTCTGTTTAAAGTGAGATTGTTTAAAGGCTTATTACCATGGCGCAAGTTAGAAGCAACTGCAGAGGAGGGAAAAAATTGTAGCTGGCTTGATGCCCTGTGAGCACAGGACCTGTTGGCTGTGAGTGTGGATGAGAGCACACAGATGATGGAGAATGTAGCTGGATTACGGTGCACAAAACCAGTGATTGATTCTCAGTTCCCGGGGGTTTTAATCCCAAACCTGCACGCTGCAGCAGCCGGATACTTGGCTGCGTTACTGCACCGCTGGTGCTGAGCATTGCATCTCGATCCCTTCCTGAATGTTTTGTGCTTTGGTAGCAGCAAAGCCTGTGCCTGAAAAAAACCTGGAGTCTTCTCAGAAAATAAATAAACAGGAGAAGTTTCTCAGAGGGGTTCCTTTGGAGCAACTCCATGGCTATCTTTTGAGTTCCCAAACATGTAGAAAAGTGACAGGGGAAAGTTATTGTTTCCTTTCTTTTCTTTGACACTCTCTCTCTCCTTTTTTTTTTCTTCTTTTTTTTTTTCTTTTGGTGTCCATTTCCCCCCCTTCCCTTCCCTTTGCTTTTTAGAGATTGGTGATAAGGAATTCTAACTACTTAATGAACTGGGAGAGGCCTCTCTCCATTGGAGTGGAGGACTCCAGGTGGCACTTTGACAGATTGGACAGGTAAGGCAGGAGAGCCCCACCTCCTCCTCCTTGCCTATGGTTAGGTATATAAGGGAAACTTCAATTATGCAGAGAGGCACACTCAGAGTTCTGTTATCTTCCAAGTAGCATCACATATTTTTAGGGTCTTCTAGGGGGTGGGAGGTGTTTGTCAAAATCCTGGAGCCAGAAGAAAGAACAGCAGCATTGATCAATTTGACTGCTAACATGTTGTACCTGGAAAACAATGCCCAGTCCCAGTATAGCGAGGTAAGAATTCTAGGTTTGAGCTATGATATTGCTAACACGTTTTTATTTTTACTGAACATGTGCTATTTCTTCACTTCTGAAGTTAGGTGTGAAATATACGCTTGTTTTTTGAAACTTTGCATTTTACAATGGAAAGAGTTTGGGCTAAATATCTGAATGAGAGTGAATTTCAAGTCTTTACATTTGAGACTAAATTTGTTTTGGGAAACCTTGATCAGTCAAACATAACTTTCTTTCATTGAAGAAGCAAGGCAAGGCAGTTGTTTATGGTGGGCAACACACAGGGATTGCATTCCTGTAGCAGTCTGAACACTGTGTTGACTGCATTATAACTCTTTTACAAGTCTTTTATTGCCAAAATTGCTGCTTGTGGTCAAAAGTGGATGGTATCTAGGAAATAGCAAAAATGTGTTATAAATCCCTTCTTAGGTTACTTTTTAAGTAAAAATAATATGCAAAGGTTCTCTGCTATAAATGCTGCATTAGCGTCCACACCAATAACTCTTTTACTCAGTGCTATTAATACCTTGCCTCGTAACTTGCAGCAGCAAGGCATTTTCTACAGGCTGTTTGTATAAACATATGAGGATAAGTGTGTGTACAATGGATGCATTTTGCTTTCTACAGCCCTTTGCACCTCATGGGCGTGAGTGAAACGCAAACTTCAGATGTAGCTTTGATTTATTTTTTAAAATTATTTATTTAATCGCTTTTAAGCGGCTGGATCGATGCTTGGTAAGGTGGCAGTGGGGAGGATTGCCACACGCTGTGCAAATCTTTCAGGAAGTTACCAGGGGTTGAGGGAGATCTAACGACAATATTGGTTTACATTCCAGCGGAGACAGCAGCTGTGTTGACACTTGCCAGAATGGCAAAGCAGCCAAAGCTACTCTGTTGTGTGCGCGAGTGTGTGCGCGTGTATTCCTGGTGAATAGGCTTCAAGTGGCGGGCACGGGGTATGAGCCATGAAGCGGAGAGAGGCTCAGGCACTTGGGAGAGAAAACAGAGTAGAAATTGAAAGGCCAAGAGCGTAGCTAGGAGATGTGATAGTTGGTGAGGAAAGGCATGTTAGAAGTGCATGCTTGGGGCTTGCACACCTGGGGTGGCAGGTTTGTGACTTGGGGAGAGCGAGGGGTAAACTGAAACCGGTGTGCTCTCCCTGTCCCCCTCCACAGGCAGGGGAAACACCCGTGTGCCGCGTGGTTCCTCGCCGCCACCGCTGTGCAGGAAACCCAAACGGGTGGCTCTTTTTTTTTTTTTTCTTTTCCTAGGTTAATTATAAACTCTTAAATGTGGAGAGAGCACTTCTTGGAGTGTTTGCTTGGTGTTATTTGTCTGCTGCTATCTGATCAACTTTCGCTGAATAGCAGCGGTGGGGCTGCAAAGTCCCTATGGTTGACTTGCTGGGCTCATCTGTCAGATGAGCTCAGGAGCGTTCTCGCTCCGCTTAAATGCCGCTCATCACTGTTGCTGTCAGGAGAAGTTTTTAAAAGGCTTTAGCGCTGATTTTTTTTTTTCCTCCCCACCCTCCTGTTTCCTTTCCTGGATTTGAGCAAGGTGCACTGACTTTGTTCATCCAGCGAAGCGTTGTATGCTGGAGAAGAAAAATCCGATTAACATTGAGTTGGCTTCATTTCTGAGGAAGAACAGCCTTGCTAATGACTCGTCTCAAAAGAGAGGGAGACTTGTTAATGCTCAATTAAAATATATTGGTGATGATGAACCTCACCCATCCTAAGCTTGCAAACAAGAAGTAGGCTTTGGCATGGCTTCCGTAAAAAAAGTAAAAATAAAAAGCTCTCAGTGCGTAAACAGAAGCAGCGCTTTGTTGTCACTGGTGCTTGTTGCAGTTCAGATTTTAGAGCTGTTGCTGGGCTGGTCACAAGGCAGCCATACCAACTCATGAAAAGCTTAGGAGACTCTATTTGGCGTTTAAAATTGGACAAAAATTTATTTAAGGGGGAGTAATTTTTTTCTTTTATCCTCCTATTAAAACCAAGTTTGAAAATGGAGAGCAAGAAGTCCACTCTCATCCAAAGCCCATTTTTTGGGGTGCTTCGCCCAGCTACCCCAGGATGCTTGCTGCCTGCTTGCAGATGCTGAGCTCTGCCCTCCTCACCTGCGGGCTGTGCGGTGCATTCCACCCTGCAGCCTGGGAACTGGCCCTTGCACAAGCCCCAGTTCAGGCTGCGTGGTCAGGGCAGTGAGCTCACACCAGCACCCACAGCCCTTCGGCACCTGTGCCCGCAAGCGTGGTGCCAAATGCCACGGTGATAAGAGGTGTTCCTCCCAAATGGGTAAAATGGGCTTGAGAAAAGCTGAGAGGGAACAAGGGTGTTGAAGTGAATCACAGCCCTGAGAGGCTGGAGGTGGAACCTGCCTCAGCCACTTTTCCAGCATTTGATCTGGGTCAGCTATAAGAACGATTAAGCGCTTTGTTGGCAGAGCACTGGAGTTGATGACCCTGGAGATCTCTTCTGGTGTGTTTACGAGTAGATGTGAAAAGGAGAGAGACACTGAGGTGGTTATGATAAGGTGATGAGGTACTGATGAACAGGAACCCTTTGAATCTCAGTGTGTCTTCCTGCCTCATCTAAACATCTGGAATTTTGTGTTGTATACAAATGTTTGTGGGGAAGCATGCACAACATTGGGTGTGAAGGAGAGTATCTGCAAGTTTGTGCAGTCTTGTCCAAGTTTTCTGGGTGCTGGGAGGGGAGGATGAGAACAACAGAGATTCCCTTTAGGAACTCTAGATTCTTCTGCAGTTTGGCTGAGATGATGACACAGAGTTTGGAGTGTTTGCTAAAATCAAATTAAATCATTGCCAAAAGAATAAACACATCTTGTTCAAACACTGATAAGAAATATGTGCCATGACTTTTGATTATATCCATCATCATTACCAAAGATCTTCCTGCTCTTTGTGGGAGACAAATTAAAGAATCTTTTTCCGTTAAGATTTTTATCGTGGTTTTGGGAGGGGGGAGGTGGGGAAACTAGTTTTATACTAAAAGAACTTATGCACTGCTTTATGGCTTTTTGGCAGCATTCCTTCACACCGGAAATTAAGAAAAGCTGTACACAGATGGCTGCAAATATCTTTGAGGGTTAGGATAGCCTGTTTCAGAAGGGTGAATTTTTGATTTTGTTCTTCTTTTCCATCTTAGCTTTTAAAATAACAATTAAGGTGCATGTGTTTGGGCTGTAGTGCCCTGGATGTGAGTCCTCCTTCTTTGCAAGAGCAGGTGTGTGGGGCTCTGGGGTGGCCTGGAGGAATGTCCTGAGGGAGCTGGACCTCCTCAGTGAGAAAAACGTTTCTTGCACCTATCTGGGGTGTTGGTTCAGCAAACATTAGTTTAAGGAATCTGGAGATTGAGATGATTTTTTTTTTTTTTTTGAGCATCAGCTTCATTGGTGCACAGTAAAAGTATGACTGGGGTTTATCATCCTTGCTGTCAGCCTGGATTTGGCTGAGAACTGCCAGAGGACAAAGCCATGGCTTTCCTTGGCTGTTTTTGCCACGTGGCAGTAGTCACCCCAGCTGCATGTGGCGAAGGCTCTTCCTCTTCTGCTGCCCCTTCTCTGTGGTCCTTGGCCAAGCCTGGGGTAAAGGAAGCAATCTCTGAGGGATGCTGCCTGGTCACTGCCCATGAGAGCAGTCCACCTGCTCCCTTCTCCAGCTTGGAAGTACAAGAAAGAAAAGCTTATGTGTGCAGGGACCCTCTGTACCCCACATCTGGTCCTACCCCAAGATGGAAGCACTTGGATTGATGCTACAGGCTAATGTGTTCTTCAAGGAAGAAGGTTTTTGCTAAACCTCACCTTCTCTACTTGTTCTTCCTCATCCTGTTTGTGATGATGTCTCAGAATTCTGCTGGCTCTGAGCAGGCAAACAACTCCTGATCCCCGCTGGAGGAAACCTCTTCCTGAGCTGTGCAGGATTCAGGTCTGAATGCCGTGCCTTCCCGTGGCCTCTCTTTATTTAAATGGTATCAACACGCTACATGTTTGGGCACAGTCTCTCATTAGGGGCAAGAAATAGGGAGATGTATTGGAGGCTGTGTTCCTTGATGATGTCCAGCTGCAGTTCCAGCTATATTTCTTATGTGTCCATCCTTTTGGTTTTGCTGTGATTGCACTTACAGGATTAAAGTTTTTGTCATGTGATGACATCTGTGCAGGCTTGTGAAGCATGTGTCTTATTCTTGGGCTGCCATGGTCTTCTGCAAGGATGTGGAGGCCCTGGATAACCAGGTTCCTTCTCCTCTGAGAGATTTTAAGACTGCATTCCAGTTGCAAAGGTTTCACCTGAGGTAGAAAAGCCTAAGGTCAGATATGCCTGTATCTTTTGTTTGGAGAGATTATGTGCATGCTACTGCCTTGTTTGGGTTTGCCAGTGAAGAGGGGAAGCAGACTAGAGAGATTGGTAGTAGGAAGCTGAGACCCACCTCCTGCCATGTGCTCCCATCTCTCTTCTAGCTGAAACAAGGAGATCACGCTGGGGGGCAGAAGCACAGGGAAGGGTAAGAGTCAAGTATGTTTCCAACAAAGGTCCAACTCCTCATTGGAGCATGTTTGTTATGCCATAGATAGCCTTTTGTTCTATCATAGGGTACCAAAAATTTTTTGTGATAGTAGAGGTAATGTGACCACTGTATTGAGCACTGAATTGGGGATTTTACCTGCAGAAATCCTCTCCTTGCTTAAGGTGGAGGGATGGGACCTCCGCAGTCTAAGGCTGTATAGCCCAGAAATAAGTGCGTGTAACCTGCCTGTGGGTGGAAAGAATGAAATGTGTGCTTTATTACACAAAAATGAAACTTGATGACATTGGACCATCTGCATGGCTTTAACTGTGTAATGAGTGCAGAAGAAGGAGAACTTGTGCAGAAGTCAGGATAGTTTGGCTGTGTGTAAAGGGTTGGTACTGCTTAGTAACATGCTTTGGGGTTTGCACAGTAATGCAATTACACTAGACATCAGATTGGAAATTACATCTCCATTTTACAATTTTCTGTGCTAAAAGAAGAGTTAGTAAGCAGTATGAAATTAGGGACAGATGATCTCAGCTTCTTGCTTCATTTGGCAAGAAACTAATACTAATCTTTTCTAGAATGAAAAGTTTTTCAGTGCAAGAGATGAAAAAGAGCTGCCATTGCAGTACGGTCAGGACATTTTTACATCTTGAACTGATTGCAACTGACGATCCATTTTGTTTGCTGTAATTTGTCCAGTTATGCCTGCTGGAAGGGTTTATTTCCAGTTGTGGCTCTGTTTACCATGAGACAGAAGCTTCACTGGTTCTGTGAAGATGACATGGCTTCTGCAACAGGAAAGCTGTGGATGTGGGATGTGAGAGGGTGTAAACCATTTGCTTTGCGCTTTCTTTCCTCTGGAAGACTAGTAGAGAAACTACTTATTTCATTATCGTGAAGGGCTGAATAAAAGTGGGTGTTGCCTGGCTCAAGGCAAATTTTAAATTCTATTTACAAAATGTTCCCACTGCAAAAAAAAAAATCTGGAAACGCTTCAGAAAGGAGCTCTTGCACTGATGGATTTGTGCTAGACATTGTTAAACCCTGTTTTTTTTTGGCACTGCCTCCAACGCCTCTTGAGAATGTGCAGAGTAGGCAATAAAATGAATGCAACTCTTTTAAAGCAAGGTTGCATAAATCATCAGAAAGAAGAGGAGGTTCTCGTGCACTAACAGCAATGCACTCCATCCTCTCCAGCAGGGAAGTGAGCTCAAGCTCTTTGTGCCACTTGGCCTGGATTAGTGTTAAGTCACTTTTGGTATCAAGTGGAATTAAGAGGAAAATAATTTCTCTCCAAGGGTGTTAAGGTTCAACTTTTTTTCCCCCTGGATGCATTTTCTAGACTCTCTGCTGTCTCAGTGCCATGATTGTCTTGCAGTCCCTTGTCAACTATCCAAGGCCATGATCTTTAAGAGTGTTACGTGAGCCCAGCCATGGTTAGACATGTGGGTGGATCTCTCCAAGTGAATAAACTTGCTGTTCTTCAAAAACTTCCTGTTTTGTTTTGGTTTCTGCAGTTATAGTAGTAAATGATTTCCGAGGAAAATCCTCTAGTCTTTACTCTGCCAAACAGAGCTTCCCATTAGAGCTTTGCTGTGTAGGGAGAAGAACTTGCAACTATCAGATGGATTAGAGTCGCTTCCCAGTAGAAGCAGACCATGGTGTAAAGCCTCAGTAGAGCAGCGCAGAACGTACAAGACTTTGCAAGTTATTTAGCTATGACCTAGTGAGAAGGAAGTTTCACCCCTATGTTTTTCTGCACCGTTTCTTATAAATGCACTGGCCCTGGTGGAGAATCCCAGCTCTCTGCTAAAGAAGGGCCTATCGGAGGCTTTTCAGGGTTAGCTGAGCTGCTTGCAGTTACTCTGAGGAGCAAATAGAGCAGGATGACAATCAAGGTAACTGGGGTTTTACTTCTGTAAGACTTCTAATATAAGGAGCAAACCCGATAAGAACCAGGAAGTTGTAGATAAGATGCAAGAAGACTTTAGTTCCTTGGTGTTGGTGAAGTAATCTTGTATCCTCTTTGGGAACTTGAATGTAAATTTTAATGATTGTATTTGACATTACTGACCATTGTTATCAGCTTCGCGCAAGCAAGCAGCAAAACATGGGAGATGTGGGGTTTTCTTGTTTTTGTTTTTGGTTTGTTTTTTTTTTTGGTGATGGTTGCTTTTCTTTTTTGTTCCTTGTTGGGTTTTATTTTTTGATTTGTTCTAGGTTTGAGTGACTGGAGAGTTGATCCAAGAATGTTCAATGATACCTTGTATTTTTGCAAATCCCCTGTTACTGCTGTTTCACCTGGAGTCTTAATGGTACAACTAAAGGAGAAGTGTTTTAACCAGGATGTGAATGTTAGTATCTAGAATAGATGGCTCAAGGTGTGATATATTTCTGGGCTTGAGCTCAGTTGTCCGCTGTGTTTGGAAGTGGACCCAAGTGGCAAGGCTGAGCACGTTTGAAAATTAATGCATTGATTGGAGCCCAGCAGCCTCTTGGGATTGATTCCAGAGTTTGGATCCGGATTAAACTTCCCCCCAAGGACTTTGGGAAGTGGTGTATAAGGGGACCTGGTGAAATTTGAGATGACTTCAACTTCCTCAAGATGGCAAGAAGATGAATGTTTTCACCAAGGGCAAGAGAGTGGGTGGAAACGCCCAGTTTAAGGAGGGAAGGGGAAATATTTTATGGTGGGGTAGTGTCTGGGAATGAAAGGGATGGATTGTGTCTCTGCAGATATGAATCTTTCAGTTTTAATCCACATCTAGGAAGTAAATAAAAAGAATCTTGCCGACTTCTGGGAATGGGGAGCGGGAGGGGGTGTAGTGCTGGGCTTTTCAGCTGTGCTGCTGAGGCAGAAATCCCAGTGCTGCAAAGCCTCGGTCCAGCTGCGTAAAGGGATGATGCACAGGGCTGGTGCGCGGCACCTCGGGAGCGGAGGTGAACAGAACAATAGGAATAGGCGGATGCCAAAAAAAAGTGTTGAGTCAGCAAGTGGATCTCTGCTGTATGGGAAATTACTTTAAAGTGTTTAATCGTTTTGCTTAGTTGTTTTGTTTGTTTTAGGTAGTGTCAATGATGTCTTTGGGCATCACAAGAGTCTTTTATGGGGTGTGATTGCTTGAAGAAAATAATAAAACTCTGACTGAACTGCTCTGTAAAACTTGGATTCTGCACATTTGTCTCTGAGGCTACTCTCAGTAGCCTCTGAAAGCCTCTGTTGTGATTTTACTCTGCATTTCATCCATATCCTAAGAATTGGTTCTATCTGGAGTGCTGGTGGTGACTGTCTAGAACTAAATAGATGAGCAAATTTCCCTCCACCCTCTTTTAGCAGCAGAAAAGAGTGCAAGAAGTTCTCAAAAATGAAACTAGAACATACGCTACCTAGGTATGATCTAATACTTTGCAAATAGGAAGATACTGCTTGATTAATAAGGTAGGAAAGCTGTTGAGATAAGCCTTGGTCAGTCCACTGTGTTGTGTGTCTGAAAAGAACTGTTTATGTTCAAGTTGGAGGGGTAGGGAGTTTAATGTGGTATTGGATGAAAATCAGTAGGTTACTCAAGAAATCTGGAAGAAGCCCTTTCTGTCTTTTGGCTATTGAAATCACATGAGTCAGGGTAACTCTGGGGCAAGAGGGTGAGAAATGCCTAAGCTTTGATAACTTATTGTAAGAAGCAACCAATAAAATTACGGAAAGTCTGTTTTAGCAGAGTACGTTCCTGTCTTTCTGTTAATATGAATGATTCCATATTGAACAATGAACCTGTCAGCTTCTCCCTTTGCACAGGGAAAGGTCTATCCTGCTGAGTACCTCAGTGTAAATCTCTGAAGTTGTGCCTTGTGTAAATGACCATGGCACCATGTGTCCTGGTGTTTGCTGAAGTCAGTACTATTGGACAGGGAGGGAAGTATGGAAAACTGAGTTTAGTTGTGCTATTAGACATTGGAGGTCCCACACCAGAGAGCCTATTAGAAATCCTGCGTGTGCAGAATATGTGGCAAGGTGATTTAAATGGGGCAAATATTCAATGTGAAAATTAAAAAATTAATTAAAAAAATTAAAAATAAAAATATTAAATATTCCTATATATTTAGATTGGGGAGAATAGTCTTGATGTTTATAAAACTGATGGAGTAAAGTTACTGTGGGAGAAGCATTGCCTTTGCATGCATATTGTGTCTGTATACACTCACACACCCTCTCTCCAAGCCCAGCTTTTGGGTCTGTTGTGTGCATAGCCTGGCATTTTAGGAGAACACTGTGTAAAATCCTTCTCACCTCTGAGTAGGCTGCAGCAGTGATGTGAAGCTGTTTCTGATGTGTACAACAGAGGCAGGGTGGTTAGGGGAGTCTCCTGCCTGTGTGTGTGATGCTGTACTGAACCCCAGCAGATGCCCTGAGTGCAGCCAATGCCAACTTGGTGCAGGCCAGCAGCTGCTTCAATACAAAAAATAGTGTTGGAAGGTGAAGCCTTGCCTCCTTTTGTTCTGTGCAGTTGGGGTATAGTCAGAATTTGGCATCCAGTCCTCTTGACTCCCCCAGTCAATTTTGAAAACTTTTCAGTCTGCCGTTTGGTGTTCCAGGCTTATGAGAACATCATCCAGGAGTTTTCTTCCCTGATTTAGATAGATGAAATAGCTAAATACAATAGAAAATCCAGTAGATCTTCCTTTTAATCTGTAAGGACTCTGATGCTGCTGTGTAACCCTTTTCCTTTGCCTGCTCTAACTTGTTTTAATTTGCCCTTTGCCCTCCTATAACTCTTCTTATGAATTCTTATATTCCATAGTTGCGCCACGCTTCAAAGAGTGGGCGTGGGGGGTTTATGTGTGTGGCTTCTTTTTTTTTTCTTTCTTTCTTTTTCTTTCTTGTTGGTGTGTGTTTAACTGCTTGACTTACTTAACTTGCAGATGATCTGAATTTCTTGTTCTGACTAAAATGCTACCTAGCTGGAGTATTTTAAAATGTCTGATAGATGATTTTATTGAGCACAGTGATGAATTTGGGAGCTAACTTCAACTCCTGGTGCTATTCTGACCCTGATTACTCATTGTCCTTATGCCCTTTGGCCATACTTTGGTGGTTACCATGTCTGCAGCCTTTCACTGTGGATGACACACAGATATCCTGTCCAGCCTAATGCTGCCCTCTCAACACAATAAAATGCTGCCTGTCTGAAATGACTGATAACATCAATGGTTACCGTCCAGTAAAGAGTTCAAGAAACAGGGCAGCTTTAATCAACTACTGGAGTTCCTCTGGAGCCCCTGCTTCTCCTCCCTGCTTCCCCATTTGTATTTTAATTGTTTTTTCCTATGTTTAAAGTTTTATTTTTTCACAACATCATTATACAAACTCACACAGGATTTCTGGGCACCTGGCTGAGCTGTGTTCCTAGAGCTGTTCTCAGCCATTGAAATCAGGCAAAAAAACCCTTGCTGAGATATTTCAGTCTTTTTCTGTTTTTTTTCTGATGCAGATCTTTGTCTTCAGTTACATTTATATCTCTTGGGAACACGAGGGGGTGCTTTTCCAATTTGTCTGTAGTTTATGGCTCTTCAAATCTCTGTTGATATTGTGTTGTCCAGCTGGTAACAGGGGAGCATAGGAAATTCTTGGCCTCTCAGTTTTAGGAAGCTGAGTGTTTGGGTTATTAATCAATTTTCTTTAATACCATGGAGTTCTACTGTCCCATGATTTCATGGGTTTCATAGAGATAATATAGTATGATTTCCTTGTTTTTCTTTCCTCTCCTTTTTGTTTATATGTTTTGAAATTAAATTGCTGAGCACAAGCTCAGGGTCAAGAAATGACTGTGCGCAGGGGGTGGATCTTGGACTTTTCCTGTTCTAAACTGTCTGAATTTTCAAAATAACTAAGCATAGCCCAGTTACTCTAATGAAGGTGTTTTATGTTCATGAAAGGGTTTTTTTGATGTTTTATGAAGACCTTATGGTCTAAATACCATAAAAAGATCTGACTTTCAGAAACCAAGTTGTTTTCTATGCAAATAGAGCTTTTTTCAAGAGCCTAACTCAGAGTTCTCTCTTTTTTTTACCTTTTTAGAGCCTAAAATGCCGTTCTAGGGAAGTCAGTGGTATTATTTTCATATACATTGGAAAACATTTATAAGTATGTACACAATGTAGGATGTTCAGCCTTAATATTTGTGTGAAGTGGGATGCACTGTCATTCTGATAATCCTCGAATTAGACAAGGTCTTTTACATGAACCTGTGGCAGGTGGTAGGACTCAGGAATTACAGGCATTCCTGCTTTGGGCTGTGCTTGTTTTAAAAGACACCCTGCTTCTGGCTGAAAAACACTTTTTGCTGAGTTAAATGAATTAACCAAGGGGCAAAGCTCAAAGTTTAGCTAAAAGGGAAACAATTACAGCTGAGGGGGACAAGATGACTCCAAAGCTTACAACCCTTATAGGTGGACAGAAATTTGCCCTCGTGTTGCTTTTCATTAATTTGTCTCATCTCTAAGCCTATGAATACCTGCATGTGTGGACTTTAACTTGAACATGAAGTTTTGCCGAGTTCAGCAGAACTGTGTCTCAGTGAAACACGTGGTGTGTAGCCTGATTGGGTATTGCTCTTAAAATTATGCTGCTTTTGTAAACCTAAAGGGTGTAGATGTGGCATGTGTGCACTGGAATAGTTAATCCCAGTGAAAACCAGACTTTTCTTCCTCCCCCCTCCAGCATACAAGTCATATTGTTTTTCAAGTGTGATGGCATGTGTTTGCAGATTGCTGATGTGCTCTGATCTCTCCTCTTCAGTGTATGTAGTGTGTTGTCCACCAAGGGGGCCATAGGGCTGTTTGGTGACTGCTGGGAGGGAACGGATGCTTTCTTAAGTGGGCAGAGCAGTCACATTTTTAAGCTTGTGTATCTAAACTTTAAACATAGTGGTGTCGTTTCAGTTGGTCACTTAATGTTGGGGGTTTTTTTGGTGGGGAGAGGGTAGTTGTTGGGGTTGGTTTTCTTCTTTTTTTTTTTTTCTCCCCTCCTCCCCAGCTGGTTGAAATGGACTGTTTTCCTTAGGCTTTCCTTATGTGTTTAGGTGGTATTGGAAGCTGTCCAGGCAACCACTGGGGTTATCTTACTACTTAACATGAAATACCTGTGCGGGAAAATTGTGTGTGTCATTCATGGGGGTTTGTTTTTTATTCTTCTGGGAAGAAGAATGGTTTTTTTATTAGTCTTGAATGTAATTTCTTAAAATTACTGTGGTTGTACATATTGCACAGCCCCATTGATCTCAAATAGATTCCCTTCTAAATAATATGGAAGGTAGTATGCAGACATATTTGTGCTCCCTGCTTGCATGGGGGATTGAGCTGAGGAGATACTGTTTGGTTATACTGCAGCAGGTTATGCATCATGGTCATAGCCATAATGGGAGTGACTGACTCCAGGGCCTCTTCTAGTCCAATGCACTCCATCACACTGGGAACCTGTTACACCACTAGGGTGGGAATAACCTTCTGTCTTCCTGGAAAAAGCAATGACCCAACAGGAGGATTATTCAAATCAGATTGATTTGTTCTATTATAGTGCCTGGGAACCTATCTTGATAATTGTTGATATCTTTGGTTCAACCAAAGTTATTTGCTCCCTTGCTCTTCATACTCAGTATATGGTGCATGTTATCATTTTATCTGAGGGTTTCCGAGTCCCTGGTGTATTTAGCTGTACAGTAGCTCTGGGGGAAAAACCTCTTCAAAATAGACTCACAGGATTTGTTTTCACTTTAGAAGTGGAGCTAGAGGGAGTGTGGCTGAGCTGGTGTTGAAATGACTGTACTCATCTTCCCCTTATGGCTTGGAGGGGACCAAAGCAGTGTCCAAATTGAGTTTGTTCCTCCTAAAGAATATTTTAGTCTGTCTTTTTTTTTCCTAATGAGAAAACAGCCTAGCGAAGAAAATGAAATCAGAGCTTTCATTGTGATGAGTGAGCTCTCTTGGCTCCAGCCCTGATCTTAGCTGAGGGCCATGGGTGGAACCCTTTATTTCTTGGCATTGCTCTGTAGTGGCACAAGCAGAGCGCCTACATCGGGTATTGTATCAGCTGCCTTCGGAGCAACTGGCAGTCAGCAATATCTCAGTTATTGTGATAGAAGCACTTCTGTTGAGCTTAAGTGACCTATTTTCACCTTTTAAAATCTTTTGCTAGGAAGGTTTGAAAACCTAGGTGGATTTAAATCTTTCTGGATATATTTGAGGTGTCTATCACCTGATTTAGACAGGCATCAAGCACTCTGGAAACTGTTTATCCTGTTGCTTTTAAGATAGCTGTCCTCCAACAGGAACGTGAATGGTCCAGCACTGAAATAATGCTCTAAGTTGCTTCCTACTAGTCCTGCAATTGTTAGCCCTGGTGCGTCATTGTGGTGCAGTTAAGGACAAAGAACAGAATTTGCAAAGTGCTGTGCAAATCTTTTTGCTGCTAATAACCATGGTAGTTTATTTAGTTTCATCATCTCATATCTTTGGAGAATAAACACCAGGTGTTTTGCAAGGCTTTTTGAGTAGCTGAATGCTGTTCTTGAGCTGCACAGATCCAGTGGTGAAAATTAAAATGCAATCGGTAGGTGTGCATGACACAGATGCACGTTCTTTTGGCGTGAGGGAGAAAGGTTTTGATAGGAGTGGAGGCATCTGGTCGTTCTACACCTGAAGATGGTACCTTTTGCCTTTATTTTCTCAAGTGGAGAAACTCTCAGAACTGTCTGTGAAATGCTGGTAACTGGCTATTTACTTGCTGGAGCTCTGTATTTTAGGGGATTTTTGGTGTGGAAGTCCCCTTGAGAACTTTTCTTGACTTGCATTAGTTACTTCCCTCATGCCTTCGTATGGAGGGTCTCTTTGCAGATTTATCTCATAACCTTATTAATTAACACAATGGGCTTAAAGCGGGCTGTGACCAGAGAATTGGGGTGGGTTCTTGCTGCAAGGCAGGGTGAGTTTGGGTGGGTTGGGACATCTTCCCCCCCAACACCAGCTCTGCCGTGTAGTGGAGCATTTGCATTGCCCTCTGGTGGCAAGTGCCCCGGAGCTGCTGGGGTCAGAGGAGAGGCTCTGATTTGCCTTGACCACTGGGCAGATCCAGCCTCCCGACAGTGGAACTGCGCTTAAACAATTCTGCAGTTTTCAGTTTGGGTTTTAATTCAGCAGCCTCTCCAGTGAAACCGTGTTTCTCCTAGAAGCATGAGTTAGCATGAAAACCTAAAAGTGAAGCTGATGGGATATAGGAAGTGAAACTGATAGTTCATGATACGTTATTGAAATGATGTTCTGAAATACACAGTCTGAGATCTAATTGTAGCCATCTAATTATTTGCAGTTAAACTTGCCTGAAGGTTTTTGTAATGCTTCAGTGATATTAATAGTTTCAGAAACTTGATGGAGGGAACAAAATAGTGAACAAAGGCACTGAAAATTAGATCATCTGTTCTTTCAGCTTTGCATGCAAATCTCTTCTTTCCACCAAATAGTATTCCCTTTATATCAGGAATTGGTGGTGGGGCTAACATTCTGCAGTCGTTTAAAACAACCCTGCAGCAAAACATGAGCATGTGTTAAATTCCGGGCTGCCAACCTGTCAAGAATTAATTTCTGAATTAAATGCTGCTGAGTTTCTTTCTGTAAATGGTGAAAGGAAGCTGTGTGTATACACACACACACACACACATGCCCTGCAGACCCCTCCTGAGCGGGCAGTACCTTCCAGAGAGTCTGCAGCCTCTCTTTGTTCTTGCCATCCCCAGCATTGCTGGGGCCAGGGGGCCTCCTTGCAGTGGTGGGTGAATTCCTGCGTGTGCCTTCCCCGGGCCTTTTGCCCCTCTAATTGTCCTGTTGTCAGAAGGCGTGTGCCTCCCAAAGTCTTATCTGATTCCTCCAAAACCTTGCAAGCAGTTCAGATGTTGACCCCCTGAGCACAAACAACTCTCCCGCCTGCCTTGGGGCATAGCTGGGAGTCAGGGTTTAGTGCTGGTGTGTGTAAACCTGCGACTGGCTTTGTCACTGGGATGGAGCACCTGCCTGGGGAGAGGAGTGAGGGGCCAGAGAAGGTGAAAGGCTGGTGGGACTTGAAGTGGGAGAAGGGGAGTCCAACAGCTGCTTATGTCAGAGTGAGGATAAGTGCAAGGAGATTAATAGTTATTTAAAGAGCAAATGGGGACACGGCATTCGACTGTGGCATGTCAGTGTATAAATGCAGTGGAATGGCTGCTCTGCTGATAACATTTAGACAGATGGTCCCTGGACTGAAAGGAATGAAAAGGATCTTTGATTCTCATAAGGATATCTTACATTTTAATGGAGCACTTATTTTATTATTTTTGTTTAATTGACGTCCAGGCAGCACCTTCAGCGTTTCCAGACTGTGCTGTCTTGTGAATGCTGACTGCCTGTTTGACCATCTTTCTCCATCAACTTAAGTTGCCTGGGATTAGAGGGAATAATTTTTAAGTGAAAGCTGAAACACTATTGTTTTGCTGTCTGTATGTCTGAGCTGGTTTAGGAGACTGTTTTCAACACAGCTGTCTTTTCATCATTTGCTGGTTAGGGAGTGTGTCTGATGCTAATCTCCAGGAGAAATGAAACAACTGAGTGATACTTCTGCACTTTTGAGAAGTCTTCAGGTCTTCCTAGGGTATTCTAGGGCAGAGAGGGTTGATTTTTGATTAAATACAAAATTATTGAGGAGGTAAAAGACTGTTCCTGGCACAATACATCAGCATTTTGGCTTCTTCCGTACAGAACCGGCCTCAAGAGAAAACATGTACCAAAAGTCCGTTAAATAGGTCTTGGTTGACTGAGTAGCCTGCGAGAGATGAGGCATAATTGTCATCTGTATTGCCAAAGCTGCAGTCTCCTTTTGGAGAAGGAGAACCAGGCTGGATCACTCTCTTCTGCATCAACTACTTAGCATGCAATGAGTCCAATCACAGATATTAGTTTTCCTATCTAACAGGGGTGCTGTGCATCTCTAACATCCACAGTGCTGTGGAGGGAGAAACTGAGGCAGGGAGGGCAAATGACTAACCTGAGGCAACACGGAGAGTCACTGGTTCACCCAGGATTAGGACTCAATATGTAATTGCTTTTATTACTCTGCTGCCTGCAGGCCTCAGACATAGCAGAGGCCCATTAAGTGCAGTGCTTTTTACATGGTGAGGAGCAATCCCTGCCCTGCAGACCTTGCTGCCTGCTGTAGGCTGAGGGTGGAGTGGAGGGGGAGGCGAGGTGCCTTGCCCAAGGACACAGCGCCTCGCTGACAGAGCAAGGAAGGGAGCCAGCTCTTCCTTCTCTCTGCAGCCCCTCCCAGCTTCCAAAATTAAGTCCCCTGTGCTGTTCCCCACCAGACCTTCTTCACAGCACAGCTTGTAGTAGCAAGCTGATCTTTCTCTGGAAGGTCCCATGTTCCTCACTGAAGATCCCAGAACACCAGCCTCACCTCACCCCCCAAAATATCAGCCTCTTCCAGTGAAATAGAAACCTAAGGAAGAGCTGCAATGGGTGGTTTAAATTTCTGTAATTCCTTTCCTTCTGGAAGAACAGCTGAGAGTGTAGAGTCTTTAGGCATAGGGAGGATGCTTCATCCTTGAAAAGGGACCACCCTGTCTTCCTCTGTTACTGAAATGACTGGAAAGGCTGGGTGTTAAATGGCTTATCTAAAGTCCTAGGGGAGCTCAGCAGATAGCTTGTGCCCCTCCCTTTAAGGTTCTTGGAGGAGTGATGTGCTGCTCAAAGCTTCAGTAGGGCTGCTGGGATTCCCAGTATGGGAAAAACTTTGTTATGGGTCTTGTGGTTTGTGCTGATTCAGTGAATCTTTGCTTTTTGGCTGATAAGAAGTTGTCTAGAAAAGGAACAACTATTGGAAAGATGAGGGAAGTTGTGAGCAGATTGGCTGAAATACTCAGAGATAGGTGAGCTTGATGGCTTTGGGGGGGATTGAAGCTATAGGATGTTAAAGGACATGACCTGCTTGGACCCTTGGACAAGAGGAAGAGCCTGAGTTCCTTCTCCTGTGTCAGCAGCTAATAGAACCATGTGCTTTTATTGCTGTGTGTTACTGATTGAGCCCAGAGCTGTTGGGAATGGGTACCACAAACCTTTTGGATGGTGCTTGCCCGAAGCTCGGTGCAGTTAGTGCCATTTGGACACAAGGATGAAACTGGACCTGACTGAACTCCATGTACCACTTACCTGCTGCCCTGTCACTGTGGCCAATGTCATGTCCTTGGAGGTTTAAAAATGCGTGGTAGTTATGTAACTTTCTCCAGAATACTTTCCCAGCTTCCAACTGTTTGTAGTTAAGAATTTTAAAATCAGATACACTTGTCTTGATGGATTTTTCTCCAGCAGAACTTGTCTCCTGCTTTTTTAGAACATATGTAGACTTTTAGTGTTGTGACATTTTGTGGCAAAAAAATCTGTGTTTATTTGTGGTCTTTGTTGAAGAATCACTCTGTGTGTTTAAACCAAAATTCTGCTCAAGGTGTTTGCATGTTTCCCAGCTCCTCTACTAGGAGAATATAAAAATTAATTTTGTATTTGCCTTTGTCCATGTCACTTAGGAAATTATTCCCTTCTTTCATACTGAGTTCCACCTTTCTCCTCATTATCCTTTTTCCAGGCTGAAAAGTTGTCATCTACTGCTGTATTACTGGAAGGCATTCAAAGGATTTGCTTGTTCCTTCCTCTGAACTGTGTTCCCCTCTCATCTCTTTGAGGTGGGGGGACCATGGCAACTTATTGAATTTAGGGCATTAGGCATGTGGTTTTTCTGTTAACCTCTCCTGAATCTAACCTTTGTTTTTTATGTACTTCATTCTCAAAGGTTTGTTTTGATGTCTTCAGTTGTTTCATATGGTGTTTGTACTTGAAGGCTATTTAAGTGCTACACACTGTACAACTGATACCTCTTACTTATGAGAGGAAGCCTTCCATACCATCAATTTCCATTCTGCTTGATGAGAACTTTAATTCTCCACCACTGTCTGTGACTGGGAATTGACTACATGGTGTAAAGTTAGGTACCACGAGCCTTTTTTTTCCAGTGAGTCAGACTTCAGCACAGTTACTACCTGACTTAGAGGACCTAAATGTTACCATGTGTAGCGGGATCAGATCCACAAGAGGAAGTCTTTGTGTAGAGCACAAGACTGTTGGAGACAATGTAGCCTTGTACAAGTTAGAGCCAGTTGCACTGTAATGAAGCTGCTGATTTTTATCGGGTTATAGCAGTACCTCCAAAAAGGTCTGTCTGGGTGTTGCTAGACATAGCAAGCCTGTCTCCTTGTGATGGCTTGCTGCCCTGCGAATCACCTCCTGGTTATGTGTGAACTCTTTTCTCAGCTCTGCTGTTGATCCACTGTGTGACTGTGAGAAGCTTTACTTCTTTCTGTTTCAGTCAGGGTTGTAAAGAGGGGGATATCCTTTGCAAGTCTTTGTCCTAGCGTGACACGTGGATGGTGGTGCTGAGATAATGCTGTACACCCTCTATCCTGAAGGCAATGCCATGTCTAGCCAGCCTGTCCTAATGTTGCTTCTCTAACGCTCCTGTGCATCTCTTTGCCTCTAGCCACAGTACACGAACCTGGGTCTCCTGAACAGCATGGACCAGCAGATCCAGAATGGCTCTTCCTCCACCAGTCCTTACAACACGGAGCACGCACAGAACAGTGTCACAGCCCCCTCGCCTTATGCCCAGCCCAGCTCGACTTTTGATGCTCTTTCGCCCTCCCCAGCCATCCCTTCCAACACAGACTACCCAGGACCTCACAGCTTCGATGTATCATTTCAACAGTCCAGCACAGCAAAGTCAGCAACATGGACGGTAAGGACACAGCATGGCTTTGCTCCTTCACTGGCTTCAGTCCCCATGCCCTTAGTGACATTATTCATATGACACATATCCAGGCTTGTGCAAGAACAAAGCGATTTGAGTCCTCTTCAGAGCGTGAAATGTCACACAGAAGGGAGAGATTTATCTTGGTTGCTCTGAGAGGGTGTGGTGGGAATTTAACCCTCAATAATATCACTAAATCCCAGGTGAATAGAACACCTTGCAAAAAACCCAGTTACCTAAAGACCATGTGTGATGAAACAGTGGCTCTCCTTTGGAGTCTAGCAGGTATGCTGGAGTAAAACCAGGGGTGGGCTTTAGCATTGCTTCAGTACTTCCCCTGGCTTTCTTCAACATCCATGGGTTTGTGTGGGGTTAGGTATGCAGGGTCATGCCAGCAGGATGAAGGTGGTGCTCCTTGCTCAGACCCATGGAATATGAGGCTTTCTCTTTTTCTGCATCCTTCTCCTCTTGCAACTGGTATGGGAACCCCACTGTCATCAGCTTGGGTCAGCCCTGTGTGTTGGTTGTTTTAAGAGGGAGGGGTTGTTTTCTTTTGGGGTTTTGTTGTTGGTTTGTTTTGGTTTGTTTTATTTAACACTTTACTCTTGCTGTCAGAATACTACCTTTCTTATCAAAAAAATGTAGAAGCTTGAAACCTGAAGCCCAGGTCTTGATTTTTGGTGGCACTGACTTGATTGCTCAAGCTCTAGAGACTTCATAGCCCAGGACACAGCACTGCTGGAGCTGTAAGTCCAGCTGCTGGGGTTTGGGGCTTTAGAGTAGAGATGTTTACAGTAGAGAGTGTTGCTGTCTTAAAGATGTTCAATATTTGCCTTCCTCTCCTGTAGGCACTTGGAGTAGGTGCAGTGAATAATGTTGTACCCCACGCTACCCAAATAAAAGCAAGGACTTAATTTTTTTTTTTAAGCAATAAAAAGAAACCTTTCTACCAAAAGCTAAGAGCATTAAAATAGTGTGTAGGGTCTTTTTTATTTTTCTTTTTAATGTGAGGAATTACTTTGATCTCAGATTTAAATATAATCTAGCTGCAAATGCAACTAAAATGAAACTCCCAGGCACTGCTGCCAGCAGGAGCCTTTGTGCTCCTCTCTGGAAAAAGATGTCACATAACAACAGATCACTGTAAGTTTCCATCCTTTGTATTTTAAAAGCCTTTTCTGGTAAAGTTTTTCTAGAACTGATATTAATAACTTAGTTCAGAAAGTTGTGTTAAATGAGATGAAAATATGATAGGTCCAGTCACAAACAAATTTTTCATTTGTTTATGCATAAAAGGATGAGGTGTTTTTATGGTTAGGGTTGAAATTTCATTTTTTACTGATCTGTGTGAGGAGTGATGCCCTGCTGTAGTTCACACTTATTTTTGTGTCCATGTTTCTCCCATTACACTATACACAATATTTATTTTCACTTCCCTTAGGTAAGGAAACTGTTGGTCAGTTCTACTTTGCATTTCTCAGAGCAAGAAAATGCCAGGTTGGATTTTTGCAAGCTGTTATGGAGAGGGTCCTTTGAAGGAGATATGAAAAGACATTCTCTTTCAATTCATATGGTACAAAGAATTATCTAGTGCAGCTGCAAGGGACCAGACTGTTTGATGCTGGCTTTTCAACTACGAAAAGAAGTCTTTTGAAATGATGTTTGAATATATGTAGTCGGCTGTTCCAACAGAGATGGTGAGAGAGCTACTAGCAAGGTTAAAGTTAATCAAGCACTTCAGATGTTTCACCTTAGAGGTAGTGGCTTTCTGGGATAGAAGTGAAGGCTGAGTTTTAATGTGGATCTGGGTAGTGGTCAAAGATCAGATTACATGCTGACTTTAAAAAAATAAATAAAACTACTCTTTGGTGATTAGTCATCAAATGTGTGCAGCCTGAGGGAGGGTATGTTTAGCCTCCCTTCCTTTTCCTTTGCCCTGGTGTGGACCACACTACCAACAGATGAAGGTATTTTCCCTATACATGTTTCAGTCTGTCTAGGTTAAGTCTATGTATTTTACTAAAGGAATGGGCTCCCGACCCGCTCTCTGATCGAGGAGGAGTTAAGTGTGGTCCAGGTGTCCCTGGACTGAGCCAAGTGACCCAGATTTAGCTGCTCGTGCAGGAGCTGGCAGTGTGCTGTATGTTGGCAGTGGATTATGACAGTCCTGCTGTGATGGCTGGGGATCTTCAATCAATACACCTTTCACAGCGGAGCATCTTTCCATCTTCGGAGCTCTGCCCTTCTGCTAATTAATCCACCAACTCATTTCACATGAGCTCTTGAGCAGTTGGTAATATGTGTTCGACAGCTTTATCAGCGGGGTGGGTGGGGAAGGACGTGAAGGCTCTCCTTCCCACTGTTGTCCTGAGAAATTTGGAAACACGCATGAAATGTTGATGAAAGGAGGAGTGATTGCCCCATCCTCTCAGCAAGAGCAAGTTCTTGGAGTTGCTTATCCCTCCCCTCCATGTGACTTCATACACTTTGATTAATGCCTGTCATCTTTTTTTAATGATGGATTAGGAACTTACCCAACTGGAAGAGTTTCTTCCACTGCAGTGACCTATTAAAAGTTTAATTACTTGATGGCTCCACCCTTATTAAGAGCCCAAAGCTTGAAAACCTTGTTTCTGAGAGGTTTTTTTGTTTTTTATTCTCGTTTTCCCTCCTCTTTTGCAGTTCTCCAGGGTAACAGTATTAAGTAAGGTATTCCATTGCATTGTACTTTCCCCTGTTTGGGAGTGGATGAGCCAGGCTGACCCACCTTGCCCTGCTGGGAAGGCTGGGTGGTGACTGGCAGGGGATCTGCTGTCCTGGGTGACAGTTCTCTTCACCAGAGCTCCTCTGAGCTTCTGAGCTGAGTCATGTCAGATTAGGCCATGGGAGAGAAGCCTGTGGGCTTGGTAAGAGGAATGAGTTATTTCTCCAAAAACCAAGAGCTGCTTTCATGGAATGATTAGAGACCTGTGAAGATGGTTCAGATGTCTGAGCCACTTTGTGCATAGATCCCAGTCTGTGTGCTTTAGAGGCAATAATGTGGGATCACATCTAGATTCCAAGGTTACTTCTGTTGGAGGTGAGGGAAAGGAAAGAAAGTCCTTGCTGAGTACCTAAATGCTATGTGTCTGAAAATAGCCTTGGCCTGGGATAACTTTTCCTCCTAATTTTTTTGTTTTGTTTTTTTTTTCTTTCCCCTCAAATTTTTCAAACTTTTCCTGTGGAGGAGCTTTAGTGTCCTATGACAGTGGACAACCTTTGCAAAATCAGCAGTGTTTGTACAGTATATACTGGGAGGGAGATGAGTGTAACAGTTTCTCTGCTCAGGTTTGTGATGGGCTCCTAATTAAATTTTTAAAAAGCCCAAAATTACAAAGAGAAACACTAGCTGATGCTAGATGAGAAGGTGATTCCATATGTATGAGCAGTTCACTTTGAAAATATTACAGATTTTCACTCTGAAGCCTTTTATGACCTTAAGTAGAAATTCCAGTAAAACATGCTGTCTAATCACGTTAGGTCTTCATTTGTATGCAATGTTGATCTAATTAACGATGACAAATTGAGATTGGATTGCAGAGGACTTTATAAGCATCCTCAATTATTTTTTTTTTTAATTAATGACCTCGGAATGCAAGTAAGAATATAAGCAGCTTAATCAGTCTTTTCAGAGGGAAAATCTTTAACAATTGAAACTCTATTGAAGTGTTTAAAACCAAAAGCATTTATAGTCTAAATTGAGAAAAGTTTCTTGCGTGTGTACTCGTTCAGTAAAACTTTCCTGAAAACCATGCTGCAAAGTAACCAGCAGTTATTGTTTGTAATGAGATATTGAGTTGTAATGAGATAAAGAGTAGGCTGTTGAGGTTGAGTGAGAAGCCCTCTGGATTGGGTGAAACAAGAACTTAAACAGAATAATGTCTCATTTATTGTGGGAGAATTCCCCTATGCCCATTCATTGCAATGTCTCCTCTTGTTTCTGCATAGAAGAAAGCAAGGCATTTAAAAAGTTTGCCACCTCAGATTTTTTTCTTTGTGGAAGTTGTGTGCCGACCTTCCCCACCCACTCTGAGCAAATATAAATAAATAAACAACTGTGCTCACTTCTTTCTGTAAAAAAAATATTTGGCAATCACCTGTCACCAGCAGAACCTGTTACATGGGGAAAAACATGTTTGCAGTAGGAAACTAAAAATTAAAATTGTATGTCAAGGTAAGTAAGAGTTAACATTACTGCCAAATGCAAGCTATCAAAAAATTAATCTGATCCACCCATTCCCAAAAGCAAGATACCACCTTTTAAGGCATGAGACTCTTTTAAAAAGATAAACAGGTCTTCTTACTCTTCCCCAGGTTTCTGAGCCTTTAGGGTGCATCTACTAAATCTTTTAAAACTTTTGTTGCTAGTCACGAGAAGGCAGGAATTGCTTTAAGTTTCTAAATGAAAACTGAAATTTATTTGCAAATTTTTGATTCATCTGAAGAAAGACAGCCAGCCCTGCAAGACTTGCATAATTCAGGTGTGGGCAATACCTGAGTTGAGCAGTTTATTCTCATGGCCTGCAGTAGGTTGGAGCTGAGCGGGGTTGGTCCTTGAAGGGTTTGTTATGAAACATGGAGCTCTCCAAAGCTGCAATTTGTGTTCCAGGCAGGCTCACTGATTTTCCTTTTCTCTGTAAACTCAGCTGTACCTACAATCATCAGAAAATGCTCAGATTTCAGACTCTCTCTGCTAGCAAAGGTGGATAAATAGTCTCTACAATATGCATGAAAGCAAGTAAATGGATTGTGCTGGCTGGGCTTGGTGGATTTGGAAAAGCTGCATTTTAAGGACGCCGAAAGGAATGCACTTAAATTAGTCCACACGAGCAATAACAGGTTTCTGTGGTTGAGAGAACAGATTCCTTGGCTGGGCTATCTCAGTATTTTTATTTCAGATTGATTCATTCCATTTTTATTTTAAATATGTTCTGTGTCCTGATCCACCTAGTAAAATTGGGAAATTTTTTGCCAGTGTCTATAAAATGAATTAGAGGACCATGCACAAGCACAGTGAAGTGGTGAGAAGGCAATTAGATGTGTACATTGCTTTGACTCAGCAGTTCCTAATTATGTGTTCAGTGTTCTCTTAAATAATATTCAAATAGTGCATCATTTCAGTAACACCAGTAATGTCTAGTGTGTCCTGACTGCTGATTATCTCTCATTATTGCACATGAAGACTTCTTTTAAAGGCTAGTGATTCTCCCAATGAACATACAGGTGGGGCTGTGCCAAGTGTTCCTGTGAAATCTTAGGCTTATGATTCCTTGGTGATGTGCTGGTCACTGCAATTTGAGCTTTCCAGTTTTGCCCTGTAACGTTGCATTTAAAGCTGTCAGGAGGAAGGGAATGGAAGTGGCCTTGTTATAGGATTTTGGATTTTCTTGCCCTCAGAGGCTCCTAATCAGCAATGATACAGGCTTTGGCTGTTTGTACAGGCTAGTTGAGAAAGGTCTTTGTAAGAGATGCATTTGTGCAGAGGGTTTGCAGAACCTCCATGAGCACTCAAATTGGTTACCTGCTGGGCACTCTGATCAGAAATGCAGGCTTTCTCTTCAGCCCAGCTGGTTACCCAGCAAAGTTAATTTTGCCGCTGATAACCCCCACTTGTTAGAGCAGGAACGAGGAAGGCAAAAGATGCTCTAATCCAAAGGAAGAGCAGCAATCTGGAAGGAAAGGGCAGTGGAGGAGGAGGAGATGGGGTTGCAGCTGGTGGATACAGGTGCTGCAGGCTGTGGGAGCTGATGCAATGGTGTGAGCTGAGGGTTTGGCTCCTCACCGATCCTGGTGAATCAGGAGTGCTGCCCTATTTGGGCATTTGTCTCGGGTGAGAAGAGGTTCAGACTTGGCTTCCTTAAGCTCTCTCAGCAGCCATGCCTGTCTGAAGAGGCTGTTTCCAGTGTGCGTGGGTTCTTGGCACAGGGCAGGTGTCAATTGCCACCAACGCTCTTGTGCAGGGAAGGGTGGTGATCCTGTTTTCCTGCTTGAAGAGCTTCTGAGGTGTGTTTCCCTCTGTGTGACATTACAGGGTCTAACAGCAAGGCTGTTGAGGCATATGTAACTTGTCCTAGGTCATCTACCTGGAAAGAGAGGAGCCAGGCTTATTGTCTTTGAAGGAGGTGCCTTTCTCACGGCAGGGAGGTGTTGTCAAGCTCACAAAGCTGGGAAGAACCAGTTCACCTGTGAGAACCAGCCAGGAGGGGCCTGCTGGCTTCTGTTTGGGTTTTTATACTTGAGTGAAATGAGATCTGAGTGCATTAGGTTCCCTTTAGAATGTAATTGTGCTTTTTCCCCATAATATCTTTGTCATGTATATTTTGGTTTTATTAGCAGTTACCTCCTTCTGTTACTCCTTACAAGCAGCTGTACAGATCTGTGTAGTAGTTTCTAGAAAATGTCTTGTTATGTGAGCTGTCTTGCTTGCTTTCTTTTTCCTTTTCATGTCCCTGATTGTTTTGGAAATCATACCAAGGGAGTACAGCCTCCCTGAATGAACTGGGGTTTTGCTGTATGCTCTCTAATAGACCAGTGCCCTTCATGATGACAGAACTGCACTGTGGTTTAAGACCACACTGTAAGGGACAGTCTGTACCCCACGCAGCTGGTGATGTCCAGGAAGAATAAGAAGGGAAGTTATTTACTTACTGTATGAATTGGTATCTGCCAGCACTGGGAACTGAAAACTTGGGATTCGTGCTTTGAGTTTGTTCTCTGATGTTCAAACAGCACAGTTGGTGTGGGGCAGCCAGCATGCCTGACCTGCTGAGAGAAAGCAGGCATCAGATGGTGTGAATGTCCTCTCTCAACTAGGATTTAGCCTCTTCAGTTGCAGTGTTTGTTGCTGATTCTCTCCCAGTGTAACAGGAGATGAGTTAGAGCTCACTACAGGCCTCCCAGGATCTGCAAGTGAAAAACAATGAGACATGAGAACATAAGAGGATAGAGAAAGGATGGAAAGGGCTTGTGTCCCCCACAGGGGCAGAAAATCCCTCTACTGCTTTGTACAAGCAATTTCTGTTGTACTGGCAGCACAATTATTTTAATTTTTTTTTGAAAACTTTTTTCAAGGTCTTAGGTATTTTGAAGGAAAGTTCAGAGGGAAAAAAAATCAGTGCAAGAAACATTTTATGGTTCTTAAGGGGATTTTTTCCTAGGTGGAGAGGAAAAAGTGTTAATTAAACATAATTTTCATCAATGCAACTTGCACAAAAAAAGCCCCACCTACTTTCATGAGAAAGGAATAAAGAGAATCGTAATCCTGGATTAGGTATCTTTCACTACACATATATAAAAACAACCCCGTGTGAAAAGGGGGAAAATATATATGTGTACATACACACACCAAACATACCAACGTGCCTCCAGCAGTATTACCAAAGGAATTAACTTTACAAGAAACAGCCACAGCCTGGAAAGAAGCCATTTTTCAACTAAAAGCTGAATGAGACTTGTGGTTTCTGAGAACTATGAGAAGGAAGGGTTAAAAAAGTATTTACAGATAAGAATAGCTGATGTTGGGAGATGAGTGAACATCTTGAAGTAGGGAAGGGTTACTATTTAAATCAGGTTGGGTTTTTTTTTTTTTTTTGCTCCTCTTAGCTAAAATTTGGCTCCTACTAAGAACAACATGTAGGATTAATGTAGTACTTTAAATCTTCAAAGTGCTGCACAAACATTACTTCCCTAATCAGCAAACACCTTTGCTTGGTAGGCAAATCAGGAGTGGAGTCGCCATTTTAGAGAAGGGAAACCAAGGTGCCAGAAGTGCCAGAGTTTCCAAAGCAGTAGTTTTCTGGAGTGGATTTTTTTTTTTTTTTTTGATGCTTCAGGTTTTTTGAGGCATTCAGCATGGGGACTGCCTCTGGGCTGGCTTGTAAAAGCTGCTGAGCTCTCCTGGATTTTGCAAGTGCTAAGCATGTAAAGCAGCGCAGCAGAGCTCAAAGAGGCATCAGCAGAGTCGCCTCCTTACCTTTCCAAAGGTCTCAGCACGTGCTGGCCCAAAAGGGGAGGGAGGATTTCCTAATAGCTTGCTGGTTTCCCCCATACCCTTGATCTGTGTAACTTGAACTGCATCAACTGAGCCTTGTTACAAGATATTTCAACCCTACAACAAAAAAAGGCTGAACAAAAACTGAGTGACTGTTTTAGTACATTATTTTTGGGTAAAGCTTTTCAGGTAGGCCTGGTGCAAGAGCTGTTGCTCACCTTGTAGGCATAAGACTGCCCTTAGCGATGATCATTGCTTTCTTTAGGTCAGATGAAATATCACATTTGTCATAGATATTATGTCCCTGCCAATTCTATAGAGAGCACACAGGACTTTGGCAGTGTGCTGAAGCAGCATAATTCTGTATGTGTTGCATTGGTGGTGCTCTGTATGCTGAGGGCTTAGCTCCAGTGCTTGGCAGACCATATACTGTGAGGAAATTTCTGCTTTGTTTTAAAAAGAAGTATCCTGAATAGGGATGTCTTCAGTATAGAAAGAGCGTGAACTTTATTATGCAATGGAAGTCTTTTCATGAGGTTTTGCTGTGTGCAGGTGTGTCAGATTTGTTATTGTAAACACAGCAGGATAGCTACCCAAGTAAGAGTGTAGATCCTCTTGCAAATAGACCTGAGTATTGATACAAATAGACCTGAGTATTGATACAAACGTTACCGTTTCCAGTTGTTAAAGATAACACTTCAACATTGGAACAAAGGTGGTGGAGCCTCAGGAGGAGAGTGCTACGAGTGTCGTTTTTTTTTTTTTATGGAGAGCAAAATATTACTTGTTTGATAAGAAGGAGTGTGTTATGATCTGCTGATACATGTTAGCTGTTGAAAGTCATTTAAATGCAGCTTTATGGAAAGTCGAAAAGTGTGCTAGAGGAAACATGGAAAAGAGCACTTGAAGGCTGACCTGGCTTTCCTAAAACACGAGACAAGACTTGGGTCTAAATTTTCTGGCTCTGTTGTTTTCCCCATTAGCCACGGTGGCTATGCTGCCGTGAGGCTTTCCTCCCCTCGTGTTCTGTGCCCTGGGGTGCAGCACACTGTCCCTCCTGGGGGGAGAAGCCACCCTGCCAGGAGATGCCCTGCTCAGGAGCAGCACTGCTGTGCAGCAGATTTGGCTCCTGGCCCACCCTTGGAGCTGCTCCTGCCTTGTGGTTTAGATGTAATCTGGGTAACGTTGTGCAAGTTATTCCTTCTGCCTCTGCTCCCCCTCTTCCCCCTTTCTACATACTCACCCTCGAATCTGGGACTGTGTCACGATGATCCCATGTTGTAAAACGCTTGGACCCCTGATGTGAAATGCCTGAGGTGGTGTGGTGGTTTAGTTTTCTTGGTTTTGGTCTAGGCCTTCCCTGGTAACAGGGATATAACTAAGGAGGTATTCCAGCTGGACTCTGCTGGTTGCTGTGTGGACCCATCACTAGCCTTAGCTTTCAGGCCTCTTACTTTGACTTATTTACAGGACATGAGAGTCCTTCTACATCGTAACTTTTGAGGCAACTAAAACCCATCTCCAGACTAAACCTTGAAGCTGCTGTGTTAGCTGTGGTCCGAGCCTCAACAAACTCACTCTGCCACTTGTGGGGACTTATTAGCTCAACTGTGTGAGCTGTGGCTGGGAGCTGACTTGCTCCTGACCTGGCAATGGGAGCAAAGTGAGCCCAGGTTTGTTATAAAACCTACACCCAGATTTTCTTGGACCCCCCCTCCCCCCCTTCAAATTCAGGACTGGAAGAGATTCCCATGGGGAAAGGATGGGAGCGGTGCCACTGGGCTTGGTGCCCAGCCTGAAGGGTGTTTAAAGAGCCAGCAGCGGGGTAGGGAGAGCACCCGCTCTGTCTGCATTTGAGCATCAGCATCGCCATGGGTGGGAGAAAAAAACTCTTCCCATGAGATGTTTGTCCAGTGTCTGAGCACTGAATGATCCCTCTTCATTAATCAGCAGGGTGGTGGCTGGTTTTGCAATGAGTTCCTTGTCTCCCATCTCTTCTCCTGAAAACCTCTCATACAACTCATTCTTAGTCATTTTTTGACCCATCCTTGGTGAGTTCTTGTACATGTATGAGCAAAAGGGACTTTAACAGAAAAGAGTCTGTGCATTTCTAGATATCCTACTAAAACCTCTTACAGCATTGGCACTCACAAAAGAAGTTGAGGTCCCTAGGTAAATCTTCAGAAGCGTTATCATTAGTTCTGTAAGGTTTGGCAAAGACAAAGCATGTGGACTGATTGCTTTGCAATCAGTTTCTGTAAGGAATTCAAAATTTGACCTTTATTTGGCATTCCCTTTGTGTGATGATTCCTCTGATGAGTCATTTTTGCCCATTTCCTTTGCCATGCCTCTCCAAAGGGCTGCAGAGGTTGGAGTCTGCCTTTGCAGGCTTGTTTTTCAGCAGACTGATCAGTGCAAGATAAAGATGGGGAGAACTGGGTTGCTGTGGTGCTGCTGGCATTCAGAGGGAGCACTGCAGCGAGGTCCCTGGCCGACAGGAAGAGCAGCTATGTGGCAAAATGAGTTCCAGGATGAATTTGGAGGGACACGTGCTGGAAGAAAACTATTTCCGTGCTTGATTTCTTGATGTCGAGAGCACAAAAATGCTCTGATGCTGTTAGTCACTCTGGTGATCCCAATCTGTTTAATGGGGCTATTTTGTTTGAATGCACTGATATTCTGATGTGTGTTTTGCAGCTTATTTCAGGGGAGCTTCCAAAACATAGAACTCACGAGTTGAAGTGAGATAGCTTGGTAGCATTTTAAGCACTGATAAATCACCTGTCCAAGATTGACTCTGTTGGTTAGTGATTGGGAATGACTCACTTGTGCCTGCTTCCCTCTCCACCACACAGGTCTGAGCTGTCACTAATCACCCCCTTGCCTCTGAAAGTCCAGCTCCTGGGGTGCACTGTGTCCGCAGTGTGACCCCAGTGTGACCTGCTTGCCGGGGATGTCAGCAGTTCTGTGCTCCCAGGAGGAGCAGGGCAGAGCTGAACATGCAGGCAGGTGCTGACTGCCAGGGAGTTGTGCTGGATGGCCAGGCATTCCTGCATGCTGGGGGCTCTCTGGCTCTGTGTAGCTTGCTGCCTCCACCTTGCCTGGCATGGCTCAGCAAGGGCATAGCAATATACTCAACTTTTTTTAACATTGGTTTGTTGGTTTTTTTATCCATTTTTCCACTGGCCATACCAATCTGATTACACCTTCGAGGGATCATCTGCCCCTAAAGCTTAATTAAGGAACTCTTGTCTGACTTGTCACTGACTCACCTGCCACTGTATGAGCTCATGTCTGACTTGTCCTAGGAAGATAGTGAAATATGTCAGGCTTCTCTGAAATATAGCAGTTTTTTGTTTTATTACACCTCTGACATTGCTGTTGGCTCCTGCAGAGGTGAACAGAAAGATGACTGCCCCAACTTGGTTACTTTTATCTAAACGTAGTCACTCACCTCTTTGTGCCTTGAAAAACCAGATGCGGTTTTGCTTGCACAGCTGTAGGTATGTTAGAGTTAATAAAAAAAAATATTAAAAATTAAATAACCTTTGAGTTTTGGCTTCAGGCAAAGTAGGTGAAATGATGTGTTTTGGAGATGAATGCTCTTGCAGGAGGCAAGATGTAGCTTGCAGGAGAACATCTGCAACCAATCCATTCTGTATGAGATGGGGCCAAGACTTGTTTGTATCTCAGTGCCTGTTCAAACATGTTATAGCACAGCAAAAAAGGGATTTTGAATGCATTGAGGAAGGGTGGGTAAGAAGGGAAGGAGACATCAAGCTGAATGTTTGCTTAATAGCTTTGATTTCTTCATTAAACTTTTAAGCACTTTAATAACTTGGTTAGCTGCTTTTAGAGCACTGTAGAATTTTATCTTTTTTTTTTTTTCCTCTCCTAAAAGAGAAAAAACTCTACTCCTCTTGGTGCTGTGAAATGAGCTTGCTCTCTTGCCTGGGGCAAATCTGCTGTTTGCTACTTTTTTGTACGCTCTCTGAGGATGGTCAGTGGAAGGATGTTCTGTAATGCATTGATCTAAGACAGTGCAGAGACTCAGTTACCAGGCTGGCTGGCTGGATCCCAGAATGCAGCTTCCTGGTCAAATGCCCCTTGCCAGCTACTCCCATCCTCTTTGTTCTGTAGGAACTGAAGGTAGCATGACCATCTTGCGATTGCAGCTTGCAGAGCTCATTTGCCTGCCTTTAACTGTGCACTTGAAATGCTTCTCTCTCAAGGACTGTGGCAGCATAGAACAGTTATATGACTCAGGAGCAGCTGAAGTGGTGAGGTTGGCAATAGAGGTTCTCCTGCTGAGGTTCATATCATCACACTGATTGTTCTTATCATCCTGAGCTCTGAGGCTTTACTTTTTTGTAAGACGACCTCTGAGATGCACATGCAGCTGTGTTTTAGATTTGCACGTGTAACTAATGTGAGTTTTGAAGATGCAGGATATGACTGGGATCTGTTATCAGTGGAGTATAGCAACTGTTCCTCAAATCTTTTTCATTGTCTGGATTGGATTCCTTGCTGGGGAGCTGAGAGGAATTGATCTGGGTTAAGGAAGACAGTGTGAACACAGTGCCTCCAAAATCCTACCAGAGGAAAGGGGCATGTATTCCAAGTGCTCTGTCCTATGGAGAGATGGAGTAGTAATACTACCTGGGTAGTATTTTGCCAGTGCTTAAAAACAGCAGACTGCTTTTTTTTTACCTCCCTTTTTCTCAAACCAAATCCTGCTGTGATTTTGCCAAAAGTGCTTGTGTAAGCAAGGCAGCCCTGGTCATGTGCTGATCTTCAAGTCTTCAACAGGGAAGAAAATTAAAGAACTGCAAGATGCACAAATGCGTGTCCTCAGCCTTTGATGTAGACAGGGCTCTTCCAGTCTGCATTTGCTCCTCAGAGGGAGGTTATTTGTACTCCAGTGTCTTCATGCCTTTGCCAAGTCCCTGGTGACTCTCAGTGCTGATGTTCACCTCTGTTCCTTGACTGGCTACCAGGAACGCCTTGTACAGCTTGTCCACACTTGGCAGGTAGACACAAGTGCTAGGGATGGCCTTAAGCTCCATGCAGTGTTGTGTGGACTTGCAGGCTGTGCCTAGAAAGAGATCTGCTGCGTCTGTATAGCGCTGCAGCAGTGGGCAGGGTTCAGTGGCTCTGGCACGTTGCATCTAGAATGTGAATGGCTTGACCATGCCTGAACTCCTTTTTCCTGCATGTCACACATGGTGTTAGCATGCGGCCAGCCAGCACTCCCTGCAGCTGTACTATGGCCATGCCTTGAGCAGAGCACTGTTTGCTTTTGCCTTGCCCTGCAAGAAGCATTCTGACCTGGAGAAACCTGAGGTATAATCTACACCTATAATCAGGTGTAGATTATACCTCAGTACCCTATGCTTAGCACTTGAGATGAGGAATTTAGGTGGCCCTCTTGTGCTTCCTTGGTTTGTTCTGCTGGACTTCATGAAGAGTCTGATGTGTATTTCAAGCTGCCCAAACAGATCTCTGTCCTGATGAGCTGATGACTCATGCAGTCTTCCTTTTCTTCCTTCAGATCTGGGTTGCTGTGATGCTTTTGAGATAGCAGAGCTCACCTCTGGAGAAATCTTCTTTTGGAGAGAGTTTCCAAAATGGTTGACTGTCTGGCGTTTTGTTTCCTTGCTTAGGAGCTCCCATCCCAAAATCACTGAGGAAGGTGGCTGAAGTCACTAATGATGATCTCTTAGTCAAGCATTGGCTTCACGCTCCAGTTTTATCCTTCTCCTGTGCAAACACTGCCTTGTCCCCCAAAACCTCTGTTCGCTGTTTCTTTGAATTGGGTGATACAATTATGCCTTCCAGCCCACTACTGCCATGTGAAAATGGGTCTCTCCTGCTTTTGCAAGGACTTTTCAATGAGCTTGCTCTTTGAAAAGGCAGCACATGGAGGAACACACATTAGCCTGGGTGGGAATGGGGTAGTAGGGGTGTGTGTTTTGTTTTGTTTATTTCCCCTTGGCTACAGGAGCAGCTAAAACCTGTAACCTACAGGAGTTGGAAGCTCCATGCAGAAAATGAGCTTAGGTTGGTGAAAGAGTTGAGATCGCATTTTTCTTGGCTAATTAAAGGATTAAAGGTGCAGAGATTGAGTGTGAACTGTCAGTGTGCTACAGAAGAGAGCCTTTGATGGCTGAATCCAACTTGAGATTAAACAAATTGCATTCAAATAAGAAATATGTGGCAACAGTTACAGTCTAGCTGGGCCTCTATCATTTGTTGTCCTCCAGGGTCAGGTAGCTGGTGTGCTGGGGCTAGGGCTTCTCTTCCCTCACCAGCTTCCTTCTTCTCAAGTGTCTCCCCCTGGATTGTTTCAATCTGTTGCCTCCAAGCTTTGTAAAATGTTTTTGGTTTGTTTGGTTTTTTTTCTTCTAAGCCAGTGCTTTGTGCAGAGGAGCCTTGCACCCTACCTTACACAATAGTGACCAGCTGCCCATCGTAGTGGTACTGTGATCACATCCTCGTGTGTTTTGTAATATCTCTGATCCTATTTAGGATTTTCTTGCATCCTAGTGCTTTGCCATCTGGAACTAGAGAGCTAAATACTTCTCTATGGACTCCTTTCTGTTGTTCAGTTGGAAGGCTGGTGGATGGAAAGAGTCTTTTGGGTTATGTTGGTTGTTTAATGGTGTCTACGTAGTGGTGGTTGATAAAATTCTGATGTAGATGGCTTCTGCAGGTTCAAAGTCCTTGCCTTCTTTGATGCCAGTTGATTGTATTCAATGGGCTACGCTTACAAATGGCTTGCCAGTGTTAATCCCAGCCTTTCTCCTGTCTCTTCATTTGGATAGCATTAAATTCAGAGCTGCTAAGGGGGTGTTTTTAAATGTTACTCTTGATAGCACTTGCAGCGGTGCAGGCTCATGAGATTCATGGTAGCTATCTCAAAACAAACCTTGCTTTTTGCAAGAGCAAGAATTCATCTGTACAGCATCATGCAGGGCAGCAGCATGTTCTGTCCGTGGAGACTTTACACCTTTCTCTCATGCATCACGTATGAGCTGTAAGGAAAATGGGAGTGCCAGACAGTGTGAGCCAATAACTTCTGATGTTGCAACTCTGTCTTGTTTTGTTCCATTTTGTTTTATTTCTTTTTAGGGAGCAAGGGGCTTGCCTTTAGTTACCTTCCACCTGGGTAAGATCCTGATAGAGTTTTGTCTCCTTTTTTTGTTGGGAAGATGGAGAAAATTACAAAATTGAAACAGTGAAAAATCTGCTGGGATTCCATAATCACTCAAAAATATGGCATTGCTTATTAATTGGGTGTGGTTAGTTGGGAAATCTGACTTTAAAATTATGTTTCCCAGGGAACTATTCCTGTTCTCATTGTTATCCAGTAACAAAGGCAGCTTTTTGTTTGGGAAAGCAGTCTTGCTTTGAATGGGCTAGGTCTTCTCACAAAGCATCTGTTGCTTGGGGTCTTCAGAGCTTGCAGTTTGCAAATGAAGCAGTATAGAGGTAGTAAGGTCTGCAGGGACAAAGAGCTGTTTGGTGTTTTCCTTGGAAAGCCATCTTCAGGTTGTGGTTACAAGGATTTGCATCTAAATCCACATTCATTCCTGTTATGTTTCCATTTAGATCGTGCAGAGGACATGATTGTCTTTGTTACCAAGTGAAATAAATCAATTGCTAGGTATTGAGAGACTTGATGTAATCTATTTCCAAGAATTTATAGATCTGTTACTATACCATGAAGTATGTGGGCAATCATGATGAGTTTACCTAGCAGGTTTTGGAGATCTGCCTGTTAGGTGCATCCAGGTTCTTGCAAGCTTGCTTTATGCACTTGTGCTTTCTTGTTGAAATTTCAAAGCAACTCAAAAATCAGATATGGGCTATGTTGTGTTCAAGCCCTCCATTTCTTCTGTGATACGTTACTGCACAATTTCCTTTGGCGTGCATGTCCACTGGGATGTGATTTTTTTCATTCTACTCTTAGAGGGCAGGAGATGCAAAACTGTAGGTTATTATTTCTGAGGGATAGGAAGGACTGCTGCTTATGTTTTCCAAACTCATTCCAACTCTTTCTCAGTGCTGCTCTGCAGAACAACTTTCTTCCCTTAGCTGCTGCAGTTGCAAAGCTTCAGGGCTGCTGGAGAGCATGAGAAAGATGGAGAAATACCCCAAACCTGGGGTAGGCTTATTGGTTGTCTTAGCAAAGAAGATGCCACAGCATTGACCTCACTAGCTGCCTGAGGGTGAGGTGCTGCATTTTGGAGCAGACGACGTCTCTTTGCCCTGATGGCTTCAGCAGCAACACTGCTATACTCCTCAGCATGGAACTTGAATTGTTTCCCACGGTACGTAGGAAAATCAAGGTCTCAGTTCAGTAAGGCACTCAAGTGAGTGCATAACCTCTAGCACGTGAATATTCCCAGTGAAATCTCTCGGGTTCTGTTGGAGTCAGCAAGGCTGCTCCCAACCTTAAAGGTAGGCATCTGCTTAAACACCTTGCTGAATCATGTCTTGACTTTGAAAGTAGGCTCAGGAAAAACCACATGAGTTGACTCAAGGACTGTGCTTAGCTAGGTCATTGAGGATGGAAGGAGAGGGCTGAGAAAGGGGAAGATCTGGGTGAAATATAGATGCCAGAACCCTGCAAATGCTGGTAATAGCTAGTGACTGTGTTCTTGTCTGACTTTCTTGCCATTCATCCCGAAAGCTTAATTGTATGAATAAAAGGTTTAAAGGTTTGACTTAGTCACCATTCATCCTAAGTATCCTGGAACTGCTGTCATGCTTTATTGATCTAGCTTAGATCTGAGTTACTACATCTTTATGTTCTCAGTAAAACTATGACTTGCTCAGTTAGGTGTAATTTTTGTCTTTCCTTACTAGTCCTTAAGTTTCCTCTGTGATTCAGAATCACAGTATGGCCTTGTTGGGTCAGTAGTTGCAGAAAACAGAGGGATGTTTGCAGAAATGGTTTCATTTGGTTTGGATCCTCTGTTTTCTAGGAAGAGGAGAGGGCCCTTATCTGATGGTCTTCGTACAGAGGAAGAACATCTGTCCCTGGTTGGGGTCTGCTTGTTAGTTTGTTGCCTTGCTCACCATCCTGGCCAAAAAAGCTTTGTTGGCTTTTCACTTTGATTATCAATTAAATGCTCTGCAAGCGGGAGAACAATATTTGCATAGATGTAATTCTGGAAATTGAGTGTAATGTGATCAGGAAATGGGACAGGCCCTGGCTGTTATCATGGAAGAGACTTGCTGGTACCTGCACTCTGTTTCAAATGTAATAAGATCTGACTCAGGATAGTTTCCTGGACGTTAACAGAGAAGACTCAATGCTGTTTTGGCAAGGGACTGGTGCTAACCTTTCTGCACAGGAACAAAAGAGATTTCTGGCAAATTCGTAAATCTGTTCTGAAAGGGCTGCTAACAGTAGACTTAGATTTAAAGGGAAATGGTCTCCCTTGGAGCAGAAAAGCAGGGGCGTGTGTGTGTGTTTTCAGGACTTTCTTTTTCTGAGACAGAAGCCAAGGAACAAGGCGCTTGTGTGCGGTGCCAGTGAAATCTCACTGGGAAGACATGATGCTACTTGCAAGGTATGCACAAGACAAGACCAGAGGCGCCGCAGTGCTTGATTACTGTCAAGGGCTCAGTTGGAACTTGCCTTTGCTCTTTGGCCTGCAGCGTTTATGTAGAAATTGGGGACGCTGCTGCTTGCTTCCAAAGCTTTGCCTTGATGGGTCCTGCCCACATCTAGGCAGGGAGGAAGGGGGTGTATGGGGGGGTGCTTGGTGCCTATGAAGTAAACAGGAAAATTACTCACCTTAATGATGCATTTCACTGGCACTGCCACTTTGAGAGACTGTCAGATTTAATGCTTTCTATCTTTCCTTCCATCACCTCCCATAAGTGTGATTAATATTCTATGAGAATGATGAAGTGGAGAGGTATCTGTACTTTCCTTCAGGTGGAATAAATGGGAGAAGGCAAAGTGAGTAGGAGAGAAAGGGGATCACCTTTTTCCATCTGAGCCATTTGGTCTTTGCTGAGAGCACACATACAGAACAGGAGTCACTGACTTGGCTGGTGGCCTTTTATTTTATCAGAGCATTTCAGTTCACAGCTGAGCCCCTTGGCCTCCCAGTTAGCTACTGGCCCTGCTCCATAGGGTGCATTGGCCATTTCCCCACTCCAGAAATGGTCAGGGAGCAGTCCTGCACTTGGTCACTGCATAGCAGCAGTAGCACTGTAGGAAGGCAAAGAAAAAACCACAAATTATGTATATGAACTTCTTCAGGGATTATTTGGCCTTTTTGTAGAGTCCATTGAATCTAAGCCCTAAGTCAAGAAGGAATGAACAGGATAAAAATGTATCTGGGCAAAGGTGTTTAGTTTCAGAGGTCAGGAAGACATTAAAGCTGGTTTTAGTTTTGAATTACTCAAATTTTCTCTCCTATATCAGAATGAGCATGTAAAGATGACTGGTTTACATCTCACTTTCCTGGTCACTAAGCTAGGAAGATGGCCCTGTATTTGACACACATATTCTTACCCTTGTAACATGCTGACCCTGTGGCATTTTCCAAGTAGGACAGTCCTTTGGTGTGAGCCAGAATTTGGGTGGAAATCTGTCACCATCTAGCAAAGTGTCCGCTTTCCACGGTATTGAGTGGCTGGTGCAGTCTGGCAGAATGCCTGATACCTCTGAGTCTGACTCTGTCCCTGAATTGCAGGCTTGGGATGTTTCTGACTGAAAAGGCTATGTTGCCAGACCAACTTTGTTGTGGTTTTTTTTGTTTTGTTTTGGTTGGTTTGGGTTTTTTTTAAAATGTATTTTATCATCCACCTTGGCATCCCTCTGCCATAACAGGTTCTGTACTAGTGACTCACTTTCCTCTGAGTTATTAATGAAATCCCCTTATTTGCAGACGAGGTAACTAAAAAGAGTTTTGGACTTAGGTCTTTCATCAGGCATTTTCTTGTACCCTGCTTCTTCCTCTGGAAGTGGAGCTGGTATGGAGCTACCTGAAACTGTGGCCATATCCCAAATGGCTAAGGACCCAAAGCCTTTCTCTGTGCTGCAGGGAGGGCTACAAGATCTTGACCTGCTTGTTCTGGGACTTTTACAGCTAACTCATGTTTTTGAAACCAGGTTTGTTTTGGTGGGGGCACACATAATTTGGAGAGCTCTAGGATTTTTGCTTTAACATTTACTTAATTGAGCAACCTTAATGTACTGCTGTGCTTCTTCCCTCCTTATGGTTGAGTTCATCACCCTTTGACTTTCAACAGGGGACAAAAGTGACAGGGAGATGCACTAAAAATCATTGTGTGATTACTTCAGACAATGTTTCCTCTAGCTGATTAGAGTTTTTGGAGTTTGACTGGTAGGATGGAGCATGCTGCAACCTGTGGACTTGAAACAAGTGAGATCTGAGATGCTAATAGGAAACACACAGCAGTTTTCCTCTTAGGCTGAACCTGAGACACATGACTGTAAGAAAGTTTAATCCCCCACAACAAGCTAGGAGGAGGCTTGAAATGGCCAACCTGGGCTTTATTTAAAACAGTCCATGAGCAGAACAGGTTTTGGTGCTCAGTATCAGAGGCCAAGGCCCATGAGTCAGGAGCAGTATGTGGTGGGGAGGGCTTGCTCTTGGGAGCCTGGATACGTTCTTTTCAGTTTGTTTCTGGAGACCTTTATAACAAAAATCTGATTTCCTTTAAAATACAAGTTGAATCAGATCTTCCTTAAGTTTAGGGTTCACGTCACAAACGCCCTTCTGCAGAGGCATATTGACTTAGGCAGGTGGCGATTAACAGTGGTGCCAGAAGTTAAGCATATGCAGAAGATTTTTTTGCTAAATCAAGTCTTGGAGTTTTTTACCTGCAGCTTTGGTGTTTATACATTCTGGTGTAATGAGTAGAATTGCCTGGAAGGACTGTTGCTGGTTATGTCATTGTCACAGTGTCTAGCTGGTGTGATGCTTGAGGTCACACAGTCAACTTAGTTTCATGTAAGCAAACACGTGTCATATATGTGATGTCCACTTGTATTGCCTGCAAGCAGATGTATTTTATATAGATGCAGATACTTCAACTTCAGTGTAGCATTTTGTTTGCAGTGGGTTATGCTCTTTCTAGGATGTGAAGTAGGCACATGCCATTGAGAATAGAGGAGCTGTGAGTGGAGAGAAGAAATCCAGTGGAGTTATTCACAGAGCTGGTTCTGCATTCACTTTAATGATTAAAAATCTTGCTCTTGAGTTTTACTGGTTTACTAATTAATGCCAATTATTCAAGCGGATGTTTTTCAAATCCGGTTTCAAGTAATGTTTTAGCCTAACTGATCACTCCTCACTATTCTGCTGAAATTTAACACATCGTATCGTTTAGGTGAGTTTGGGTAGCATAAGAGTGGACTTCATACAGTGTATATTTCTTAATGTTCTATCTTCTGTGGTAGGCAAACAGGCTGCTTATTTGTTGTGCATTTGTAATAAAGAAGCCACTGGGAGACCTAGGTATCAGGGAAGATACTGTTCAGTGTTCAGCATTGGATCAGCTTTACCTTTCAGCAGATACGTTCTTGTTTCATATCTTCACCTCACAACATTTCTGGTGCAAAATAATCTATCAGAAATGCAAATTTGCTAGGCAATGTTAGTATCTGAAACTTGTTTGGTACTGCTAAAGTTTCAATTTAGAAACTAGCAGAGAAACTGGACACAATACACAAGCAATGGTGAGTTGGCTACATAAGCTAAGGCCATTTTTCTGCAGGAGTCTTCTGCTTTTGTTTTTTAAAGAAATTAATTTCAAAAGATTTAAAATAATAGACGAGCAAAGAAAGAGAACTTAAAAAATCGAATCATAAAGCCTTCCTTTACACCCATCACTTTGTATCAAAAAATACGTCTAAAGCTTGCCTCTGAAGTTTTCCATCTGAGGCTTTTTCCTTTTGAAACAGGATTCTTTTCAGTTAACTATTTTTGTTCATTTTTAAAATGTTTTCAAGCCAAACCTCAAGAGGTGTTCATTGTTGATGAAGTAAGTCTGTAGATATGAAACTGACATGTAAAAGCTCATGTGTAAAGTTTTCAAATTTACAACTGTTTCACAGTGCAAAAGCAATATGGGAAATTCAGTGTCATTTCTGCTATCATTGTGGCTTTTCTGGCAATGTTACATAGGGGTATTCTTAAAGCAGATGATACATCCTGATCAAGGTATTTTTTAATTAAAACCCCTGGGGAGCCTTAAGTGAGACGCTGAGTATTGTCCCATGAATGAACGGTCTCATTATCCTAAAGATGGGAGAACCTAGCAGATGCTCTGAATTCGGTATTTTGGGTAGTCTCAGCGGGTTTCGTATAGCACGGCCACTTGTGAATGCCCCCTTTGGGCCGAGGTGTGTGGCTGCGGTGTGTGTTTGCGGGGCTGTGCTGGTGACCGGCCGGGAGCGCGCCGCGGAGGGCATCGCAGGGGAGCGCGGAGCTCTCTCTGTCTGCCAAGGCCAGGGGGTGCTTGTGCCTCTGCCGGGGGGGCAGAGCTGCTTTTCTCACCCCCCTCTGCCCCCTGCGATGGCACAGCACAGGAGCCGAGCTCGGCGGGCTCCGCTGCGGGCACGGCCGGCCCCGGTGCGCCGGCCCCTGAATCCCTGCCCGCAGGCGATGTTTCTGCGCTCTCCTCCCTGCCACCCCTCCCCTTCCCCGTTTACCTAAGCAGGTCAACACACACATATATTTATTTATTTTTCTGCGCTGAGGTTTCCAAGGCGCAGCAGCAGCTGCCGGCGCTGGGAGTGCCGCCTGCCCCGCGGCAGCACCGACAGCTCCTCCCTCCGCATCCCCCGCGGGGTCCCGGTCCCCACGCCACCCGCGGGTCGCGTCCCCCCGGCCGCCCTTGCCGAGGGGGGACGTGGGGCCCCCCTGCCCGATGTCAACATCCCGGCGGGCGAGGCCGGCAGGAATGTGCCGCTCCCCCGCCCGGCGCAGGTAATTAATCCCTGCGACTGACAGGTGGCAACAGGCGGCCCTTGGCTGCGGCTCCCGGCGGAAAGCGCTCGCAGGGAGGATTTTAATAGCTCGTCAGCAGCGTTCGTGCGCGCCTGGCAAAGGCGGCGGGGACGGGAGGGGGCAGAGGAGCCTGAGAGGAAAGTGAAGTTTAAGGCTTTGCAAAGGCGGATTCCCTTGGGTGATTCACTGCCCTCCCTCAAGAGGGAAGAGAGTGTGACATGGTTTTTCCTTTGCCCCGGGGTGGAGAAATTTGGTAAACGTTTACAAAGCGCTGGTGGGGCTGCATCGGCATTCTCTCCTGGTCGTCGCAGGATGGCTTCTCTTGCAGAGCGCAGATGCTCACAGATGCTTCTCGCCAGTGCAGTGGGCTGTGGCTGTGGGGGTTGTTGCCACATGTGGTGGATCATTAGGCACCTGAGGGGCTGATGATCGCCGGACCTGTCAGCCATGCCCGTGGTTTGAATGCCTGCTATGTCCAGTAGCAGCAAGCTATCCACTTGTCTCTGGAGCCTGGTGAGATAGAGGACTTCAAACTGAAGCTGCAACAAGTCACCTAGCAAGTGGGGTTAAGGTTATGCTGAGCTGAAGGTTAAATCTGGAGGGAGACATCCATGTCTGTAGCACTCTTGGTAGAGCTCTTCTTCACTGAATGTCCCCTGGGTACAAGTTCGTTCTTCAGAGTGTGTGTACATATGTCCACGTGTTTCTGATGTGCTCCGACAGTTTTTTGTAAATGACAAGTTAAATCATGGTTTATCAAAAGAAAAATGTTAAGGTGCTTGCATAAATATCAAATTTTCTTCTTGGTAGGTAGGTTGCTTTCTTCCTACTGCCTTTTCTTTCCTAAAGAATTAAAACATATGCAGATTATTTTCCAATTTTTTGTGATTCTCCTTGTTTTCACCTGTGAATACTTTGATGCAGGTAACTGTTGGTCTCCCACTCTTCTGCCCTGTTCTTTTTTTTTTCTCTTCTTGGAGTTAGTTTGATAGGCGAGAAGGCATAGCTGACTGACAGCTTTGAAAACATCAAGTAAAATGAATCTAGTTAACTGAGTTGAACTAAAACATGACTACTTGAAAGAAGTTTGAAAAAGATTTGAAAGACCTGTTGATCTGAGCAGAAACCATATGCCATAAGCCAGCCTCTGGGATCACCTTCAAGTTGACATCCATCAGCATTTGTAGTGCTGACTGAACCCCACTCCTTTTAAAGATTTAGGAGCCATAATCCCCCGGCTAGATCAGATGGTAAAACAGATATCAGAGGTAGATTTAGAAAGTAGCGTTTGGGGGATTTCACTGCGTCAGAGTTTTGCAGGGAAGTTGAATGCTCAGTGAAAGCCATTGCAGCTTGTCTTGCACTGAGCATTCAGTCCTTTCTAGCAAATATTCTCCATTTAAGAGTCGAAAAGTGTTTTGTTTTCTCCTTCAAACCCCTTGTTGACACACCTTCCGGAGAAGGGGCTTACTGAGAGAAATCAGACAGGTGTTGCCTGATGGTAGCTGGCGTGCGTATATTGTGATACTGAATTACCAGCCAGAGTGCCAAGAGTGGGTAATACAGTATGTCTGCATAGGCAGGTGGGGAGAGCAGAGCTGCAGTCACTGGAATGTTTTCATCTTTCCTTTTGAAACGTGTTATTAGGCAAGAAGCTAAATTCACGACAGGCAGCACTTGAACCCCAAAGAAAAGTTCAAGCCAAAGCTCGTTCCTCTCCCTCTTGAGCAGAGGACACATTGCCAGACTCAACTCTTTTGTTTTAAATGGCTTTCAGGTCTGTATGTCTTGTGGAAGTGGTGTTTGCACTCCTCAGGCTGTTGGTACAACTTTTGTTCTTACTGGTAGATAATGGCTATTGTCATCTTGTTAACTGATAGGCTTATGTGTTGGGTAAGCTCATTTTTTATATTTGGGCTCCTAATTAGTTTTCCTACTCAAGTGTGTTGATTAATAGCCATGCTTTGGATTTCTGGAAATTGGTTATCTCGTGATCTTACCGCTCATACAGTGAGTGTCTGTCAGTTCACACATCAAAACAGTGGGCAGGGGGACTGTCACCTCCTGCAAAGTGGGACGGTTTGAGACCAGTGAGGAGCAGCATCTGCACTGAGAGAAGTGATCTTCGCTTGCAGGCACTGTCTGAATTCACAGACAACTCCTGCCTTGGTTGTTTTTTTTTTTTGAAGCACATTTGCTTTGAAATCTATATACAATATCCTGTCTTGCTCTTGTGGATATAGCGATTATCACTGATCCAGTACGAAGTCACCATGACCTAGTTGTTTGCATCTATTTATGCCAGTAAGTGGCTAGTGCATCAGGTTACCCATGGTTGCAGCAAAGTTGGCAGGGTGGGAAACTCGAGCCCCTTGTGTCTGACAGCAGGTACCTCATGGACAGATTTACACCAGTGTAAAATGACCGTCCGTTTAGAGATTACACACTTGCAGGCGGCTGTGCCTGGGATAGATGTGAAATCATGGCTCTATGCCATGTCCTCAGGCTCTATGCAGTGCCTGAGAGGCTTGAACTCCTCTTGCAATCGGGTGACAAAAAGGTGGCTTAGCCCTCCTGCTGTCTCATTTGGGCACTGCCACTTGCCTCTCTGTGCCCTGATTGTGTCCCAAAGCAGAGGTGAGGCTCTTGGTTACCCTGCTTTTCTGACATGCCAGGTTGAGGTGTTGTGCAGAACCTTCAGCTCTTTAGTCTACCCTGTGTTTTGAGAACATGTATATATTTTTTTTGTTGGACAGACTTGTTCATCATAGCCCATTAGCTCTTGGCTGTTTGTTTTCTGTGAAATTAAGCTGCAGGTCCAATGTTTTCCTTCATGGTTATAGCCAAAGGGGCCTGATAGTTGGGGTACCAAAGGGTAGATGAGTAGCAGATCCCTTTCTCTACTGCAGAGGGGCCATGCTGTTTGATCAGGAGCCTCAGGATTCATGCTGGTGTGGGGAACCTCACAGTCCTTCTAAAAGCAGTGATTTTTATTTTCCCCCTTTCTTGTAATCCCAGCTTTGTCTTTGAAGATATTGTACATAAAATTACAGTCAACACCAATAGTCCTGATCCGTGACCAAAGGATGTGTATCTCCTTCCATTTGCTCAATTCTCCAGATGCCTGCAGACACTGGACATGTTTGCTCCTGGTGTGTGCTGTGCCCTGTGTGCACCATTGCTCTTCCAGATTTTCAGCCCATCACCTTTGGGTGCTCAATTTCTTTACACTTCAATGATGTTAAGGCATCCAAGTGATTAGTTGGCTTTTTGAGATTTTTGAGGCTTTCTGTCCTTGAAGCCTTCACAATGCTATGAGCAAAGTGATGTATTTAAGGAAACAATGCTTTACAGTTTTCTTCCTCTTTCACATATAAGTGATTCTTTTTCTATGTCTTGAGATGAAAAGACATGGTGAGCTCACTCTTACCTTTAGTAAGGAATTGCTTTTTAATTAAAAAACAATAAGGAATTTCAGGTTTAAAAGATGTACGATATAAATCACCGTCCAGATCTGTTTCGCAACTTTTTTTTTTTGTAATTGTTTGGCATGTTCTCTGTTTCCGCGGGCTGGGTAGATCCTTTGTGGGTTTAATCTCTAGCCTGCAGGCACATAAAATACATTGCACAATTTGGCCTTTGCATTTTAAAGAAATCTCTTTTTTTGTAGCTTAAATACCTGTAGCATCTTTTCTGCCACATGGCAGGATGGTGTTGAGTGAGGAGGGAAGGGACTGTCTTGGCTTTTATTTAATCTCTCTCTCCTACCCAGTGTCTCTTCCAAGTTTGATTTTTCCTATGTTAGCCACGTGTACACTTTGAAATGCAAATAGTCCCTGAATATCACTAACTAATCCTTTTGCTGCCACATCATCCACCACCCAACCATGCACGTGCTGGCTCTTCCCATGCCAGTGGGGTGGATGCCCACCATCGTGCTCTTGACCAGTATGAACCTGTTGCTGCTCTGTTTGATCAGTTGGGAATGGGGCTGTATTGGCCAATGCCTGGTAGAGACCTTTTTTCGTGGAAAAAACCCAACACCTTGAGGCTTTCAATTTTCTTTCTCTGCAAGAACTTGAAGAGATGGAAATAGGGAAATGCCAGCCATTCCTGTGGGTTATGTTGTTAAAGTTACTGGGAGAGCTCTGCACTAATGAATGCCTGAGAACCAGGAGAAAACTGAATGCCTCTGGAGTGGGGTGCTGAAAAACACTGCCCTATTTTGGAACAACCTTGTACAGCAGAGGAGACTGGAGAGTCTGCTTTGTGGGAGACATCCAGGAAAATGCATTCAGGTTATGCAGTACTGAGCCAGTTAAGAGTTTCCTTGCAATCCTCCCTGGTATAGCACATACCTTTACTTCGTTGAGGGGTTTTGAAAAGAAACCAACAACATCAGCCTTGATGTTTTGCTGAGTAAAGGTTTCCAGATGTGAACATACTTGAAGAAAATGCTGCATCAATATTACTCTTTTAGTGGGGAACATCTTAAGAAAAACCTAATATGCTCCAAACTGGCACAGTGAGTAAGAGCATTTTGTTCTGTTCCAGGTGTTCATTGTGTGGTCACAGGCTCCCTTTTGGAGTCAGCTGCTGAGTTATGTTCTAGGTCTCATTATGAACCTGATCTTTGAACTGTTCTACTCTCTGGTCTTTGAGTATTTGAAAAGAAAAAAATTTTTTTAACCTCTTTTGTGGACATAATGCTTGGAGTTTAGAAGTGAGGAGATTGCTACAGAGGTGCTCAGTAGATGTATGAGATGCTTTAAAAGATGGCTGAAATGTCAGATTTGGTACAACTCCCAAATAGGTCAGGGTCTTGCTTTTAAGTACTGTTCGGTTCAAAGGTTCATGTTTCTCTGTCATCCCCCTGCAAAAGTAGAAGGACTTCTTAGAAAACAGGATGAAACACTCTGTTTTCCTGTGCTTCCAGGATTACAGGGTGCTGTGAAAAGAATAGCATCTGTTTTGTTAGGTGGGTAATAGGTGTCTCTTGGAAGAGGGATGGTGTGCCCAAGAGAAATAAAGACTGTATTTGTTCGTGTAAAGGAAGTGCTCTTTATGTGAAGATTTTGCTTTTGGGAAACTAGGATGTAGATTTATGCTCTGCTCTTTTAAACCAGGTAAAGGTCTTAGGGGTCTTGTCACTTGTCTGAAAGCATGACTGTTGTGCAAACAAATGCAGTGCATGTGCAGTAGCAGGTGCTTTCAGTTACCTGTACAAGCCCATCTCCATCCTTCTGGTGTGCCTCCATCTCCAGCTGAACTTCCTGACTTTCTTGATCTTTTCACTTTTCAGTATTCCACTGAACTGAAAAAGCTGTACTGCCAGATTGCCAAGACGTGTCCCATCCAGATCAAAGTGATGACCCCACCACCTCAGGGAGCCGTCATCAGGGCTATGCCAGTCTACAAGAAAGCCGAACATGTCACTGAGGTGGTCAAACGCTGCCCGAACCACGAGCTGAGCCGGGAGTTCAACGAGGGTAAGGAGGGCAGTGCTTTGCTGGCAGTCCCTCTCCAGAGCTACTTGGCTGATGAGTGGCCAGTGCAGGGATTTGACAGCAGCTTCAGAGCAAACCTTCTGGAAGCAGAACTCTCTCCCTCTTGTGTAGCTTTTTATTTCCCTTGCTTAGTAGGAAGCGTCATACAATACTTTAGCTGTCTGTGCAAGCATGTCCTTGGGAAGAAAGTACTGAAATAAACCCCACGCCTGCCCAGGTTGGATGGATATCTGTCCCCATGGCAGGCAGTGACCCTCTGGCAGCATTTCCGTGCTCTGCTTTTGCTCCTGCAATGAGAAGCAGCTGTTTTTGTGCTCAGGAATGAGCTTCCATGTCGCTGGGACAGGGATCTCGTAACAGGATGCAATATCATCTCCAGTCCTTAATCCACGCCTCAAAGACGGATGGGGCTGTTTATCTCTAGCAGGACAATGCTAAGTGCCAGCATCAACTGTAGGCAACCTTCCTGTACACTTACCACTATTGGTTTAGTATTAATGTTTTAATCTTTTCGTTGGTTCTCCTCGTGTTAGTGAAGTAGCAGCTGTTTTTAAAATGTCCTGGGGTTTTCTGCAAACTCATGGGCTGGGTTCCATTTTGCCTTGGCCACTTAAGTTCACATAAGTTCAGATGAGCATCTGTTTTATTCTACATGCATAATTTATCTCCTGCTGTAAAAAAAACCCAAAACACAAAAAAAACCCCCAAAAAAACCAGGCACCAGTTGGTGTCAGTTAGCAGGCTGTGTTAGGAGCCTGGAGCTGGTTACAGTGCAGCCAGCTAGACAAGCCCCAAAAATAAGCAAGGACTTGGGAGTGTAAAATCAGAGTGGAGTGAGGCAGTTCTTGAAAACAGTTTTTCGTATTAGCAAGTGCTTTTCTGACAGAACTGTATTTTTTGTGTGTTGATACCACTGAATAGTGGAGTTTTAAGAAAGAAAAAATGAAAACTATAAATTCTTATTCTGAAATAATTATTTCCTTAGAAACAATGTATTTTGAGTATTTTGCAGTTAATAAGCAAAACAAATTCTTGAGATGAACCCATAGTAGGCTTCTATCCTCAGAATTTAGTTCTATGGTGTAGAAACACTGAAGAAAACTTGCAGAAAGGAAACTTTTTTAATTTTTGCAAAGTGGCCTAGGAACCAAGAAGATCATGTTTCCTTCTGCTGCTGTAAGCAAGCATGATTTGCGAGCTAACTATTAATTAAATGCATATTTCTTTTGCTGCTTGAATCCTTTTTAGCTCCTTAGGATCAAGCCTGATGGGAGGGAGCAGAAAAAGGATAGATAGCAATTGATGGGGAAAAGAGTAGAAATTGAGACTTGAAGAATTTTGCTTGATGTATGCCTTAGAGGTAGGAGAAGAAAGGCTTTCAACTGGTGTGAAAATCCACACAGTTATCTGCTGGAAGAGCTGCCATTCAGCTGCCATTTAGGCTCAGTCTGGGATCTTGGGAAGCCTTTGTTCAAGTTTAGTCACAGGTGTCTAGAGTGAGCTTGAGAAAGTCCATGTTGTCTTTGATGTTTGGCATAAGGGATCTTCGGAAGGGGTGCTTTAAGGGCTGGGAGGCACGCATGTGCTCTGATAGACCTCTAGGGCCAGGTACAGGAGCTCCCTTGTGGAAGGTCGTGCCACACTGTGCATGACTTTCCTTCACTGAACAATGTCTCTTGTTTTTTCTTCCTTAATGTTGCAGGGCAGATTGCGCCTCCAAGCCACCTGATCAGGGTGGAAGGGAACAGCCATGCCCAATATGTAGAAGACCCCATCACTGGGAGGCAGAGTGTGCTGGTCCCCTACGAGCCACCCCAGGTACGTTGTGAGCTCAGGGTGGTGGCATCCTGGCACATGAAGGGGCGGGGATTGTAACCCCAGTCAGAGAACCTAGGATCTTGTGTTCTCCCCATCCTCATTACAATGAATCCTTTCTTCCTCTTTGTCAGAAAGGAGCTATTAAACACCCTCTTTATCCCTTGACAGCAGGAGTTCATTGCTTTTAGCCAAGCCTTGTAGTGGGGGCCTTTTTTGTGCTAGTCTGATTGCAGCACAGCTTGGGAAATACAAGAGAACTTGGAAAAAGCAGAGCTTTCCATCCACCATCTCTTCTGTTCATCCCCTTTCTCTCATCCAGGTTGGTACTGAGTTCACAACAGTTCTGTACAACTTCATGTGTAACAGTAGCTGCGTTGGAGGGATGAACCGTCGCCCAATCCTTATCATAGTGACACTGGAAACCAGAGAGTAAGTAGCGCATCATGCATGTAACCCGTTGCTGAAAAGGTAGCCTTCTGGCTCCTCTTCCACTCAGGGCAGCATTCCATATCCTTAGGAATAGTTTTATTCAAGGGGCCGTAGGATATTTTCTAGATCTTTGCAGGTGGGAGTTGCCCAACACCTGGGAAATCCTGACTGGGAAATGAGAGATTTGGGTCTCTCTGCATAGTCTGGTATGAAGCTGAGGGGTGCTGCTGGCCTGCATCCAAGACACCAGCTGATGTTTCTTCCCACCTCTCTTCCCAGCGGTCAAGTCTTGGGCCGCCGGTGTTTCGAAGCCCGCATTTGCGCTTGCCCAGGCAGAGATCGCAAAGCCGACGAGGACAGCATCCGCAAGCAGCAAGTCTCTGACAGCACAAAGAATGGTGATGGTACGAAGCGCCGTAAGTAGCTGGCAGAGCTGGGCAGATTGCAAATTGTGCTGTCACTGGGTGTGATGGGTCCCCGGTGCTTGTGCCGCAGGGACAGGGTGGTGCTGCGCATGGGCTTGGAGGCAGGAGGACATCAGAGGTCTGTTCTCCCAGGGCGAATCAGCCTCAAAAATGAGCTGGTGTTCACAATACAGTGTTTGACAATCTGGTTTTGTGGGCTTCCTTACAGTACTGCCACTGTTAGATTAACCCTGCCTGCGGTGTTTATTTGCCACCTTTCAATTATACATGTGAGACTCAAACCACTTTTTTGAACCTTTACTGCTTGTTTGGGGCTGTGCTGTTCTCTGCTTCATCCAGCCAGTGTCTTGTGCTGTGGCATGTGTCTTCCAGCCACAGGGATCTAGATTAAGGCTGCACATAAACCCTGCTGTGTGTCAGAGGTGCTCTGGCAAGTGGCCTCTCTCTGTGCTCAGAGTGCAAAATACTCATCAGACGTGCAGGATGTGGAAATCCAGCTTTGGTTTTCCATGTACACTCAGTGATGGCACTGAGCTTAAGAGCAAGGCAGCAGGTTTTAACAGGAGGCAGACTGGAGTGTTGCTTTGTTTTCTCAGTGAATTCTGCATGTTCCCTGCCTGTTGTTTCACCTTTGTGGGTCAGTGATTCACCGTAAGCTCGTGAGCATTGTAATACCAAAACTCAGTCTTTCCTCTAAAGTGCCAGTGCTTGTTCTAAGCATGGCTTCACAGGTGTTTGCGATATATCCACTGCTCCTTGGCTGATGTGTTTCCCCAAATGGTATGGCAAATCAACATATGCCTAGTAGAGCCAGGAGAGCTTCAAGCACAATTCTGGACTGGCTGAGGCAGAGATCCTTTCAGAACACTGCAGATCTGAGCTGGCTATGTGCTTCATGTCTCTTTTTTATCTCTTTTTGCCTTTTTCTTCTCCAAGCCCTCCTCCCTTTTTTTACTTTTTTTTTAATGGAATGCTTTTGGGGTTTCTCTTCCAGCTTTTCGACAAGGAACTCACGGCATACAGATGACATCTATCAAGAAAAGACGTTCCCCAGATGATGAGCTCTTATACTTGCCAGTGAGTTCTGTCTTTGTGTTTCTTCTGTGTTTAGTATCTTCCTTAGTGACTTGAGGATCACCTAGATTTGAGAGAACTGACAATGCAGTTAGGATGGGGACGAAAAAGTTTTAGTTTTTTTAATCCCAAGACCTTCCTATTTTAAATGTTCCAAATAAAAAGTAGTGAAAATCCCATTAGCCGATGACTAAGAGTGGCTTGTGCAAGGCATATGAGAATATCCCAAGGTGTCCTAGTGGTAACATTGTCCTTGAGATCTAACTAGGTTTTCTCTCTCATTTCTGTGTCTGTGGCACATGACTTTTCTGTAGAAATACTGGGTGTTATCTTACTGATAGGTGGGTGCTTCTGTGTTTTTTATATGTATTACCATTGTAATGTAATGATAGGAGTGAAATATGCTCTATTAAGTGTAGGATCAGAAAGGACAAGAAACATCTGTAATTCACCATTTAGTTGCTTCCCCATGAGCCATGTGTAGTTTGATAAATCATAAGCCATAGTGTGTTTAGAGGAGAAGGGAGATCCAAGTCAGCTGCCAAATTCAAGTGCTCTTTTTTCTCAAGGCATGTAAGATTCAGCACCAGGTCTTCTTACATCTAAGGCAGGCAAAGATATTTTTTGTCTAAATAGGCTGGATCAGAAAGTAGCTTTTGGTTGGCATAGATTTACATTGAGCCTTATGACAACCTCGATGTTCGTGAGCCTGCAGTGTGAGATTATCAGTCTTCAACATTATGTGCTCTGCCTTTAGCACAAGGCTTAGCAGTTTTATTGTGTATGCATAGTGTATAAACAGAGCATTTGCATCCTGCTCTGCTTATTTACTTTTCCTAAAACTCACAAAGGTGGCTGTCACTAAGGACTATAGGTGCAGTCCTTTAAAGCTTTTCTTCCCCCCCCACCTTTCCTTTTCCAATGATGCAGGTGAGGGGGCGGGAGACGTATGAAATGCTACTAAAGATCAAAGAGTCCCTGGAGCTGATGCAGTACCTTCCCCAGCACACGATTGAGACCTACCGGCAGCAGCAGCAACAGCAGCACCAGCACTTGCTCCAGAAGCAGTGAGTACGAGTGTGCTTGCAGTGGGGACAGTGGGAAAGGGGGAGAGAGGAGAGAGACACAGAAGGCTTCTGCACAGTTGTTCATGGTGCTCAAATGAGGGCCAAGCAATGGGACAGAGCAGTCCTCCTTTCCCAAGCACAGGTCCTGACTGCTTGCAAGGTCCCTGTTTAGTCTCTTGTCACACACATTTCACCTTTTACTCTTGGAGGGTGGATAAGGACAGGCTCAGTGCCTCGTTTCTGACTTCCAGCCAGAGCCCAAGGGGCAGCACAGCAAGGCAGAGCCCTTGGCAGCCTGTGGTCAGAAATCTGCTGCATGTGCGTGCTCCAGCTGGGGAGCTCAGGCTGGGTGCATTCCTCTCTTGTGCACTCTATGGGAAGAGCAGCAAATATGGAGCCATCTCCACGCCTTCTTCAGGGTATCCGAGCGTCTTGCCAAGAGTATGTAATGCTGGGACTGTGAGCACCAGCTTAACTGAGTGCTTGAACCCTACTGTCATGCATCTCTGATGTGTTGGAGTGCTGGTGTCTCAGTGGGACAACAATCCTGTTGTAAAACAGCTGTAAAACGGGAAGCTGAAAGTTGGGAATGAAGTTGAAAGATGTAGTATTTTCTTTGTGACTAGTGGGCACTTCAAAGAAAGACTCTACATGTGCACTTTTAAAGTGTTGTCAAAAACTGCACTTTGCCAACTGACTCTCCATGTTGCTCCTGAGAAGTTTTCCATCTGGGCAGGTATAGGCCCTTTCTGAACTCAGCTGACAAGGCTGCACTGAGATTGCTTTGGAATGGTGTAAGTGCCAAGAGGATGGGTTAAAGAAGGGCCAAATAAGTGTCTGGTGTCCATATTCCTCTCAGTTCCCAAAGCCTTGCAGTTAGAGAGGCTGGGTCAGAGAATGACTTCCCAGACAGGCCATAAGCAGTGTTGTTCACAGGCACTGCTTCACCTGCTGTCTCGGGTGACAGAAAATAGCTGCCCAGGCTGTAGGTAGCTGCCAGCGGTAGTGCTTCGGATCTCACGCGTTCCTGCTGGTAAGCTCTCACATCAAGAGGCTGTGGGTATAACTCATTCCTCTGCAGAGGTTAGCGTGAGGCCAAGGCACCACATAAGTCCCAGTTGAGCCTGTAGGGATTTATTTCAGTGCCTTGGGCTTGTCTCAGGACTTCTGCAATACCACAGCTTTCAGCCAGATCTGTGCATGTGTTCACATTTCAACCTGTGTGCTTTTAGTGTCAGCTGGAGTCCTATGAAGGTGTGAAAAAAGCCTTGTGCCAAAATGGCTGGAGCAGCTAAAGCCTCTGGACTCTTTTTTTTGGGGCACTTAAAAATCTCATTACTTACTTTTATCAGTCATCTACACTGTTTGTATACACTATAGCTTGTATTTACTAGCTTCTAGGCATTGCAGCCTATGTGTGCTCTGCTGCTTGCCTTCAAAGCTCCACCTGAACCACAGCCATTTCAGCTGAGAAATGGTTTTGTAAGCAGAAATGGACAGCAGCAGATGACAGCTTTCGCTTGGTGCTGACAGTTGGCTTTGCCATAATTACTGTTTTCATTCTTCCTATATCAGGAGGACAGATTCCTGGCAAGTGAGGTTGTTATTTGTGTTACCTTTAAGACCAGAATGTAGAAGTCCAGTCATTTAATGAGATATCTTTCAGCGTGTCTCCTGGCACTTGTCCCGTTACAAACTCATTTTTCTCAGTTGCTGAGTGTGCTCAGATACAGGGGAGAAAGATTAAGAGCTTTTAAGGATGCCAGGAGCGGGGAGAAAAATAACTTTCAGTGTTTGTTCAGAGCAGCTGGAGTTGTCTCTCCTGATAGCCTGCCATCAAGCAGTCCTCTGTGCTGAAATGCAGGTTCAGGCAGTAGTTTCTTAGGTGTGCTTGGGTTTCGGTGCTTTTTCCTCAATAATCCAGGATATGACCTAATATCTGAAGCAATTTGTTCAGGTCAAAGAGATTTCTAGGCTGAAAAAACTGTTAAATGCAATTGTACCCCCAAAAAATAATCATAAAGAGCTCCAAGTCTTGATGTGAGAATGGGGAGAGCAGATGCTTTGTAGGGAATGGTTTGGATAAGAGCAGCCTTGCATGCAAGCACATTGCTGGGAGATGTCTTGCCACTGCTTCTGTGTCAGGCTGGCCAAACTCAGCAGCACAGGGACTCATTTGTGAGTCTCTTCTGGCCTTTCACTTTGTGAGTAGGAATGTACTTTCAGAATTCAGTCTTGGTTCATCTTTAGTTTGATGCATATGTGAAAAGTGGGAGCTCAGAAAGTGCATATACCATGACCAAGTTTGAATGAAGCTGTAGGACCCAGCAGGGCTCTGTGGGACTGGAATATTTGCAAGTTGCCTTTGGCACTTCCAGTGAAGCCTTGATGGAGGAATTGCTTGACTTTTCAGTTTACTTTTCTGGGCAATGATTAACATAGAAAAGTTATCTAGATGTGTGGGGAGAGTTGTCCCTTTCATTTCTACAACGTGGAAAGCTTCATCTTTTGAAGAGTAGGAAAAGCAAGGGTGAGATTATAGTGGTGAAAGGTAGTTTTAAAAATATAAATCTGTCATTTTGGAAGACAACTGTATAATTGCTCTCATGTATATACAGACCAGCATTGCACTTGACAGGCCAGCAGATGCAGCTGTCTGACTGTTCCAGAATAAAAAGGACAATTCTGGTGACAATCAGGAATCTTGTGTCCCACAAGGTGTCCAAAATCCTGCAATGTTCCACATTGTGCCAGACCATGATATTTCTCTGTCTCATCTCCTCTCTCTGCTTGCTCCTTTGTGCATGGTTTTCTCTCATTTACTGTTATGCCAAATACCTTCATGATCATAGGTGGGAAGTCATTGGTTATTTCTTCCCTGCAGTTTCTATTCTTCCTTTTTCACTATCAAATCCTGGGGCCCGTATTTGAAGCACAGCACACACACTTCTTCAGAAGACTTCATTTTTGTGGTCTGCCACCATTTGTGTAAAACATAGATTTGCCAGATGGTCACTACTGTGAGAGATATCAGAGGTGGCCAGTGGTTTGTTGGGGAGGGAATGTTTCTTTTATACCCTGCTATGAAATACATTTACCATCAGTATTCCCAGGGAGTTATGTGCCCAGTCCTTAAAGGTTTCACTGGAAAACGCTTTTTCATAATCAGAAAAATTTCCTGTGGTGGATTTCACTCTGCACTGTTTTCAGAACAGTCTGTATTTCAATTTACCGCAGCATAGAATCAGAGAGTGTCTCAAGTTGGAAGGGACCTATGAAGTCCATAAGGATCACGAAGTCCAGCTCCTGTGATCAAAGGGTTTTCACAAAGTCTTCCAATGGCTATCAAGAAGAGGACTCCTATGTCCGAGTGGGGTCTTGTATCCCAGCAAACACTTCTTTCTTATCAGCAGGGCTGCAGCTACCACTGGCTACCTTTCAATCTAATGTGAGCAGCACAGCTCCTTATCCAAAAGAGAAGGAATTAAGTAAGTGTACCTCATAAGTGAGGTGTGACAGAGCTTAGTTATCCAGTGCCTGGAGTGCTCCAGTGGAGATGGGAGCTGCAAGGATCCTAGTGCTTGCTGTTTGGGGGAGGGGGCTGGTGGGGAAGATACTCTTCATACTTCCACCTAGTTAATCTCGTTTTTGGAGTGAAAGGTAATAATGGATTTTTGCATGTTTTGGTTTGGTTTTGTAGTGCTATGCTTGCATGTGAACTCCAGGCACTTGGATAGTGTTCTCATTAGACAATTGCAAAGATGAAATAACCAAGTAAAAGTGCTTTGTGTGCTCCAAGGGTACAGTGCACTCTGCATCAGCTCGTGACCTCGGGGAGAAGTTGAGCTGTAATCAATATGGCCAGTAAGCACCATCGTCTCTAGCACCAGCTTCTGGTTTTGAAGTGAGTGTAGTTACAAGTGGACTCGATGAAAGCTGCTGCCCCTTTTACACTTTGGTGCTTTTGTTCCTCTTATTTGTCAGTGGGAACGTTATCAGGGCATTATTTGTACCCATGACACTAGGACATGAATCGGATTTCCCTGTCAACTAGTTGCTTTCCCTTCCTTGCCAAGCACTCACTTGTGCCTGGGGCTTTCCAGCTTCCTAAATCTCCCTGTCACATACCCTCACTGTAGGTGCTAAGACATCTGCTTTTCCTCTCCTTCAAAGCCCATGCTGTGATCATGAAGGTGGAAAGTGACTGTTTCTCTCTTGGTGGCTGGTGAAGGGTATCCTGTACATTCATCTTTTTCTTTTCTCTGGTTCCTTCTTTGCAGTCTCCTTTCGGCCTGCTTCAGGAATGAACTCACGGACTCAAGGAGAGACCCTCCCAAACAGACTGATGCCATCCTAAAACATTCCAGCCCCCCAAACCCATCAGTATATCCATAAATCAAGCTGGCAAAGTCACTTTGCCCAGCTGGTGGGACTAGGAACAGTGAGGCAAAAACACAGCCTGATAGCAGCAGAGTGAATAGTGAGAGTAATCTTTTAAGGGACTCAAACTTTGCAAAAACAACAGACACTTCTACAGACCTCTTAGCTGTAGCCCATAGCATTGAGAGGTCAGGAACCACAATGTTGTCTGTTCTGGTGTAACTTTTTTTCCTGTTTTTGTAATGTGTCGATATTCTTTCTTCTTACTTCTGTATTTGTGAAACTCAGCAGGGTTTCTCTGAGCAGGTCTCAATTTTAAATGCCTCTTGTCTTGTTTAAGTTAAAAAAATGTGTTCATGGACTGGGTGGATGAAAGTGGGGGATGTGTTTTTAAATGGTCTGTGATAGTCAATTTGGCCTGTTTTAATGCTGATCATGCACTAATAGTGCAAATAGCTGACATATTTGTACTGCTGGACAGGGAGAGGTAATAATTATATGAATTGGCACTGCTAAGAAATCACTTTTTTTTTCCTCTGGAAATGTTCACTAACTTATTATGAATGGTTTCTCCTTATTTTCAACCTTAAAGGGTCTGATCTAAAATGTCAAAATTGTAGGGAAGACTGGGTGACCTCAACTTTGCACCAGCACTGCTGGCATTGATCCAGCTTTACTGAATTTAGGAAGGTCCCTCCTGACTGTGTGGGCTCGGTCCAGGTGGTGGGCTGAGCTGCACAAGTTGAATGTGAGGCTGAGCTGTAATGACATCCATGTATGCCCAGTGTCCCTGTCTCTTTGCAACTGAGAGTGTAAAGGGCTGAGTGTCCAAAACTGCTCATGGCCCTACCTGTGAAAAGGGGTCAGAGTTTGCCCCTTTCCTTACAGATGTTCAGCAGTTATTAGATGTTGCCATAGCATTTTCATCAGTCCTATTATATTTTACCCCTTCTCTCTAAACCTCATAGTTCAAAGGAAAGCAGCACCAGCATATGTTGCAATTGACTCAGCCAAGTGGCCTCAGGCCATGCCCACCTTCTCCATTAATCCTGCAGCAAAGTTTTGCGAATTGTGTCCATGAAGTGCATCTCGGTTTAACAGTTCCTGCACACAAGACTGTTTCTCAGCAAGGACTTGTAAATTCTCATACTGCTTCTGTCAAACGTTTTTCTGTTTTAAGCTGTTCTTATGGGGCTTGATAAAGAGGGTTTTGAGTAATTTGAAAACTTCCTCTCTAAGTATCAAGCCCAGACTATCACAAGAGAGAAACAATCAAGAGGCAAGTGACATGCCATGGAATTAACGTGTCACTTTTGAGCATGGCACTGGCTGTGGATGCTGGCAATGAGGGAGGAGCTAGTTGAGGGTGAGTATTTTGCCTGCTGAGAGGTGCTCAAACATCTTTACATGAAGAACAGCCCCTCATGCTGATAAGGAAGTGTCCTTCAGCCCACACGCTCAGGCAGTGGCATTGTGTCTGAGGAACCTTCCGATGACCACAGCAGCAAGAAATAAAGTGAAGGAGTTCCTGAGGATACACCGGGAATGGTTCTCCCTTCAGGCTGCTGTCTGACCAGATCAGCAGTGGCTGGGGAGAAGAGCTCAGTTGCCAATGACGGTGATCAGCAGCTTCTGAGAAACACAGGGGGCTATATGAGTACTGATGAGGACCTGTGTGCCCTGCAGTGCAGTCTGTGCTGAATTTATTTGGGGCAGGTGCATACCCAGCTTTGACAAACTTGTGGGTAAGCAGAGCCTGAAGAGAAGGTGTTTCCCAAATGCAGAGCGGGCCTCCTGGCCACCCACCAAGGAAAAAAAGCCTGATACAGTGGGAGAATACTCTTATCTCTGAACATCTCACCATCTGCTTCCAGGCAGCAAAGCTGCGATCTGAGCAGGTGATGACTCGTACTAAGATCTCCTTTGAGAGCCATATCCCATCTCTGGATATCACCTTTGTTGTCTTAGCAAGACTTGTTCTGCAGTGTGGAGGAGGGCTGATGGAAAAGAGACCCCAAAATTGTGATTAAGTGTATAAATAATAACTAATTAAACACCAGCAGTGACTATTTCATACAATTGCAGCTCTATCATCATTCCTTGTGTAAAGATAATCAAAATCAAGTGCCTCTTTCCTTTGCCTGGAAATTTCAGGAAATTCTTTGAGATCACAAAGTAGGTAACTATTGTACTGTACCTTTTTATTTGGGAGAAGAAAGGCGGTGTGATTCCTTTCCCTGTGAGGGAACTGTAAATGCAGCCCAGTTATAGGATTATGCTCGGCACTGTTGTCTGTCCTTCCAATGAAGGTTTATTCCTGGATCTTGGTCTTGTCTGCTTGTGGATGGCAATATGGAAATACTGTGACAGGGAAACACTAATCTCTATCTAGAGCTCTGCTCCAGAGTCTGTCCACCAGCAAGTTTAAGGAGGCAGCCCACCAGAAGATACAAGGTGTCCACAGGCTGCCCTCGGGGATTCCGGTTCATGCTCCAGTTCATCATCTGGTCTGACCTCTAGGAAATTTCTTGTACCATGATGGGCAATACAGCATCTCAGACTTCCACTAAACAAAAATGTAAATTATTTGAATCCTGTTGTTCTCCATAAAGGCTTTTCAATTTGTCCTACTTTAGATATAAGAGGATGATGATTGTGAAACTGATGTTAATGGCGACTTGACTCTCCAGCTACAAGGTGGTTATCTTAGAAGGTGCTATTTTTTTAAATCAAATACCTGGAGCTGAAAGCAATTTTAGTTGCTTTGTAGTCTGTCCTCTGCAGATAAATTGAAAACTTTCTCCCAGCTGTCTTTTCATTGCTTCTTTGCCGTCTCTGGGGCTTCAGGAAAGTAAGCCTTTTCCTTTCAAGGAATAACTAAGTGAATTAAGTGGGCCTTATCAGCCAGTTGATGTATATCCACTCCCTGTATTACAGCTCCATTCCCTGGAGAGCAGATTGCATCCACTGCCTACCTTGGGAAATTCCCATACCTGAAATCCAAGGGGAATCATTATCACCACCCCTGTCCCTGTGTTGTAGTTGCTCTCTGTCTAGTAACTACAGGAGCTCCTCCTTTGCATGCTCCCAGTTAGTTACCAAGCCTACAAAGCACTGGTATGATTAAAAAGTTGCACTATTGCTTGCTTTAGAGTAGCAGCTGTTTGGGATGTGGGGAGCAAGGGCATCTCTGCTTTTTAGTGTCCTGCTTCATGGGTCTTCAAAGCAGAGGAGTGCAACTGAGCATCACCTCTGTCAGTTGTGTGCTATTACCAGGCTTCATCAGTGACACCCCAGTGTTATGCAGCCCAGTAGGAAACTTTGCTTTAAAAACCATTGCCAGTGGGCACATTGACCTTGTGTGAACTTGGTATGTGGTCCTTGCTATGGCTACTGTAAGGGAAGGCAGACACGGGACTTTACAGCTTTGATTCTACTTGTGTGTCTCTGTATTGTGACTGGCTCTGGGTCTTCAGGGTCAGCAAACTAGGCACTGGGGCTTGGGTGAAATCTTAAACTCTAAGCCTGAGCTGCCCTGTTCTTGTGTTTAATGAACATTTGATGTCATTTGCATTAAGACTGCTTACATGGTGGTATGCTCCTCTAGTGAATGAGGACTCTGGGACTTGTCTACTGAGTCAGGTAATTGGTCTATCCAAGCAGTTTCCTACGTCTGGTGAAGGGCTGGTATCCAGTGAGCTGGAAAAGCATAGAATTATACAAGGTAACCTGTGAACTGAACTTAGTTCATGTATGGGAGAAGAAGGAAGTTCCTTCCTGACCTCTTGAGATGATCAGTACATGCCTTGAAGCATGAGAGACGATTGCTCTCATATGAGCTTGCATAACTACAAATGTTATTTGCTAAATAATTACATAGCCTCTTGAAGAGAGAAAAGTCAGTTGCAGAATGTGACTCAGTGCCTTTTGTATCAGACTGTTCCAAGAAGTATAATAGTCTCTTAATTGAAGTCCTTATACCTTGATATTAAAATGCATTTCATTGGCATTGATATCAAAGAAATGTTAATGCTTCTAAATCTAATCTTTCTTGAGACATAGTAAGTACGATTTTAATGAAAATCACTGTGCATGACATTCTTATATCTGTTTCAAAAAAAAAAGTTGAGAAAAAAGTGATATATCTTAAATGAATCCTCAAAGACCATGTAGTCCTTGTGCTTAATACCAAAAACATTTTCTTGTGTTTCTAAGGCTGTTGCTATATTGATGTGTGACATTAATTTTCAATAAAATTTTGCATCTTGGTTTATCCTGCAACTTTTCTTTGGCTGAATGGCTTTTTCTAGGCATTTTAAGCATCTACTCATGTGGTGGAATTGCTTAGTTGAAACTACAAAGAAAAATATTTTTGTTTCCTGTATTTTAATCACTTGAGCCTGATTGTTTTAATCTTGACTCTTATTAATATGAATGAGATAAGAGTGGAATCCTTAAGGTATGTGGTATAGTATGCATTTGTTTTCTAAAGTGTTTTCTAAAGCTTTGGGTTGGCTTGTGTTTGATTGCTTTTCTTTTTTCTTTTATCCCCAAAGTATTTTGTAGTCTCTTAACTAGCTTTGCTGAGATCACTGTCGGTGATGGAGAGGCCAAAGACAAGCCCAGTACTGACCTCAAACAATGCAACTCAATCTCTTTGGGGAATTGTTTGTTGATTTGGGATTTCACTGTGTACATGGTGACCTCCTCACTTGCCTATCATACAGATTTTGCTGTAAGAGATTATTCAGGTGTGTTTTAATTTCAGCTGAAGCTCACTTAAGATAGGTGCCTGAACCTGTAAGTAGAAATACTCACTGGTCCTAAATCCAGAAGCCTTTTAGGCTAATGATGGTGTCAGCCTGACTTGAATTTCATGGCTGGCCTCCACTTTCATAATTGGGGAATTGAAACCTCAGATCTGAATCATTCCCTTCACTCTGAAAAGTTGGGTATGAACTTCATGGCTCAGTTTCACTTCCCCCTGGGAGTTGCTGCCATTGTTAATATTAATTTGTGAAGCTTCTTGTGCTTTCCACTTCCTTGAGTCTATGAAGTTTGCTGGATCTTGTCCTGCATCTTCACTGCCAAAGGACAGTTCACACCCTTCTGTACCTCCTGTAATTGTGTAATTAGGTAACATTTCTTCAGGGCCTTAGATACTCTAGCCTGTTAGCATAGATGTTTTCTCCACCCAACACTGCAAGTCTTGAAAGTGCAGGAAGCTGGAGACAAATGTAATTGTATGGAACTTGACCTTGAGTATTGAAGGTTTTAATAAATTATCTAGGAATAAGCCTTTTCTTTCCTTTTACACTTAGCTTATTTGAAGTAATAACTATTCTGTTTGCATAGAAGAAGATCCAGTTCCCAGGAGTTGGTGTAACCAGTTATACCCAGATGAACAAGTTTCCCAGTGGGAAATAAGATGGGAATGTGCCCTTGCCCATTTGCCATGGGGTCACTGTGATAGGAGTTCCAGGCTCTGTGGTGAGCTGGGTGACCTCAGCTTTGCAGGCTGACCATAGCTTGTGAGGGTACTTATGTTTGGGAAGCGGGCGCATTTCCCAAACCTTTGCCCAGTCCCGCAAATGCCCCTGGTGTCAGGGAGAGAAAGACCTGCTCCCTTGTGGTGTGACAGTGCTCTGCCAATTGTGATGTTGGACCGGCTTAATGATAATTTTCTGCATATCCCACATAAGACCCCACTCCAGATAGCATGCCACAGCCGTAACTCGATCTGGGAACTGGGCTGCTGTTCAGAAGCAGTCTGGTCTTCGCAGTCTGGATTGCTTACAGGGCAGGATTGCAGCTGGGACCCTCAGGGCTGGGCAGTGGGGAGCTCACCAGCAAGCCTCTCTGGCCCAGCTCATGAGTATGCTGGATGGAGTTTGGGACTGGATGGACTTGAGGAGACTAATGCTGTTGTTGAGCAGTAGTAGGAACCTGATACTTTTTGCAAGCAGCCTGCGGGGTTTGGATACCAAGTTCTCCTTAACACCAGCAAAAGCTGCTTGTTGGCATCCCAGGCATCTCTGAGCGTCTCAGTAGGGGTCCCTAAGGTGTATGGAATCTGTCTTGAGCAAAGAGCCTCTGGCTGTTAAATATACACCTGATAACAACCTGATTATATGAATAACTAGGAATTTTGGAGAAACCAAGGTGGTAAGTGCCACCCAATCTCAGAATTGTTTCTGCTGTCAGTTTGCAGGGGTAGTTAGGATGGTTTGAGATGGCTTCCTCAGTTCTTGTTCTTATGAAAAAAGTCCTTGACCGCAAGGAGAGCTTAACTTAAAAATACTCTGTGAATTTTGGTAGCTGATTGCTGGCTTTGCATATATTCTTTTCAACTGAAAAACTTATATAGACACTTTTACTTAAAAACTTTGAAGTAAAAATAAACCTTTCCCTTTTTGCTATTTCACTTTTGTTTTTTTTTTATTTGACAAGAATATCTGGGAAACTTCCTGTTTCCTGTTGACTCACTCTCCAGTGGTCTTTATCTGAGGTGCTCCCATGTTGTCAGTAATTTCAGAAGCAGTAGGTCATGTAGCCCCTTGGATGCACAAACTAACTGTTGTGATTCCTGTCCTAACATCTCCTTGGTTTGCAGGACTTCCATGCAGTCACAGTCATCCTACGGCTCCAACTCTCCACCACTCAGCAAAATGAACAGCATGAACAAGCTGCCCTCGGTCAGCCAGCTCATCAACCCCCAGCAGCGCAATGCCCTGACCCCAACCACCATCCCCGACAGCATGGGAACCAACCGTAAGAAACCTTTATTCCTTCTTCTCTTGTTCCTTGCGTGCTCCCTGCTAGTCTGGGCGAGGAGACTTGGCATCTCCAAGTGGCTAGTGTTAAGCTGGAGAGCCTGGAGTCATTTGCTGTGAACCTGCAGAGCCAAATACTGCTCACTACCACAGGGCAAGGCTTCAGCATCCTGCTCAGAGCCTCATGGGGTGAAACAGCTGCTTCTTGATGCAGATCTAGCTGGCTGCACTGTCCTCTGGCTTTCAAGATTTGTTTCTTCTTCCTTTCCCAGCAGAGGAGATGCAAATGTTAGCAACACTTTTTCCCCCTCGTTTCAATTAAGATGCTTCTTAATTTCAAAGGAAATATCTGCATCTCACAGCTCTGTTCCTCCTGGCTGCTGAAGAGTGCCCAGCAGCCATGTAAATCCAGGATGACAGACATGGTTCTGGGGGCTGAGTTTTGTTGGAGTTTTTTTTGTTGTTATTTATTTATTTCGAAAGCACTGGACTCTTGCCCACACCTGTTGCCGATCCCCTTCGGGTGCTCTTGCTGTCTCTGAAAACAAAGCTGTTTGGCTTCTGTATTGGGTTACTCTACTGGCTCTGTCCTGCTCCTCTCCTGTGGCAGGGCAAGCCAAGACGAGGCTTGCTTAGGTTACTACTGACTGTGAGGGAAGGTGACACGACAGAGGCATTGCTGACAGTTGCTCCTGTGAGGGGAGAGTGCCTGAAGAACTGTCTGTCATCTGGTCCTTGGCCCTGCCTGGAACTTCTCGTGAGCTCTCCCTGCGCAGGGCATTGCAGGGGATGTAAGGCTGCTTGGGCTGTGGGTGCTGTCCTTTGGTGCTGTGCTGGGGGTGAAGCAGGGGTCTGGGGATGCCTGGGTAACAATGTGCTCCTCCTTCTTCTCTCCTCCAGTTCCCATGATGGGCACCCACATGGCCATGACCGGTGACATGAATGGCCTCAGCCCCACGCAGGCGCTGCCTCCTCCCCTCTCCATGCCTTCAACGTCCCACTGCACCCCCCCTCCTCCATACCCCTCAGACTGCAGCATCGTCAGGTGAGCGGGAGCAGGCTGCCTGGCACATGTTTCCCATCCATGGGGAGCAGAGGCCTTGTGTCAGGAGCCTGAAGGGTCCTGCCAGGTTCCTTTTCCCATTCTCCTGGAGCACTGGATCCCACTGGACCCTTGGCAGTCCTGAGGCTGGCTCCCTCTGGGCACTGAGCCTCAAATCCCCACCTCTGAGCAGCTGAGAGAAACAGCAATGTTAGGACTGTAAGAAAGATGAGGGATGCAGCATCTGTTGGACTGGTGGAGCTTGAGGGTGCCAGGCAGTCTTGCAAACATTTCTTGTTTTTCCTTTTTTTCCCCTTTGGATGCTTGACAAGCCATGGCTGGGGTCAGAAGCCCCTCTGGCCTCATGAGGTCAGACAAGTTGAAAGATGCTGCCCATAAAGGAGGAATCTTTTACACTTAGGGAGGAATGTGGTGATTGGAAGTGCATGGTGTGTCTGAGCCCCAGACCCCATGCATCGCTGAAGCCCTCTGTGCATGCAGCAGACTGCCTTGGGCTCAGCCACCTTCTGGGTGATGTGACCTGGCAGGAGGGTCTGTGTGAGCCTTCCTGTCCCAAGATCCAGGCTGTGCAGCAGTAGCTCTTGACTGAGGCAAGGTGCTGCCATGAGGGCTGTCTGGTAGGTACTGAGCTGAAGGACTCCCTCATTTGTTTGATGTGGCAGCAGTGTGGTTTGCTGGCCTGAGATGTCTTGGAGGAGGTCAAGCCAAGGGTGAAAGCTTTGTTTCCTGGTGCTGCAGATTGGCTGAGTGTTTGGTTTTTCTGTGGTTTGGGCTGTTGCAGCCAGGGTGATCCTATTTTCTCTCTCCTTCCTTCCTTCCTCCTCTGCAGCTTCTTAGCGAGGTTGGGCTGCTCATCCTGTGTGGATTATTTCACGACCCAGGGGCTGACCACCATCTATCAGATTGAGCATTACTCCATGGATGTAAGTAACTCTTCACCATTTCCTTTGTTTGCACTCTTGGCCCTGCTTTAGGAACAGGTCAGAAATTTAGATGCAGTATACTTTTATTTTTACATGATTAATTTGATTTAAGGGTGTTGCACACAGAGAAGACCTATTGTAAGGTGAAGAGAGGCTGGACTCAGGGCCAGCATTGTAACTGCCTTGCCTGGCACAGAGAAAGAGTGTCTCCCCTACCACTCTGTTTTAGCCCCCCAAAGTGGCCCCAGCCCATGCGCCTGTTAATTCTGCAAGGCTTGGTTTCAGTTTACACCTCGCTTGTCTGCAGACAAGTAGGCTGTCCAGAAGTGGTCTGCATTTTTCCCTTCCCTGCTTCTGTTTTCTGGCCTTACCTTAATCATCTTCCCTTGCCATTGGCATCTCAGCCCTGTTTGTTGTTTTTCTGTATTTCTCTTGCATGGCTTTTTGCTGCAGGTTGCTGCTTCCTTTCCTGAGCCATTGCTCTCCTCCAAGCTGGCTGTCGCATTTTTTTTTCCCCCCGAGACTTTGGAAGGCTGTGGTGCTTTTGCTCCCTAGCATGGGCTGCCTTCCTTCTGCTGCTGCTCTAATTAGAAAAGCTGACCCAAATTAACCAAAGTTGGTTGCTAATTTTTTCAGAAGCTGATACCACATATCCCAGAGTTTAGGTAATGCAACCCTCAGGTTTTGCACCAGAAATGATGAGGCCTCAAAGCACAAGTTTTCAAAGATTATGTGTCTGTTACTAAATTTTGGTTATGTTCAAGTAAATAAGACAGTTCCTATAGAGTCAGACCCAGAACCTTGAACACTGGAGCTCAGACTTGGATTTTAATATCCCTTTGCAGCCTTTGAAAGAAACATGGAAGTTTTCTAAGACATTGACCTTTCAGCAGCCAGCATCCCCCACCACTGACAACCAGCAGACCTCTGAGGTTGCCTTGGAGACCTTGCAGTCCAATTAAGCATCAAGCTTTAGGTCACCATGTCTTATGCATGAACGTGTGTTATGTGTAACTTAAAAATAGACCTTGTGCCTTAAAGACAGACCACTGCTGCCTCATGGCCACACATGCCTGTTCAGAAGTGAACCACCACTTTCATGATTAGTGGTTTGTCTTCTGCAGTGCATTGTGACCACCTAGATTTCAGCAGCTTTGGTGCTTCATAGGCATTTGCAGGGTGGTCCAGTGGCTGCTTTTACTCTTGGAGCCCATCTTGCCTAGGGATTGCCCTGTTAAGCCCTGCACCTTGCCTTGCAGGATCTGGTGAGCCTCAAGATCCCAGAGCAGTTCCGCCATGCCATCTGGAAGGGCATCCTGGACCACCGGCAGCTCCATGACTTCTCCTCCCCTCCCCACCTCCTGCGAACCCCCAGCGGCGCCTCCACCGTCAGTGTGGGCTCCAGTGAGACCCGGGGGGAGCGGGTCATCGACGCTGTGCGCTTCACGCTCCGGCAGACCATCTCCTTCCCTCCCCGCGATGAGTGGAATGACTTCAATTTCGACATGGATGCCCGGCGCAACAAACAGCAACGCATCAAGGAGGAAGGGGAGTGAGACCCCCGGACCCCACTCCACCCCGCCTCGGCCACAAACTGCCTCGGCCACAAACTGCTCAGCCCTTCATTTGACTTCCTTCTGCTTGGTACTGCACCCCTGGACGAAGGGCAGAGGGAACCTTCCTGCTTGCTCGTGCCAGGTTATGCCCTTCATGCTGTCTAGGTCATACTCCTGAACTGTGACCTCCAACCCAGCTCTTGCAAGGGGAAGAGCTGAGCGAAGGGGGAAGGCGGGTGGTATTTCCTTGAAAACTGTTGACCTTCTTGAGAAGGCATTGTTCCTCTTTCATGTTTTCCTATGGGGAGAGGGCTTCTTTTCTTGACTTTTGAATCCTCACACACCTTGTGGGCATCTTGACCTGCAAACTTGTTTCTGTCAGTCAGTGATGCCACTTTGAAAAGCAGGAAGGTTAAAGTAAAATTTTAAAAGGCAAAAAAACCCAAAAAACAAAAACAAAACCAAACCCAAACAACCAAACCCACCCCAACACTAAACCCAAATGCAAAAGGGCTAAACCAAACCCTGAACTGACAGTTCATCCGAAAAATAAATGGGAATCGGTCTGCTGAACGTTGCACTTGAACAACCTCTTCCCATGCAGCTGAGTGCTCTGTTCATGTGTAATATTCTCCAGCAGAGACAGCACATGCACTTTGCTGGGCAGGCCAGTGCTTATGGCACCTGCATCCTACTTCTTCCTTTTCCCTTGCCTTCTCTGGAAAAAACCAAACCTGCTGCCTCTTCTTGTTTTGGATTGACGTTCTTATGTATGTCCTGGTTTGCTTCTTTCAGGCTGTAAGTGTAAATAAAGCCTCTAGTCACTCTTGAATTCTGCCCCCACCCAGCCTTTAACTGTGCTGTGCTACTACTGACATTTAAGCTAGAGAATTAGGCTTTGCCACACATGCAGCCTGGCTAGTTTAGTATAAGGATTTGCCCACCTAACCTCCAGTTGAATGGAGGACCAAGAGCTGCACACTGATTTATAGGGCTTCAGCTATTCTAAACTCAGACAATCTTTTATTTAGACCAGGTTGGATTGGTTTCCTTGCAAGTAAAGTAGAACTGTCTTTAGACAATATCTGTAATAGGCTGGAGGCTGTTGTGGTTTGTTACTGTAGGCTAAGTGATAAGCAACTAGAAGTGAAGACTAAAAGGACAAAGAACTGTCAACTGCCTTAAAACAAGGACCAGTTCCTGGTAATATGAGTGTTGTTACTGCAATAAGTCATGTTTACATGAGAAATTGATTTTTCTGTTTTTTTTCTTTATTGGTTCTACAACAACTATGCTCTGAGGCATTTGCTCTGACTGCCAGTGGTCCTGTGGACAAGTAACTGAACAGAGTGTGTTTTCACATTTTTATTGGCCAAGGTAGTGATAAACAAGACAAATCTAAGCTGAGGAGCAAGGCTCAGCACAACTGCTTTCAAGTTGGCTTGCTCTTTTTAACAGTAAGCCTGACCTTTTTTTGGCTGACAAAAGATGTAAAAAGCAGCTTAAATGACTTGTCATCCTACTTTGCTACAGCCAAACAGTCTCGTTTCAATGCAGTGGCTGTTTTCTGGGCCCTGCTGTGTGTCGTATATTTCATTTAAGTCCAATATGGTTAGCATCCTCCATCTGTCTGCTGTGCCAGGTCTGTGTTGCATTCAAAGACTGCCTTTTGGTAACTGTGCAAGCCTGTTTTGGTTAGCTATGAATGGTAATACCAGATGGTTACTGTAAAGTGTGTATATAAATATTTTTTGTACATGTAATTTTTGTTTTCCTACAGCATAACATGACAGTTTTTATTTCTTCTTGGGCTACTGGGTTTGACAGAACCACAATAAAATGTTTGTTTTTCTGTTTTTGTAATTACTGTTTTTATGCAGAACACTTACAGTATACCTTGTAACAAACAACTAGTCACTGGATGAATATATTTGTATTTTTCATACTGAGATTCCTGTGTTACTTTGCAGTTGAGGGGGGAGGGGGCAGGTACTGAAAGCCTGTTTTATCAATTTATTTTGTAACACTTCAAAGAGCAGTGTCCTAGATTTCAAAGTATTTAACATGCTCAGTGTGAGATCTTGCTATGTCTTTTTTTTTTTCTATATTGTACAAAAGAAGCAAGTCATCCTGCTCTTGACACAATAATCAATTCAGTGGGGCAGCGTTAGTGCGGGGAAAGTTAGTGTGGGTACTTTACAAATTCCTGGAAGTGAATTAGGCTGTGCCCTTCTCACATCCAAGATTTTGCATCTCCATTATGTAATCTTTCTGAGCTGCTTCAGTATTGTACTAATATTGATGCAAAATACACCGTCATTTTTAGGAACTAGGAAGCTTCTGACTATAAAGGTTAATGCGGTTAATGCTGTGCCCAGAGTCTGGGTACAAGAACTTCAGTATCTGCTTTTCAACTCAGCAGGAAGATGGAGCTCTTCTGCTGCATCACTAATGATTAAAATATATGCTGTGAAAACCTTATTTCTACTGTATGCCACTATGGAGCCCACTTCTGTATAACTGGAATCTTTAAGTGAGTTGAACTGCTGTAGCTTTTACCCTCCCCTGTAGAGCTGTGATTTTTTTTTGTTGTTGTTTTGATGCATCAAAGCCTTATGGGTTAATTGAGCTGAGAATCTGCCAATGCTTGTAGCAATGACAGTGTTGCCTGCACCAAGACCTCTTATGTGTTTTGGAACACCTTGTTGTTGAAGTGAATGAAAATAAAAGCCAAGTTGAAAATTACACTGAATTCCCAAACAAATTCTTTTCTTGCCTGTGTGCCTTCTTGGAAATGAGCAGGAGTCTTTGCTGCTGTATCCTCCTCTGAGCAGCTGGGGCTTAGTGTCATGTTGTGCCCATGGGTGCAGTTTTCTCACCCCCATAGCATCCATGCCACAAGAGTGTGTTGTAAGGTGCCATCACATGTCCATCTGCTGCATTTCTGACAGATGGAATGGGCCAGCCCCATAAGCCTCTTGCTGAACTGTGATGTCCTTCTGCCTTTTTCATGGCTGTTTTTTGCCCTTTCATCAGGTTTCTTTATTCTTTTGCTGAGCAGGGCATCAGGTAGTGTTCCATGTTCTGCTCAAACTCAATGGAGCTGTGACGGCTGTGTGTCCTGGTGGAGGGGAGGGAGCGTGTGCTGCCCTTTCCTACCTCTCTGCTTGGCAAATAGCCTTACACAGCAATCTCCACCATCTCCCTCAGAGCCTGGGGAACTTTATTCTTCTTAGTCAACTACACCAAAGGCTTTGCACATCATATTATGCATCCTCTCCTCTAGCAAAGCTATTTCCTTCTTCTTTGCATCTTAATTCTTCTTCCAAAGATTTGAAATACGAACAGTTCAGAGCCAGTGGTTTGAAAGTGATGGAGTGGCCTCCATCAGCTAGGGACTTCATTCTGTCCATGGACCGTGCACCACATTAAGAGCCTGGCTTCATCAGTGGATTCTCTTTGGGGGTCCGTGTCTGTCTCTTGCAGTTTTCCTGGGTTATGGATGGGGGAGGATGCTCGGGAATGGGGAGAGTAAAAAGAAAACCCCACAAAGATCTTGGAAAAAGAAGTGGCCATAGGTTCCCTTGAGAGCTAGTTTCATTAGGGAAGGAGATGCCTGCCTGATTTCTTTTGTTCTGATCACTGTTTCCTTTCCCTTTTGCCATACGATCAGAGAAGTAGTTGTCTCCAGATACCAGTATCCAGAAGCATCAGTACCCTGGTTAGACTGGCAGGCAGGGATTGCCTGAGTGTGGTGTTAAAAACTAGTATGATGCTCTCAAAGAGAGAAGTGCTACTAGAACAGATGTGAGAACTTGTTATTTCAGCTAATTGACTCTTTGCCTCTAGATGAGCAAATTGGACCAGGTAAAATAAGATTTCAGTTTCCATTAAGCAGATAGGCTTGAAATATGGTTGTAATTTCTGTCTTTTGTGATCCACTGCTGAAGTAGGGAACATCTATTTTGCTTAGGTTACAGCAAGGGTTTCAGTGGTGAGGAATCCCAAGCTGGTGTTCTCCCTTTTGCCCTCGACCCATACCCACTGGAATTTTTATTTGGATATTGGGATGCTTCATACACAGGCATGAAGTTTTCAGGGCAGGGATCCATTACAAGCTTCCAGCTGTGTTTTGCAAGCCTGGGTGGACCTCTGAAGACGTGCATGCCCTTCTATGCTGCTAGTTCTAAGTGTGCTGAAGCTAGCAGTACCCTGGAATGAAACTTACCCGGACACAACAAGACTTGGCACATGTCCAAGGGGAGCCTGTGGAGGGTGTCTTGCTCATCGCGTTCTTCCTGTCATGTATGCCTTAGCAGAAACCCTTTCCTTCCTGATAGCAAAGTGGCTGCTTGTGCTGTGGGGGAAGGATTGCAGGACCTTGCCTCCCACTCTGCCTCTTTGCAAGTTGTTTCTCTGTGGGAAAAGTACATGGGCAGCCCAGCTCTAGGACCAAGTCAGAGCTCCAGCTCTTTGGCCTTCTGATCTACGGAGCTATAAAATGTGTAACTTACGTCATTTGCTGTGTGGAGGTTAGTGAGAAGCTGTGGCAGGCCCTGCAGAGCTCTCCTGCATGGTCCCCTGTACCTGTGCTGAGCCTTCGCCAGGAAAGTTTGGCAAACAGCCTCGTCTGGCTGCCAGGCTCAAGCTGGTGGTTTCTGGGTCCCGAGTTGTTTTGCCTCTCTGTGACCCATGGCAGCAGTGATTTGTTCTCCTGAGCATGTAGCAAAGAGTGGAGGGTGGAGTTTTGGTGCCTGATTGCATTTGGATACACTGGCCATGAAGGTCAAATAAACTGGAAGGAAGCTAATCTTTATGCTCAGTTGGTAAGGACTGGCTGTGGCTTTCTCCCAGCTTGCTTTCCTAAGATTAAGGAACCCAAATTTTATTCAGAGGTGTATGGCAGTTGCCCTTTGCTACAGCTTTGTTCTCCTGATCTGGGCCCCATGGACTGATCCCTTTTCCTTGTAAGTCCAGCCTCTCCAACTGTATATCCCATTCCTTCCCACAAGGTCTTAACATCAATGCTGTGGAACCAGATAGTTTTAGTTTTGTATGTATGTGCCTTTCATTCAGCGAGGAGCTGGAGAGCTCCTGCACCCCATCTGTCTGCCTGTGAATGTTGCAGGACTGCCCACTGCAGCCATGCCTGCTCCTGGGTGAGCATGGCTATGGGCTTCCTTGGCTCAAAGTCCTTTTTTAGGGTGCTGGGGGGGACCTGCTGTCTTTGTTAAAATGCTTTGACTTCCTTGCAAACACTCCTAGGGTCATATGTTTTGTTCTCAGAAAAGATCAGCTCTGCCTTCCTGAAATGAGCCACGTGCCTGGGGCCACAGGTGAGTAAAGGAAAGGCTTTGTGGGACTGGGGGGCAGGAGATGCAGGATTTGTGGAAGGACAAGGGGGCTATAGCTACAGAACCAAGGGGCATCTCTGGCGATGGTATAGAGTGACTGTGTGCCTGCAGCATTGAAGCCAACAGCTGAAGGGTCCCAGCTACACCTGAAGACATTGATTGTAGCCAGTGTATTTCTGCCTTGGTGACTGCAGTCACAGCAGTACCATGCCTCACCCTGCACCCACAGCAATATTCACACAGGCCCATGTACAACTGGGTTTCAAGTTGAGAGCTCTAAGATTGTTTGCTGAGAGTCTCCATGCACCATTCAGCTGATTTCCTCATGGCAGTGCCCTGCCCTTTGCCTTTGTGGTAATGTGAGATCAGCAGCCAGTAGCTTTTTGGCTGTGCCACTTCCCTGGACGATGGGAATACGTGCTTCAACAGGAGGTAGGTGCCTTCTGGCATGCTCAGCAATTACTCAGAGGCATCTGGGCTGATACCAACCATTACAGCATGCAAGGGAGATGCTTACATTGTCTCTCCCAACAGCCTAAGGTAGGACATTAGCCTCCCTGCATCATCAGTAGCAAGGAAGTCCCTGGGGAGCCATTCAGAGCATATTAGATTCCCACTCTGAATCATGCCCTGGAAGATGTGGTCTCATTATTGCCTGTATCAAGGCCAAGGGAAGACTAAACTTGGTTGCTAATAGAAAGCAGGATGCTCCTATCCATACAATCAACTTTGCTGAGATCCTAAAGCTTGTGACTGCACTGCGAGAGACACTGTCATGGCACAGCCATGTCCAGCAAAGAAACTGGTGCGGGGTCTGAGGAGAAAAAGGGAAAAAATGAAACAAAATAAACTGGCAGACCTGGGGAAGAGATGGTGCTTTTCNAAGAGAGAAAATAGACAAAAATCCAAGCTTGCATTAAAAAAATAACAGCAATTGAGTCAACGGGAGATCTGGCTGCACAGAAACCAGGACTCTCCCGAGTGCATCATCTCCCACCCGCGCTGGTTCCTCTGTCGAGGGGATTTGCAAACCCGGGTTCCCAAAAAAGAGCGAAGTGCCCAAACTGCGCAGCCACCGCCCCCTCGCGGGCCCCTCCGGGATCGCAGCGCCGGCAGCGCCCGTCGGGCTGCGGGGCTCTGCTGCAGCCCCGGAGAGCCCTTCGGCCCCTCGGCCGCCTCCTGTGCGTGGCCACCAGGTTTATAAAACTCCCTTTTCTCACCCTTCGCATCCCACGTGCAGGAGCAACACCGGCAACTCCTGTTTGTTTGTTTTGCATGGGTGGAATAAGCAAGTGACCTACTGGTGTTGCAGAATAACCCTTGCTCCAGCTGCCTGGTGGGAAAGCTGCTGCTGTCCTGCCCTTTGCTGTGCACCCAGGGGATCCCCAGTGTTGTGCCCATGCCAATCCACACCAGCACAAATGGGAAATTCAGAAGGTGAAGCCCAAAAACCATCACCTGCCAAACTGGGAGAGATGACTGTTCTCACTCCAGGCAACTCTTGGGTGCAAAAAGCCTGAAGCTGTGCCTTCCGCTGGTGAACCTCCACCCAGAGATGCCTTCAGAGCCAGAGCCTACCCACCTTGGAGGCTGGTTGGATGCACCTTGGAGGCAGCAGTCCTGCATGGGTACCCCGTGCTGCAACACCCCACAGCCAAAGCCAGTGAGCACCAGCACCCTGGGCTCCCAGCACCATTTGTGTTCTGCTCAAGGGCATGAGAGGTACTCCACCTTCCCTTCATGCACACACACACACAGAGACTTGGTTGCAGAAGCCTTCCCTGCCAAAGCGATACATATCACTTTTTTCCAGCTGAGAAAATACCACCGGGTATTTTGCAGAGAGCACACGCCACAGCCAGGAACTCCCACAGCAGCACCTGGCTGGAGCACTGGCGGCCAGCACAGGCTCCCACGCCACCACGGCAGCCAGCTCAGCCAGTCTGGGTGGGGAGCCCGGCACCCCGCCAGGGCCGACCCGCCTGCGGCAGCTGGCACCCCATGTACACCTGTGCAGCTGAGGGGGGCTCTCCCCTGGGGCTCCCTGTGGGCTGCTGGCTTACAGGCTGTGGGCTGGCTCCGGCTTGGTGTTTGCTTTAAAATCTCACCCTGGCACACATGGGTCCTGCCCCAGGGAGGCCAAATGTGATAACAGCCCCCAGCACTGGGCAGGCACCCACTGCAGTTCTAAGCTGTGCCATGGAGACAGTCTTCAGCTCCCAAGGACAAGCTGAGGAGCTGGAGAGGATGGCACCCACCTTGGCTGGCAGGTTTGGAACAGTGTGCTGTGCTGGCAGGCATGGGCAGTGCCTGTGTGGGATTCGGGCTCCAAGGCTGTGTTCTGCCCACTCAGGCTCTCTGTTTGGCAGCAAGGTGCCCCCACTGCTCTCCTCTGCCTTGGTGTCCAGGTCCCAGCCTAGTTTTCCTGTCTGAGATTGCCATGGTCTGCAGGGAGAGGAGAACCCAAATTGCCCATTTACGCTCAAAGGTGAATTCTCAGTGTGGACAAGCGTTTGTCAGGCACTTCTGTTCACTTATTTAGCATTCAGCCCAACCACCTCCAGGCTTTACCTGCACTTTCCTGTCCCCCATCAGCAGCTCCAACATGAAGCTGGGCAGGAGCAGGTCTGAAAGGGAAGATGTTGGGGTGGCCCCTTGAAAGGGACTTTCAGCTCTGTCTTAGAACAGTGAACTCTAGCAAGGAGTTTCCCAGTTTTCTAGAAGAACCTCTGATGTCCTCCAAATTCTCCTGAGCTTCCTAAGTGAAACCTCAGGAAATCTGCTGACTTCTCCCTGTTTTCTTCTTGAGGTTGTTTATGTTTGTTGTCTGGTTGGTTTGTTTTGTTTTGTTTGTTTGGGTTTTTTTGTTTAGTTTTGGTTGTTCTTCTGTTTTCCCAGATCTCTTTGTGAGCTTCTGATTAATTCAGCTTCTGATTCCTTGGCAATAGCCTCTGGAGACAACGCTCAAGATTTCTACACTTGTGATCCATCTTCTTTTTGACTGTATAGCCCTCAGTGCTGGAATTGGGTAAGAAATGTTACAACAGATCCTAGTACTCTGTAGCAGGGATGTTAGGAAATAAAATATTGCACAGTGCTGCATGAAAAACTGTTTGATTAATTAAAGGCGTGGGTGGCTACACAATTGCATCAAATTATCCACGCGCCATGGCGAAATGCGAGATAAAGGCATTGATTTCTTATCCAAGGACACAGTCAAGGAGCCCATCTGAGCCTGCAGAGAGTTGCTGGCCTGAAGGTGAACAGGAGTATTTTCATGAAGAGGTTTTTCACAGAAATAGGAGATAACGGGTCACCTCCACCATGCTGTGCCTAGAAGGTGCTGCAATGCCCATGTGTGGGAAGCCTGGCCTCAGAGCAGTGCCCAGCACCCTTCCTCCAGGGCAGTATTTGGCCCTTTGAAGGCTGATGCAGTGCTCCTGCATGCTGAGCAAATACCCAGCCCTGAGCATCAGTACGAGGGAGCCAGTCCTCTCCCTTCTGGCATTTAGGCTCTGGCCTGATCCTCAAACCCACAACATCCTTTGAAAATCCTGAGCATGGCTTCCATCACCTAGGGGAACAGCCTGTGGCTGTTTCTGCCTGCCACTGAGGGTAAGAGCTTGAGGACTCACTGTTTGGTCTCCTTAGAGAAAAGGCTTATTCCACCTTTAAGTGATTGGGTAGCAATACAGTTACTTGTATTATGGTTTGTATTCTAGCCTTTCCTGCTGCTTAATTCGTGACTTGAACAGCAGGAAGTCAGTGTTTAGGAGCTATCAGCACACAGGGCTGTGCTGTGCGTTATAGGTTAAGGGCTCCCAGTAAAAACACACGTATCAAAACCACACACAAACTTGATTTTGCACAACCCTAACAGCAGTGACTCAGCTTGCCCCAAAGAAGAGATGGCTGAACGTGTTCCACCTGGCCCACAACCTTCACCCAAGGGTAAAATAGTAAGGCAAATGCATTACAATCAGGCCATGGGCAGCAGCTGTCTCAGATTATTTCAGTCTTGCCTTGGAGGTGAGGAAATCAAACAGGACTGAAAGTCCTGCCAAGGATGCCAGCAGCCAGATAAAGACAGGCAGGTGAAAAGTGAAGGTGCCCTGTGTCCTGCAGAGACTGTGACCAGTTGCTGTCTGAGGAGGCCCCAAGAATGAGAGAGAGCGGCTTGAAATTTCTTTTTTATTTATTTTTGGGTTTCTTTAGGGTTTTTTGCTTCTTTCTTTTATAGTGGTGCTTTCTTTTATAGTGGTGCTATAGTGGCACAGTGGTGCCCTCAGATACTGAGGTGTTTCACAGGAGATGAAGCACAACAAGAGAGCCTAGCTGGGAAAACATGGAGGACAAACTGCAGCTCTTGACTCTTTCACATCTTCAAGAGGAATGAGTAGAGCCTTCCTTCTGTTCCATTTGAAGTGAGGTGATGTGGGCCCAAAGAGCACACAGGTTAACCCTTGCATGCCTGGTTAGTCCAAGGTATCTGGAGTAGCTTTGACAAAGGTAAATCAAACCCAGCAAGGCTGCAAAAAAGGGTGCCTAAGACAGACACCTATACTGATCCAGGCAAATTCTTCCTATTTGTGCTGTGTTAGCTGGTTGTGAGCATCCCCACTGCAAGTGAGAGAAAAGCAATGGTGACTGGGGTGGCCAGACATGACAGGATGGGAGAAGTTCTGGGTGATGCTCCCAGAGCTGATCTGTGTTTCCAGGCAGCACTCTGCCCTTTTTTCCTTCCTAGATTAGAACAGGATGATCCCTCCAGTGCATTTATCCTTGTTTATACCAAGCGTGTCTATAAGGCAGAGCCGAAGCTCTGCCTTATAGATCTTCAGGCTTCCATGGCCTGGCAGCATGGCAACTTGCAGAGCTGCTGAAGGAGAGGAAAACAAAGAGTCCTGTTGGGTTTTCTCATAAAAATCAGAGGTATTTAGGAGGAATGAGCAGGCGCCATGTCATTCCTTGGGAACAGTGGAAGTGCTGGAAGCGAGATGCAGTTTGAGGGCAGTAGGGGAGAACCCAAGGCAGTGCCTGGGGTGTGCAGCACTTTAGTCTCCTCTATGTGCTGGTACTGTGCGGTGTTCACAGTAGGAACAAATTGCTGCTGAGGGATTACAGCTCTTCCCTATAGCCTGGAGCATAGGCTACCCAGCAGGAGCTTCTGACCTGGAAACTTTCTTTTGCTGGTAGGCCCATCGCAAGAACAGGAGAGATGTTTTGTTACCTTTTGTCTGGTGGCGCCAGCAGTTGAGCAGGAGTGGGAGGGCGGCTGCTGGCTTCTGTATCCATGCTATTCAGAGGTCCTACTTTATCCTGCTGAGTGAGGGACTCACAGGCTTGGTAGCACTCCTGGTATGGTGTATTTCACCTTTTGTTTCAGTGTAATTGGTCTGAAAGGGGAGAAAGGACATAGCATGTTTCACCTCAAGGGGAACTGCTAAAGATGCATTATGTTCCTGGAGCAAATGCAATTAGTACACTTGCCCTGATTCTCCCCAGCACAGATACTGGCAGCTCCAGCCATTGCCATTGGTCCTCACAGCCGAGGATGGGCAAGTGGCAGACCCTGCAGGTCAGGCTGCATTCAGGGTTCTGGCAGGTTGCAGATCATGGCTGCAGGGGCAGTACCACAGCTCCGGGTGCAGGTGTTCGAGCAAACAGAAAGGAACAAGCATGGTGCCAGCTGAGCAGAGCAGTGTGTGCACTCATCAGCTAGGATTTCTCACTCCTTGCAGCGCATGGGTTCAACGCAAGTGTGTTTACTTTCCCTGCAGCCTCTCAGGAGGCTCCAGAAGGGTGGGCAAGCCCAAGCTGCCAGGGAAGCCTGGTGGCAGCACTGTGGGCTTGTGGCTGGCAGGGTGGACCTGGCAGTTTGCTGGGCACAGGAGAGCACAGCACATTGTTTGCTCATGGCTGAACTTTTGCAAGACGCATGTGAACATCCTTCTATTCATAGCCACAAGTGAGATGGGCAAAACCCTTCTGGGCTGCTCTGCTTGCAGAGATGCTGCAAGGGTTGTGTGAGTCACCTGGAGAGCACAGGGCACAACCAAGTTCAGAGAAAGTCTGTATGTATTTCATCCCATTCTCAAGAGTCGCTCTCAGGGCCACATTTTGACATGGGGATGGTTATTCTGAAAGTATTTGGTCTCAGAGCACCTCAGGGTGTCAACCACACGTGGCTCAGGGCTTTCCCTGGGGACCTTTGGTGACAAGCCCCTTCCTTGCAGCTGTGCAAGATCAGTCCTGTGATCACCCCACTGCTGATGAGGAGCTCATAGCCTGCCCCATCCTCTACCAGTGCCATGGGCTGCCAATATAAAAGACTTAATTTTAACTTTGACCCGTCAGGCAGAGCAAAGGAGGCTCACACTAGAGCTTTTCCCAGCGTGACCGGGGGAGGAAAAAAACCTGCTTTTTGAGTTGGCTGGGGGCTTTTCCCACCTAAGCAGAGAGCCTGTCCCCCCACACCCAGCTCTTCTGTGTGGAGGAGCTGGGCTGTGCCCTGATGCTGTAGGCAGGTAACTGTCACAGAGTAGATAGACGTGAAACTACTCAGCTGCTTCTGCCTCACCCAGGGCCAGAAGGGTTTTTTGAAAACAAAAATAAAGGGAAAAATACAGTCTCCACCCTTCCACCTATTTTGGTCGGTAAATCAAATAAAACAATCTCAGAGCTGGCACCACAGGAGGAGTGAATGCCAGCTCCCAGCCTCTCACATGAGGTGTCGAAATGAAAGGAGATGAACAAACAACCCCCAGGTGCCTGGGGGCCACAAACTGGTTTTAAGATGCTGATGGGTTGTTTTTCTTGTGTGGTGGTGGGAGCAGCCCCCCACAACCACTCCATCACTGGGCAACTGCCCCTTATAGCACTTAGTTACCCCTGGGCCATGGACACATGTTGATTTGGCTCCATGAGAAAGTCTTCATGCAGAAAAGTATGTGACCACAGATGGTTTTCATGGGCATCCTGGCATGGGGCAATGCAGCCAGTGACTAACAACATGGTGAAAGGCTCATCAGGCTTGGCCATCACCTCAGATGTGCCCACAGTTGAAGGGAGCCTTGGAAGGATAAGCCTGGTGCCAAGGTGCCCCTCAGCAGCTGGAGCCTCTGCCCTAGATGGGCACACTTGGCCCATGGATGTTTGATTACTGTGACTAATACAGGGGTTTCTTTTCAGTGGTTTTCCAGCCAAAATTCCCCTTCTTACAGCTATGCACACTCAGAGGTGGCTCTGGGTTTGCCATGAACAGACCTTGTCAAGGGTGCAATAAAGATTTTTGCAAAATTTGTCAGGGGGTCCACATTTTCCCCTATATGAGGGGGAACATAAGACAGCTTCTTCTTCACCTTTGCTGTGGTCCAGCTACAGCACTGTGAGGAGTTGGAAGATGCTTTGCAGAGCATTCACAATCTTATTCACAGCTTCTGCCTCAATGCAGTCAAATCAACCACTCTCATTGCTTGCACTGGGGATGCCCAAGGCGCATTGGTGGCAAGTGGTATCCTCATACCTCACCAAAAAAGCAGGGACCAGCCTTTAACCTGATGCTTTCAACCAACATCGGATGCCGAAGCACTGCAAGGATGGGATGGTGACGCTGGGTTGCACTGGGATATCAGCCACACTCCTGGCACTGGCAGCAGCAGACTGGCCAGTTTTTTCCTGGTATCTTTCCCTGTGTGCCTCAGCTGTTGGGCTCACATACGAGGCCATGTGGGAGCTGCTTATCGGCTCAGCCCATCATGGCAGCAGACTGATGGTGCTGCTGCCATCTCTGCTCTTAATCTCCAGTTATTACAAATAAAGGAGGGGTAGAAGCTAAACTGAGCTCATAGTAATTCTCTGTGCCCTGCCCTGCTCAACCTCAGGAAATACCTACTAGAATTGCCAATCTCGTTATCCAAACCATCCCTGTGAATGATCATTAGCTGCCTTGCTCCTTTTCCAAGCTCATCCACTCACCAGCCTGGCTCTGATTGCCCACAGGGCCCCCATGGTGCCAAGGCACTGTGGCCACCTGCACCTGGGCTCTCCTGCTGCAGCCCTGTGTGCTGCCCGTAGACCACGGCTGAACCCCCTCCCCTGAACTTCACCAGTGGTTTCACCCAGAAACAAGGTGAGGGTGGCCAGGCAGCTCTGAGAGTCACCTGTTTTCCTTTGTCAAGTTCCTGTAGTGTGCTGGACCTATTTTTGGTGGGGTTGGATGGTGGCCAAGATGTTGCGATATGTTGACATTTACGATTTTTTTTTTCTTTTTTTTTTCTTTTTTGTCCATAACAAAGTTTTGCTAAATGAGAAGGAAACAAACTTGGTGCCAACTTTCACCATGTGTTTAAAACAAGATAAAAGTGATTCTGGCTGGGCTGTGGTATCCACTAGACCTGTGGAGACAGAAGTTTCCACTAGGGAGAATGCATGGGTGACCCACTACACTGTGCTCCCCCTGTTGCGCTCAATGGCATCTATTGGGCCTGTCCATGTGGACTCCAGGCCCAAACTGAAGACAGGGCTGTGCTTGGGGTGAACAATAGTGCAAGATCTGGCCTTATGCGCAGCTGAACTCCATTGGTTCTGGTGCTGTCACTGGCACCAAGACATCCTATACATGGGACCTGGGTCCCTGCAGAGGAAATGGAGTGATGGGAGGAGAAGCCCACACGTATATGTGCCCATCCACTCCTGGCAAAGAGCACAATGTCGTGGGACCTGGCCAGGGTCATACCCCAATACAGAGACAAGCAGAAACATTTCCCGCAGGAAAAGGTGGCTCTTACAGTGGGGTGTGGACATAGGAGCAGTCGTGGAAACAAAAGACATACATACTTCTTTCCTTTTTTAATATAGTTCTTCCCCAAAGCAGGACTAGCCCATTTTTATCTCACTGCCAGCTATTTTGTTCTTTTTTCCCCAGGCTGGGCAAGGGTGTGGACAGGAGGAAACAACTTTTTTTTAATGACAGTTTTTCGTGGGAAGATGTTCCGCTGCCTGAGTGCTCAGCTTGGCTCTGCCCAGGTTTAAGCAGGAGGGTTGAGCAGTGCTCAGTGCAAACTCCATCTCCTTTACTCACATCTTCTCCCTGTCCAAGTTGCTGTAGCAAGGGTGATCAAAGCTGCTGTACTTTGAGATGTCAGTCTAGAGGCTGGGAAATAAAGGTGACATATAAAGGGGTCCAAGTGCACTAAATTTTGTTAGTTTATCATGCCCCACCTGGGAAATAATAGTGAGTAGTCATCTTTCAGTGGAGTTGTTGGAGACTGACTTGTCCCCATGGCCCTAAGCCTCCACAAGAAGACTGGTAAGGTTCGGTTGCTTAAAATTAATGCCTCAAAATGTCTCCCAGGCTAATACCTACGGAATGTCCAGGTTTCATGAGGCTGTAGCCACCGGATGTAAAGAGCTTTAGGTATTTCAGTCTTGATTATAGATTCAGGAATCTGCAAATACCCACAAGTCTTACTTTCAGGTGAGGTTTCAGGAGTGAACTTTTGGCTGGAGGGAAGCTTTCAGCAGCCACTTGCAGTAAGGCATTTACAGCCCAAAGGGGCTCAGCCTCAGAATTTCTGCTGGCGTCTGTTGGAGGTTTCTTTTCTTATCCAAGGTGTTTTCTGTGCACCTACCCTCTGCAAGAGGCATCATGTGCCTTGCTGGGCTACCATGACCCCTGCTAGTCACTGCTCCCCACAATGATTCATCTTCTCCCTAATGAAGGCATCATTTCATTGGTACTGTCCTGAAATATTACTGACTTCCCTATGCTAAGACATGCCTGTGGCACAGAGCAGGCTCCTCCAGTGCCCCCACAACCTGCAGCCCCTTGTGCAAGGGGCAAATAAACTTGGTTTGGGCCCACTTGAACATCAAAACAAAAGCAAAGTACCTTGCTAGTAAAGATCCTCTGGTACTGAGTAACACCATGCAGGGCTTCGCTTTCAAAACCACATCCACACCCAAACACACACACAGAGTCACATCAGTTGTTGTTTTAAATACTTTTGAATTCCATTTTTTTTTTCTTATGAGTTATTTTTCTTGTTGTTTATGAGTTTCTTTTCTTGTTGACTGTCATAAATCAACGCTGCTAATCCCACTCTACATATATTATTATTGGTAGGGGCACGGCAGAGTGAACAAGGAACTAAGGCACAATTCAACCATCTCCATCTCCAAACAGCTCCTACTGCTGGTGATAGAACTGGGGAATGCACAACAAATGGCCAACACCTAATGGACTACTGTGCCTCTCCATGGTGGCCAAGCCTTGGCTAGGGGAGCTCAGAGCTGGCCTGGGAGCCCTGAAGTGTGATCTGAAATGCACACCAGCTTTGTGCTCAGTAGCGTGACTGCAGGCAATGGCTTCCCTGGGGACCTGCTTCATGCTGGGAATTTGGGTAGTGGCAATTATCAGACTGGCAGGGCAAGAAAGGAATAGTAATGTGAACCATTGTAGCAGGAAGCAAAAATGTAAGTGCACCAGGTTGTCCCTGGGGCATATTTGACCAAGGAGGAGTGTATGCTTTCAGTACTGTCAGCTTTCTTTTTCCAGGGATGCAGGTGCCCTGCAGGCGGTCTGGGTGTGACACTGACAGCTCTGGCACATGCCAGACACCTGCATCAAATCTAAGAGCTAAAATTTGTTTCTCAAAGGCCAAGTCACCTTGGTGGCAACACATCCCACTTGGATACAAAAGAGACCCAGAAACCTACATTGTATTTTGGTGTCTCAAAGAGCTCTGTGACTTGCTCCTGTGAGGCCACAGTGGGCCAATAAACTTGGCACCCACCTCTGCTGCTGCAGCAGAAATACAAATCCACTTCTCAGCTAGACTTTGCCAGAGCAGAGAGCTGAAAAAACAAACAAACTGGAAAAGTGCCTTTGACTCATTGCATTTGTTTCCTGGGTTCAGCCTGACACAGGCCATCAGCAGGTCTTGTCAGCAGAGCAGCGCAGTGAACAGCACAGTCTACGCAGCCCAGAGTCTTTTCCCCTCTTGGGGATTCAGGGGTCATGTTTGCAACTGAATCCAAAAATGTTGCATCCTTCTGAGGCTGCTCCATGGTTCTGCACCAAAGGTGTTTCACCCAAAGTGTCTGTCAGCCTGTAAATCCCAGCAGAGCACACACCCCGGCACCTCCCTCCTCTGGCTCACCAAACTGCCTAAAGCATGACAATGGTATGTGAGTTACTGCATGGCTGGACACAGAGCAATGGAGACGGACAGGCAGCCAAAAGCACATACACATTTAACCCTGTCCACACTGGTGTCTCTGACACATCTCAAGCATGGGAGCAGGGTCTGGGGCAGGAAACCCCAAAGAGATAGGTACCATCATGAGGCAGACCCCAAATTTCCATCTCTCCTTCTAACATTTAACTGAAGAAAGACAAAGACAGGCCCAGATGTGTTTAGTTTATTTCCCCTGGATTTAGACACAGCTCTGGCTAACCACCACAGCAGCAAACAAACTACAACCTGTGCCAGCTTCCCCATCTTCTCACAGGAGGACCAGCTGGTGGGATCTCTGGAGCCCCAGGAGGGCTGGGGCTGCTCTGAGGGGGCAGCTCTGCAGGGTGCACTTGGGCAGATGTGGTTGTTGGGGGATGGCAGCACAGACCCACACAGAAGGTGCAGCATGTAAAAGTCAAGCCTTGAATCCAATAGCATAGTGCAGATGGAGGGACAATGAAATGGATGTCAGCTCTCCAAACTGACAGCTGCCCTCCCCTTCTTTGCCCCAGCTTTTCCCCTCACTATTTTGAAAAGGAGGAGGCATTTACAGAACAGGCTGTTAAGCAGGGAAGGGGCTCTGAAGGCAGAGATCTGTGAGCAGTTCTTTGAGGAACCAGCAAGAGGAATCCTTTCAACAGTCATCTACGATGAAGGGAGACAACCTCAAAGAAACAAGCCATACTGGGGGCTCAGAAACACCCATAGCATTCTCTTCTGCAGATTCAGCATTGGATGAGGTGCAGCAAACGACTCTTCCAGCATTTTCTAGGTGGTAATGGTGCCCTCTTCATAGTTTGGGCATTAGTTTTTCCAGATGCACTGAGTTCCCCTCTGTCTTGCCCAGGACCAGCTTTTGAGAAGGTCTCTACAGAAGGACCATCCTTGTTTGCAGCCTTTGCAGCCAGTCACCACATGGGAAGAGGGTGCTTCTGAGCCTGGAAGGTTTGGATAGGCACAGGCTGCAGGAGCAAAGAGAAAAGAGAATTCTCTATTGCAGATTTTAAGTCCTGGGAATGCCAAAGCTGGCAGAGGGAAGCAGAAAAGGACTCTGAAAATGCAGCAGGGAGCTCAAGGATGAGAATTCCAGCAAATATCCATGCAGTGTTTTCCGAAGAGATTGCAGCCTTGCAGTAAATTCAGAAGTAAAGACTGCTGCAACCTTCCTTTTAGGAACTGCATTCTAGCAGCAGAAGCAGCTGTTGGATCAAAATAAAAGCTGTCCCTGTGTCTGGGACATGAGCAATTCTGTGACTCAGTGCCTGTTCTGATTGAGATAGAGGCTGCTCTGATCCCGCACATGAGTAAATTTAATGGTTAGAGGGGGATGACTTACTGGCTTAGCAGTACATAACTTGCCTAGCAAATATCTTGTGATAGGCAATAAGTGCTTTCATTACAACTACTCTGAGTAGATGCTACCAGCCCATGAACATCTGCTGCTTCTGCACGGGCAGGATGGGAGGATGCAGGCAGGACATCCAGAGTACAGAGCTGCACTGTGATCATCCAACACCACGGCACTATAACTTCCTAAGCCTTTCAGCTGCTTTCCAACATGACCTGGAAATTATGGAGTTTACTATGAACTTTAGGGTTTATCAGCAGCAGACTGGTCTGGAAGTTCAAAGAATGTGGTGTGAAGCAGCTTCCTTCATGCTTCCCAGGCCATTAGCAAGGAAAGGGACTCAACATGAGTGACAGATCCTATTTCACCAGAATCAGCTGCAAATCACGTTCTTTCATGCCTGTGCACGGCTCATGCTTCTGCTCAGAAGTTGATTTCTGGAAGTTCTGCTCAGAATTAATGCCCAAACACCAGCTTTGCATGGATACAGAGGTATATGCATTTTGCCAGGACTTAGGTTTTCCTTTGTTTTTTCCCCTAAAAAGCATATTTCAAATGGTGAAGGACAGCCTTTACTGACTTGTGCTCCAGTTTGCCCCATGGCAGCATTTCCCAGGTCTTCAGCCAGCACTTACCAGGAGCAGGAAGATGGGTCCATTAGCACACCTGAGACATTTCTCTAGCAGATACTAAAGAGAAGTAGCTATTTTTCATTGAGGGAGAAAAAAAATAGGTCCTGTAAGGGGTACTGTGGGCCTGAACGAGTTCTGAGAAGTGCTAGAGAAGATCAGGGATTTCTGGAGGCAGAGTCAGCCCCACTAGGAGCTGCTGGCACAGGGATGAGGGTCCTAGAAAAAGCTGTGCTAAACACAGAGGAGGCACTCCTGAAACTCCACAATCATATTGACCTGTTAATTTATACAGCATCTCTGTACAAAAATAGAAGGGTTCTAATAAGATTAACAATATTAAATAAATATTTAATAGAAAAAGTCTTTGGCCTAGTTCATAGCTCATCCTTTGGGTTGATGTTCATTTCACTGGGTCCTAGATGTTCCTGGTCCAACATTGCAATGACTTCATCTGCCTGGATTCGCTCCTGCAAGAGGGAAAGGGAAGAAATGGTAACAGCAGAGCTTCAGTGCCTGCTCTCAGCTAATTCAGCATGGCTCAGCCTGCTGGGAGGACACACAGCAAGGATTTCACCCCAGAATCAGCAGTGTAGTTGAGAGGATGGGGGATAGCTTGGGACTTGAGCTGGGTATTTATTGGGAAAAATTAATCAAATCTATTTCCAACTCAATACCTAATTCGTTCCTCCCTCCAGGGCTGCAGTGGTTGGGGCAGAGCTGATGTACTGCAATTTCCTTATCAGACTTCACTAGCAGCCACTGGTATAGCATACCCTCCTCCTGTCCCCCCTGTGTGATGTTGATTTCCAGCTCCCTGGGCAGGGCTGATCTCCTACCATACAGACACCAAGCACAGAGGAATTTCCACTAGTGCAAAAAAGCTGAGAGGCATCAAAGTACATGGTTGAAAATAAGCTTTCCCCAAAATCTCACAGTCCACCTGCATCACAAGGCAAAGGCATGAGGGTTTTTCACTCTCCCTGCATTAATTTTGCTTGCTCTTGTCTCTTTTATTCTTTGAGCCCAAAACTGCTACCACAAGGAGGCAGGGGCTGATACAGCAGCCTTTTAAAACAGAATCTGGAGAGTGCCTGGCGATAGGCATCACAGCCCAGATCTTCCAAGGCATCCTGGGTGCCCAGACCCATGGACTTCAGGTTGCCAAAACGTCTTTGAGGACTTAGCAGCAGCCACATACCACTGAGCTGTGGATGGCTCTGGAGGAGTTCCCCGTGCATAAGGCTGTTGCCACTAGGTGTCAGAAATGGCCAGCCCAGCCCTGCACGGAGCCCTTCCACACCTCAGCACCCCAGCCAGCACTGCATCCCATGGGTCCAGGGCTAGGGGTGCCCAGGAGCATGATTGGCAGGAAAAAACAGTCCCAGGACCACCTGCTCATATCGTGGGAATGCTGCTATGGGGGATGTAATGGGACACCATTACAAATGTGCTGGGACTAGAGAATAAGATGGTCCTGGTCCCTGTGGGATGCTGGGAACCCCTCTACTCCCCTCACATCTCGATGGAGGGACTCACCAGCTCTCTGTAAAGAGGGTCCAGGGTGAACCAGAGAGCTACAGCACACCGCTGGCCTTTGGTGACTGCCTTCACCCCGTGGGGGTTTTCGCCGCCTGACGAGAAGCTGATCATTCGCCCACACTTGGGCTTAATGGAGGCCTGTGGGGAGACAGGCAAAACGAGGTTAGAAAGGAGCAGCATGGCTGCACACACTGCCTGTGGCTAGGCTCACCATGGTCCAGTGCCTGCGACCTTACTGGTCATCTCTATTGCCCCAGGGGTGGTGACCTGCTCTGGAGGACATGTAGAGCTCTGGGCATGGTTGAAAAAATGTGTGGGGTGAATAGGGAGGTATGAAGCTTGGTCATGCTGTGCAGGCATCATATGGAAAGGACATGGAGTCCTTACAAAGCCTGCAGGTGACCACCTAGAGCAACATGGGGCCATACTCCAGGAAGGTTCAGGCTTAGCCACGCATGGCTGTGCAATGCCTCTTTCTTCTCTTTCCAGAGTCCACAAGAGGTATCCTGCAGGACCTCAGGGGAGGAAATGCCAAACAAATCAACCCTCAGGCACTTAGGTAAACACAATCTACCCTCTAGCACCTACTGGACTCCAGAGGCCCCATATAGTGCTCAGACCTCTGTCCAACCACAGAGGGGGTGCCCAGCTTCCACAGTAGCCCTATGCAGAGGTGGGGCGCTTGAGCCTGAGCCACATTCCTATTAGGGTCTTATGTCCACCACCATGACCGACTTCAGAACAAGAGACCCAAGTCAGGCACTGCATCCATATGGTGGCGTCAGTTCATATTTGGCCACGAGATGGAGTGGGAGTTCAGCAGTCCTCCAGGCATGGATGACTACCAGCCATCCCTCTGCCTGCGCTGGAAAGGTGAGAGCCCCTGATCTGCAGGTTTCCTGCTTGGCACAGGAAACCTCTAGAAAGGGAACAGAAGGTCTGTGCACCTCTGACAGCAGGATTTTGTATGGGCTGTTTGCAAGACAGGAGCCACAGGCTGCCTGGGGAAGCCCAGAGCTCCCGAGCATGGGCTGCCTAGGAACAGCATTTGGTCCACAGCAGCTCCTTACCGTCACAGTTTTGGCATCCATCTCGGTGAAAATGAACTCACCACCTTCAAAGTCCGCGTTCATGTACAGGAGGGCACTGGGGAAGGAAGCAGGAGAGCCCTGTGACAGAAGCAGTGGGGAGGGCTCAAGGCTGATCCCTGCCTGCAGGACAGGTCCCACATTGCTCCACCAAGACATAGGTGAAGGTCACCCAAGCTACTCTGATTTCAGAGCCACAGCTGAGAACCAGCAGATCTTTCCTCGGCTAGGGAACAATTCTCAAAGTGTCCCCTGGGTCCCACCAGTTTTCACCCTCCTGTTTTGCACCAAGAACACCTGACCGAGTCACAGTCCTGTGGGCCACAGCTGGGATCTCCTGACCCTAAAATATCATAGAGCCATTATAATTAAACCATGGCTTCAAGCTTAGCCACATTGCTTTCTGGCACCAGAAACCACCTGCTGAATCTCACTTCTGCCATGGCTGAGATGTACCAGCTTTAGGTCTGTGAAGTAAGATGCCCTGCCTTGGGGAGGGTTCCTGGGTGCCCTAGAGAACAGATCTCCCTCCCTTCCTTCCTACCTGTAATCCCGAAAGGTGTAGGCAGGAGGCTCCTTCCAGCACTCATTAGCTTCAGGGTCCAAAAGACAGTTGTCAGCATGGATGGGGTGGCTCAGGTCATTCCTCCTCTCCTGCTGGCCTAGGCAGGACCATGTGGAGGAAGGGGAAAGGGGAAAGGGTGGATGAGATGGAAATGCCATGCTCTGTGAGGTCCATCATGGAGTGGGAGCCTGGCTCAACCCCACACCAGGTGGTGTTCACAAGTGAGAGGAGAAAAGCAAAGGCTGGGGAGAAAAGGCAACATCTGAGAACTCAGATCTGCACAGCTCTGCTTGTTCCTTACCACAGGGAAGTGAAATGGAGAACTGTGGGTGGGATGGAAAGGAGAAGGGGCAGTGAGAGGAGGCAAGAGAAGAGGGAGGAGAAAATAGGAAGGGTTGTACACATGAAAACCAAGACATATTCCAGAAATCAGCTTATTTGGGACAGCTGTGCCTACCCTTTGCTGTGGTGAGGACAGTGACTTTGCCCAGCCCTTGGCCACCAGTTTAAGCATCACACAAAGCACAGTTAATCTCCTTACTCATAAATTGCCCATGGAGGGCTGAACTCCTCCTGTTCCCCCAGCCCTGCCCTGCCACTGGCCCCTTGAGCCCTCACCAGAGAGGGCGGTGCGGCACACCAGGTGTGTGTAGGAGAAATAGAGAGTGGAGTTCAGCATGAAGTAGGACTCGACGATCCTGCGAGCCTTCTCACTGATGTCATAGAAAAGCCGTGCACTCTTCAGCGGGACGCGGCCCTCGTAGCCATACTGGGCAAGGAGAAGGGGCAAAAGAGGTCAGTGTCATGTGCCCACCAGGAGGGAGGACATGGGAGAGGAGGAGGAGGGAGCTCTACCTTGAGGGCTTTGAGGACAGTAGCTCCTTCAAATCTCTCATTTGGGGTGTGGGGGGAAGTTTTACCCCTGTAACCATCTCCAGCCAACATGATCCCCTGAAAGACATGAATATACAGATGAGAGGTCAACTGGTTCATGAGAAGAGGGGGAGCTGCAATGGAAGTACCTGGCACCTTCTTCCCTAAATTCCCCTGCATTCACTGGGACAGGTGAGTTGGGTGGGAAGGTGCTGCAGCTCTCTATGAACATGAATGCTGGCTATCAGCCACCCACCTCCTGACTGGGGATGTTCAGCCACCCTAAGTCCCTTCCCAGGCTCAATTAATGGTGAATGAGGATGCTCAACCAGACTTGTGGATGACCATCCCCTGGGGTTGTGTATAACATGGGGCAAAGAGTTCTGTCTACACAGTCTCTGTCCTGCAGCATGTGTCTAGGGACAGCCTGAGATGGGCAGAAGCTCCTGTGCTGCAGTTATGGGTGTGCTATGGGGATAAGTATCTGCCTGCTCTCTACAGGTATCCTGGCATCACTTGCAACACTCAAGAGCAAGGCGAACCCAGAACCTCCCCAGGGGCTGATCACACACACATTCAGCTGTCACAAGCCTGATGCTGGGGAGAGCATCAGGTGCTCAACCCAGGTGGCAGCCGTGTCCCCGCAGGGGCATTGCCAACTCACACTGGCCACCCTGTGCAGCTCTCGGCATTGCTCCTCCGAGATGACGTTGTCCAGTAGGACGCGCTGGGTGCCATTCAGCTGCTGTGAGTTGTAGACAAACTTCACGTCACTGTAGAGAAGTGGACCCCCTGGTGAGAGACACAAAATGACCCTGCTGAACATGCCCTGGCCTTGTTGATATCTTGTCCCATGGCTGAGGGCCAGCTGAAGTCACCCAGGTGTGCAGCCAGGGATAGAGTTTTACAGCAGAGAGCGAAAGTTTGGCCTCCCATCAGCAATAAAAGAAACAGAAGCAATGGGAACAAGTGGAGATGAAATCAATTTGCTGCAAGATAATCAGCATTTTCCACCTTCTCATCAGCTGCCTTGCAAAACACAGGGAACACAGCCTGAAAATGCCAAAAGCTGATGGGACACAAATAGAGACATGGACAAAAATCCCATTTTCTTTTTGAATGGTTTCAGTTTTCTTTGTAAACAAAAACATTCTGCAAATAAACCAGAATAAAAGCATAGGAAAAAACCAGAAAGAAGCACTCTGAAATTACTTAGTTATAGAAGGTGAACAGGACAACAAATAGAATTCAACCAGCTCTTGGCTTATGCAAGCTGTTTGGGATCTTCCTGTGATATTTGCCTATTTTATGTATGGCTAGAGAAGGGATAACAATACTCTGAACAAAACACTGAGCAGTTGAAGACAACTTGGGCTGGAGAAAGCTGTGAAATTCTTCAAAAAACACAACCGTCTATTGCATTACAGGGAGTTTTAATTGCCTGCTGTTGTGGAGCTGGCTCACTGGAGACACAAAACACCTCTTGGCTTCAGATCCTATTGTTTTGCAGTAAAAAGCCTGCTTCAGTGCTTGGCTACAACACTGTTATTCAAAATTGTCATGGGGAAAAACCTTGTCTTTAGTAGATGTTATGGTATTTTCGGCGGTTTCCGAAAATGTGCTGAATTCAGTTGAAATGTCTGCCGACAGACTTAAAAACAAGTGATTTGATGTAAGCCAAGACTTGAAATCATCAATGAGTCTGCAAAGGGAAATCGTTGCTGATATGGTGTGATCCAGCATGTTTAGCACAGCATCGGGACCTGATGCTTCCAGCATTCATCCTCCTGCAATCTGGACAACAGGGAACAGGTTGGTCTTACAAGCACCTGGAGGCAAGACTACTGTTTGCTGGTGCCACTTTCCCCACAGTGAGGAAGACCCAACCTCCCACCTTCACATCTCAGGGCTCTGTACTGAGCAGCTGAGCAGCTGGGAAAATCAAGTCCAAGAGCAGAGAAGTGCTGGTAGGATCCACAGACCCAGAAATGCTGTGGCAGCACAGAAGTCTTCTCTGTGTCTTGAACAAATCTTCAACCCCCTCAAAGAGGAGTGGCCCTCATTGCTGAGTGGCCAGCCTTTGCAGTATGCAGTCTCTAGCAACAGGCAAAAATCTGATTTTGTTGAAACAACTTCATCAGACTTACCCTCCTTCAACTCTCGATCCAGCTTTGGCTCGGGTTTCTTTGGTAGGGACAGCCGGGGCCCATCCTCTGGTTCAGTGCTGATACTTGATGGGACACTGAGGAGCAAGAGAGAAGAGGAAGATCATGACTTTGGCCATGGGTCTCCAGTTCTTGGACTTGCACTTTTGCACCCTTTGGAAACTAATGCATGAAAAAAACAGGCAAATCAGTACTTTGTACAAATGCCACAACCATACAAGTTCAAGCCCTCACCCTGTCCTGTAACAAGTATTGCTTTTCTGGTAATGGGAACAGTTTCCACCAGCAAAGCAGAGACACCAACCTCCAGACCATTGCTAGTTTTGAGGCACTCAGCTAAAATAAGATCCTTGTGGGAATGTTTGCAATGGCAAGGGGTGAAGGGCCCTAATTCAACTGTGATTGTGTGCTGGGGTGGATGGGCAGGACCCCCCAAGTGGCAGGCTGGTACCCCATCCACGGCCACATCCCTTTCACCCCACTCTGTGGAATGGTGAAGCCGTGGGCTCTGCTGGAGCAGCTGGTGGCTCACCTGTGCTCATCCTGACGGGCTCCATACCTGTTCCAGTAGTTCTGTGGGAAAAGAGAGAGGTCAAGCTTCTTAATTTAATACTCCAGTCAAATCTATGGAGCTATCTGCTCTACCTTGCACCTGGGAACATCAGTCAGCCTCTCTGGATCCATCCCACATAACTTTGGGCAATTCACTGAGGTCACCAGATTGAAAATGTAACCGCAAACCAAACTGGCATAGTAAGACAAGCTCAGAGGGAGCCTAGCTTGCCCAGCCTTCTCTGTCTCACCCCACCACCATGGCAATGGCTGAGACACAGCCAGACACCGTGGCAGGAGAGCTGGACTAAGCTGCATCTGCATCTTCTTCACTCTGGGAACAGCTGCCATCCTTGCTTTGCCATGACCATTTTCCCATAGGGAACAGAGCAGGCCAAGGCTCAGCTCCTGAGTCACCTACATGGGACTGCCTTTATAGAAGAGGAGAGGAGGAAGCTGGTCCTGTAGCTGTGACCTCCTAAAGATCCTGGCCACAGAACACCCAGGCATTACCGGCTCCATGTAGGCGTATCCAAGGCCAGCTGCAGCCACCTGCAAGAGGTGAGACTCCAGCTTATGACGCTGCAGGAATGTTTTTGCTTCCTGAAAAGAAAAGGAAAAGGGGAGGAGTTGCACATGCAGTTTTCACAAGACATAGGCAATGCACCTCTGCTTCAGAGGGGTTTGGTTTTCAGGCCACACTGCAGACTCCTATGGGGTAAGGGACACTTGGAGCAACCCCGGGCACAGGGCTGAGCTGCTCAGTACATTACAGAAAGGATATTCAGCAACTCATTTGAGAAGTCTGAATCCCCATAATACATGCCCACAGCTACTAGAGAGTGCTGAGCACCTTGGAGAGCATCCAAATACTCAGGCAAAAGGCTGGCCAGAAAAGCCCCTGCAGAACAGGGTCAGGTTCAGGCTGGCAGGGCAGGGACCCCAGCTGGGCTGTGCCTTGGTTCCCCATGTGCAATGTAGAGCCCAGAGCCTGGCTGTGGGTGGGCTACAGCAGCACAGCCTGGGATGCACTCAGGGCACGTGGATGGGGACCACAAAGCACAGCCAGTTGGAAATCGTCCATCAGAGGGCTTTATTTTGAATGAAAAATTTGTAAACAAAACACTGGAGTTTCTCCGAGAAAATTACTTTGCAAAGCAAAATTCAGATTTTTATTTTTTTTTTTACAGAAAGCTTCAAAACACTGGAAATAATTAAATGTTTTTGTCACTGTCAGGTTTTATTCCTAGTTTCATTTTGTGAAGAAAACCAATAATTATTCTTGTTTTTCTTTTTATCATTTCCTTTTTCTTTTTACCAAATTAACCTTGATTTGCCTGGAAATGAAAGAATTTCCAAAGGAATGGAAAAAACAATTCCTGCCTACCCTTTACTTATGGTGCAAGGGGAATGAGCCTCAGCAGGGTTGTAATGGGATGGCAGAAACTTCTGCATCGTGAGAAAGGTAGCCCCATGGCCACAGATAAAGGCTGCCCAGACCGGAGAGGAAGCCTGTCCTGCTGGGTAACAACACACAGTGTTTGATTGTTTGACCCCAGCCTAACCCTTTGATAGCAAAGCTACTCCCTGCAGAACAGGCTGAGCCCTGAACTCCAAGCTAAAGGACTTGAGAGTAATGCTGACATCCCAGCCTCTCCTTGGGAAAATATTTCTCAGCCCTCTCTTAACAGAGGTTGCCCTTTGCTCAGTGCCGCACTGCATTCCTCCTCCATGTCTCCTCCAGAGCACTGGACAAGATGAGGGTTGGCATTATTGAGGCACTTGGTCGTTGTCCTTCCTGCCCTTGCTCAGGACTTGCTAAGCTGAAGTCCCCATTTAAAGAAGATCCTGCCCATCAGCTTCTCCCACACACCAGTGACTCTGGACTTGCACCCTGACAATTAGCATCACCAGGAGCCCAGCACTTCCAACTCTGTTTTCAAGGTGGTCCCACTACAGGAAAGCTGCCAAGCTGCTTTTATTTCCAGCTGATGCTTTTATTAAAACCTCCCATGAAGAGCTGTTAGGTGTCACTCACTCTCACCTTTCTGGGTTTGATGGTACCTGGATCCACTACATCCTCCAAGAGGCCCTCATAATAAGCTGCATTCTCCAAGACATCTTCATCATCGGGGTGGAAGAGGAGGTAGGATTTGGCACACTCCAGGGCTTTTACGTGGTCACCAACTGGGAAGCAATACAACAGTTGTCAGGGGGGGCAAAGGGGGGACACAGCCCCACTGGTGGTGCTGGGGGCTCACACAGAGCACAGCAGGGCAGAGCCAAAGAGGGGAGTCTGCAGGGAGGGAGGGCACAGCCTGAGCTCTCCACCAGCTGAAAGGGCAGCTCAGCACTCTACAGAGCTCTTTGGAGGCAACCTTGTCTTAACTGCTCCATTTAACCATCAAGGAAACTGAGGTACAAAGACTTCTCTGCCATGGGTATCCAAACTGGATCCAACTGGATGGTCAGGATGTGGATACTGTCTGGCATCAAACTGCCTCTCATCTGTGTGGCATCCCTCAGGACTCAGGGGGGTTTTACCCACCACATTAAACCTCTAACTGGGCAGGGGAAATAAAAAGCCTGTACACCACACACAGAACGCAGCTGACTCCTACTGCTTTCTTCCCATTGTGTTGATGAATGAAGAACCTTTATGTCTGAGTAGCAATTTTGACCCTCACACATTCTTCCCTTTTCAGGAAAGAGCTGTTAGCACAAGCCTGAGAGAGCAGAGTTCTGCCTGCATTTTCTTTTATGTAACAGAACACAATAAAATGGCACATAGAACCACACAATTGGCAGCACTTTACAGCACTGCCAACTCCTGACATTTTGCCATGCTGCCAACTCCTGCAACTTTACTCTCAATCTTAAAATACTTGTTAATTGGCAAAAATTGGACTCTTGGGATAAGCTTGGGGTAATTCATATATCTGTTGTATATTAACTTTGAAAATGTATCAGTTCATTTCAGAAAATGTGGAACATATTAATCCCTAAAACTTTTTATTGAAAGAACAGTAATGTTTAATCTAAAGGTTGGGCTTTTAAAATCTGACTGATGATCCAAAACACCTTTCCAAAACTACTTGATTGCATTTCAGTCAACCTGACTTTTGAAGAGACAATGTCCCATGCCCTTTGCTTCCCAACTCTTTCAGATCATGCCACTGCATCCCTGTAGCACAGACATCAGGAATAAATAGTTTTACTTCCACATGAAATAATTCAACTTGTACAAAATGAACAAAACTCAGCAAGTATGAGGAACAATACAACAGTCTTTACCTCTGTAATAGGCAAACTGCAAGTAGTCGTAATGGAGGGGAAGAAAATTTTCAATGGGTGAGATACGGCCCGACCGCGTGGCAAGTTCTCGGACACAGTCGTGTTTGCAGGCCAGGACTTGCATGTAGTGATCTGCCAAGAAAAGATGGAGAAGATGGTTGAGCTGAGAAGGATGATGATGGTACTGAGACAAGAACAGGGAGAGGTTAAAACTCCCCCACCAAAGGACATGCAACTCATGCTGCTCTAGACCAGCAGGTTACTGCACCTAGAGAAAGAGCTCAGGCTCCTTTCCAAAGCCAATGCAGAACTGCAGTCACGTTTTTGCCCGCCTTTAGAAATGCCTTTCTCCTTCTGTCAACTCTAGAGGGAGCCTGAGAATCTCTTTTGTGTGCCGGGGGCTGCTGCAGGGTGCAGGGATGTGCAGGTGGCAGGTACCTCTTAAACCCCAAAAACCAATCCAAAGGTGAGGACACCCACAAAGAAAGTGGAGGTGTAAAGACAAGGTAGTCACATGTGCTGCCACATGAAATCCATCTCCAGACTCCGTCCTTCAGCTCATCTTTAATCCTCTCCTTTCCACAGCAAGAAAGTTCCTGAGGGCACAGGGGGGTTTAGCTAAGAGGGGTTGGTTCATTTTCTCAAGTATAGCTGAGCAAGGCACCAGTACCACCAATCTGAAAGGTCTGAGGTGCAACTACGGGCAGCAGAAATCCCCACGTTTGCTGCTTCACAAAGATGAGCTACCTCCCAGGGAATCACAAGCACATGGTAAACACCTGCCATTAGCAAAGTTTCTTAATTGGTGGGAAGTCACAATATAGGCATTGTACCAGCTGTACAATTTCAAAGCAAACACTGACATCTGATTCCAGTTTTGGAGCCTTTGCTGCAATCTACTTTGCTTGCTCTGCATCTGTACCCCTTTAAAAACCTTAAGGAACAAACACAAGCTTGGAAACAACCATGTGCTCAACTACCAAAGCATTTCTCAGAACTGCCAGAAAAACAGCCTGAGGAATTTGCAATGAAATCAAGTGGAAAGTCAAAACAGTCCCCATTTGCTCTGGACAGGTAGTCTGAGTAGTCATCTGATTTACCATACACATCCAGGGTATTACATTAAGAAAAGCAAGATGGGAAAGGACATAAATAATACTGTTGTAATTTAAACCTATTTAAGCATTCTAAACCTGAACTAATCAATCCATCTCTCAGAAGGACTGCTTTTTCTTGGTAGTATCAAAGTGCCCTAGAAACAGGCTATATAAACTGGAATCAATTCTCTGAAATGTATCTGTCCCTGGTGGGGAGAAGTGAGAGTGTTTCAACCCCAAGCAGCAGCATGGCAAATCAGTTTGGGATTGAAAAGAGAAACTAGTTTTGAAGAAACCTAAACTCTCTTTTCCCGGTGCATTAGTGCTCCTACTCCTGACTGAAACATCTGGACCTGAGTACCCTGGACCCAGGGGTGAACTCTGAATTCCTGTAAGGAATCATTTAATTCCCTACAGAAAAACAGTTCCATCGTGACTCTTACTTCCCTCTATGTGCCCTGAATTCCCTGTTTCTTTGGGGAACCTGTATGGTTCTGGGGTTTGGAATTGTTATTCCCAGCCATACCTGGCCAAGCCACAGCACTTTCAGTGACCATCTGGCTTGTTCTCAATCCGAGGTGATGTTCTGAGTTAAGGACCACCACACTGTGACCATGTCTGCACTCCAGATGGTCCAACACAGAAACATCTCTGCTCACTGGGGCTGCAGTCAACTTGCACAGCACAGGAACAATTTATCAGAGACCAAAAGCAGTTTGAAGAGCAGCAGCTTTCAGTGAGAAGTACAGTGGGTTTTCTTTGCCACTGAAGGTTGCTCTCTTGATGTGACCTCTGGTGTCCTGGTCATGGCTCTAAAAGCAGGCATGATCAGCTGACAGTTACTTTGGTACCAAGTCAGCCCTTACAACACTTCTCCTATTTTTTGCATGAGTAAACAAACCCAACAAAGGCAGCTCCCCATCCGGTATGCTGGTGGTTTCTCATTTTGGTTGTTTCAATTATATTTCCTGTCTCGACACAAACAGAATTATGCAAACCCAAAAAACAATCCGCGTCTGAGTAAAATATTTTCCAAACAAGAAGCAAGACTGCAAAGCTTGATGCAACTCCAAGACCATAAGCAGATAAATAAGATTTCTGTCACCAAACAAACCTTAATTTATTGCTCTTCCTTCCCTTATGACTAATTAAATGTAATCTAATTTCTACTGAGAATGAACTGTTTTAATCCCCTTTGGCTCAGAGCCACACATGCAAATCTGAAGATTACAGAGCAACATTCAATTCTCTCCAGAGATTACAGTCAAGATCATAATTAGGTGGGCCTCCACTAATGACAAATCCATCCTTTTGGATGGGGAGAAAATCCACATTACGAGCCTTTTTGGCAATTTTCCTTGCCATCTGGAGCATGACCAAGAGAACTCTGCTACTCTCTTCATATGCTCTCAAAACCAGAAAATATAAACAGAGGCCAGCAACGTCTAGATTCCAGGGAGGTGTGTAAGACTCTGTACAGGGGGAAATGGAAGCATTTTATGATAAAGCACCTACATTTCCAGCTCTTACGGAAAGCTGCAAATGCTCCACACATCTGGAAATGCAATTCTTCTAACCCAGCTTCTATTTAGGACCAAAATGAGATGCTCTAGTTCCCTGTCCTCTGAGTTTGCACTTTCTGGACTTCTAATTGGTTCCTGCAGTGTTACTCACCAGCAGCAGTGATGGGAGGGAAGACAACCCCAAATCCAGCTGAAGGTCCAAACTCACTAATTAAAAACATTTTAGGGCCAAGGGCAAGAACCCTAAAAATGCAAAAACATCTCACCTGCAATAGCTTCGTAGAGACCAGCCTTATAATCCAGGTACTCATGTTCCTCAAATCTCTGCGGTCCCTCGCACATGATCTGGCAATCTTCATCCTCAGAGTAGTATCCTTTCAACGCACGCTCCAAGAATTCAATGGCCAGCTTGTACTCCTCTCTGTCATAGTGCCTTACTCCAGCACTGTAGTCCTCCTGCAAAGTAGGCAGGCAGAACGCAAGACCATAAGAAGGCTCTTCTGCCTGGACCACAGCATCCTGCTCTTGCCAACTGCAGATGCTTCTCAAAACAAGGTACAAGTGGGCAGGGATAGAACAATTTCCCCAGAGACCTACCCGATATAACTGGTTGTACCAAACCACATTTAAGCCATCAGAGGACTTTTGGACCACTGGAACTTCATAAACCTGCCTATATGCTCTTCTGAACTCCTCCATACTTCAGGAATCCTCAGTGCCACTGCTAGATTATACATTATATGAAAAAAACATTCATTTTCTTTGCTTTTACCCTCCTACCAAACAACAATACCGACTGCCAAGGGAAAAGACTGGTCCTGACCAAGGAAGATCTTTCTTAGAATGGCCACTAATGAGCACCTCCATTAATTACAACAAACAGCCACCCTGCTTCCTTGAGTCTTGTGAAACCGGGAAGTTTGGGATGGTCCTGGCATTTATCTTGGGCTTTTGCTTCAGAGAGGTGGAAAAAGCTGACACTCTCCTGCCTCTCATCCTGCACCCTCACCAGCACAGCCACTCATGTGCATATACCCTGCTCAGGTGGCAGAAGTCAGCTGAAAAGAAACATACAGGAGCCAAGACCTGTTTATCAGCCAAGACCTGCCCAAGGAGGCATCCATCAAAGCTGTCTGCTGGTGTGTGTTCACAGCCATGGATGACCTCAGAGGCCTCTCAAGAGAGGGACCAAGCTGGGGAGGTGGTGATCAAACAAAGAGCAGAATGCCTTGAAAAGGTAGGAGCTGGCTTGTCTGCTCAGGAAAATGTTGAGAGTTTGTTTTGCTGTATTGTTTGTCCATCAATATGGACCTCTGCAAGAATCTCCCTATTTGTACACAGTCCTCTCTTGGCCTCCTAAATCTCTGCTCTCCAGACTGCCTTAACCTGGGCACCTCTTTAGCTCAGACTCACCATGTGCTGCTTGGCCTCCCGGTCAATCAAGCTGACCTTCCCTGCCGTGGTCTTGTAGTACTCGATGTCCTGCTGTATCTCCATGTGCTCAGGATTTGCCATGAAGAAGGTGTGGGCTGCATTTGCTGCCTCCTCCAGGTTGTTCAGCTGTAACAGGGTAAGAAAGACCAAGTGAGGTTGGTGATGTAGGGAAGAGAACACAGCAGTTTATGCTGTGCCCTCTGACACTTGTACCTCTGACATCCTTTTGATACAGTGGACTGGGCAATGATGGGATAACCAAGGAAAACCTGAACACAGAGGGTAAAGGAAACAGCTGAAGAGGAAAGCCCAGTGCAAGTTAAATGGGAAGAGCTGGAGTTCTTGAGAGCCATACAGGTCCCTGCAACATTGTTTGTTGGCCATGCGATCCAACCTATTTTCTGGCAGCATATCATCTTAGCTACTTCAACACCTCCACAGCCCCTGGTGAAAAGATGCTCTCGTGAGATATGAGACAGCGAGAAGAGGGGAAAGCAGATGCTGAGACTACTCTCTCTACAAGCCTTAGAGGCTGAGCTATGTCCAGGCTAAGGACTTCTGCTTGGAAATGGGGACTTGGGACCATTTATTAAGCTCAGCTGTGTATAGCTGCAAAAGGCCAGACTCTGCTGACAGAGGCAGAGGTATAAAGAGGAGTTTATTTTGGTATATCAAGTTACTTCGGATTTGGACATTCAGAACAGAGACCAGACATTAGTTTCACCCTGGAGAAAGCCTCATAAACAAATAGAAATGCTAGAGCTAAACATACCCACAACAGCTGCTGGGAGCATAGAGAGCAGAACAGATGTCCAGGTGAAACATCTGCCTGACCTAACAGGAGAGAAGTCACTAATGCACTTGCTCCTGAAAGAAAGCCAACACCACTGAGAACCAGCAACTTGCAGTCAGGTCCCTTGTGCACATCCAGAGTCTGACCAGGCTCATCCAAACTTGTCAGCCAGGACCAGGCTAGTGCTAGCCCTAGCTAGGCTGTGTCCAAGTGTTCTTGAACAGAGACCTGCAGTGAAGAATGAGCTTCGCACCCTGTAATCCTGTGCCTGGAGCAGTGCAGAGAGGCTCCAGGGTAGAGCTGGCCAAAGAAGCACACATGAACATCTCCAAAAGGAAGATAAAAGCTCTGGTCAGATGGCATCCCAGCCTGCTCCCCAGACCTGCCCTCTGCACACCAAAGCATGGCTGTGCTGCAGTGCCCACAGAAATGCAAAAAATTTGCCTTGTGTAAACATCTGAACTTTTTCAGGATTATCTCTGTACTGACAACATATGCAGGGAAGCCAGCTTTTACTGCAAAAACAACATCTATTCCAGCCTTTCATTTGGAGTTTTCCAAAGGACACCACTCTCCATAATAATCCCTTGGCTTTCCAGCAGAAGAAAAAAATTACCGTAAGAATTTTTTATCCAAGACAGCACACAAAAAAAAAAATTTGAAACCCCTTCAGTATAGAAATTTTTTTTTTTTTTAAAAAAAGATGCATTCCTATTCAGAAACACCTATCCCATTCTGAAAAAGTTCATCTCAACATAATCCCACTCTGGAAAAGCTCACTGCAGCTGGACACCATCAGATGTGGGATAAAGAATTGACTTGAGCATCTCAGAGCGGGAATTTTCAGGTCCTGCTGCGTGTATGTGGGGCTGCCACTGCAGCCAGTAATTGAAAATGGTCCAGATGGAGCAAGAGGTTTGTTGGAGGCACATGAGCTGCTGACCTAATCCAGAGGACTCTAATGAATCCAGTATTTGAGCTGTTCAGGAAACCTGCATTCCTCCACACCACAGTACAGATTTCTATTCACAAAAAAACACCCTGTCTGTGCAGACTTAAAAGGGACCAAATGCATCTCAGCAAGGGAAGTGGTTCCTCGAGACACAACCTGCAATAGTTTGTTGTGGGATATTCTTTTTCCCTTTTTCCCCTAGCTCCTTTTCAGGAAGCTGTCAAAAACTGTCACAGATCCCAAGACGGGCTTAGTTCTTCTGGATAACATCCCCCCTGTGAGATAGGAAGAGTCTGATTTCTAGACAACAGAATATCCCTTTCAAACAAGGCTTACAGTGTGTCTAGTCCTGCTGGCTCTTCACAGCAGAGATGACCTTTGCAGTTTGCTAAGTGGACTCAAAGCAGAACATTTCAACTCAACACTTTTCAATTTATCATGTCCCATATTTGCCTTAGAAACGTTCAAGTAACACAAAGAAGCCAACAGCTGCTAAGTTTGGGGGAGTTTTAAAGTGGTTGAGTGTATATAAAAGCAAATTCCTAACTGGTAAGACATGTTCAGAGTCTAGCACTGACATTAGTTATGAAACACTCTGGGGAAACTTTTGCCAAAACACTCCAAATTCATAAGGAGCAAGATATTTTGGTGTTTAAAGGTCTGGGCTTGGACTCAGGACACCTGGACTCAGTTCCTGGCCCTGTCACAATCTCACTGTGCAGCCATTGGAAAAAACCATTTTTGTTTTCTTTGTGCCTGATTTTCCATTGTTTTAAACAAATAACAATAAAAATAATAGCATTTTTCCCACAAAGTAGTAATTTTGTTTATTTGGATGGCAAGCAACTTGAGGGCCATAAGCATGTTCAAGCACATAATGCAAGGAGATTTTAATCTTTATACAACCATTGCTGAATGAAAATCACAAGGAAAAAGTGACAACTGTAGACTCACAACCTCAGTATGTGTTCTAAGGTCTGATTGCTCACCCTGCTGGAATGAGAACACTGGACTACTACTGCAGCTTTGCACCAAACCCTGTGTATTTCAGCTAGAGAAGACACATGAAATTAGTACAGCACTGAGAGAACCCAGGACCACCTTGCCCTGTCCATTTTGATCTTAACAAGCCAACAGCTAGAGCTGAGAAGGGGAAAACACAACACATAAGTGTTTCTGGGTTCTGATGCTGGAAAATATTTATTTTCCTCATTGAGATGTTAGGAGTAGCTCATTTCACAGAAAAATAGGAAAAAGTATTTTAAGCAGCAGAATTTCAGATGAAACAATTTTAGCAAATTGCGAATGCTCAGTTTCATTCCCATCTGGGACAGTGCTGGCCTGGACTTCAGTGGGACTGTGACTTCCAGCCTGCAGAGGTGGCTTAGATTAGGAAGGCTGCTTTAACCAGAACATTATACAAGAACATATACAGGCTGGAGAAAGGACCTTGAGTGAACATCTTGAGCATTACTAGACAATTGATCCCAATTGTCACTGATAGCCATTGAGAAGATCCTTTATGGAGCCTTCCTGGACTGCATGATGAAATATGTAACATAATGTTAACAAATGCTTGATAGTTCATTGTCATTCTAGTACCTGTCCAGCTAAGTTTCAGCCAGTAAACTCCATGATGAGCAATCTAATTTGTACCTGTAATGATACTGTCACCCACCTGCCATGCTTAAAAAGTAAAAGTGTCTCACTGGAGCATGTCTAACTTGCTTTTAATTTTACCACCACTTCAGCTGATGTGTCCCTCAAAAAGAAACACAGAGGATTCACCTCATCGCCAAAGGCCACCCGAAACAGCTCAGACTGGCTCAGCTCCATGTGCAGGCACGTGCTCTGAATTCACACTTGACCTCAGTATTTGCAGATGAATGCATTCTGACCAAAGCCACTCTCACGCCAGATGCTCGGCAAGCTTGCATAGACCCCTGGCCCCTTCCCTAGGAGACAGGCCACACAGAAGCACCATGGCTTTAGCAGTCCTTAAAGTCTGCTCTCTGGTCCTTGGCAGTGGGGAAAACGAAGCAGAACAGGCAGCATCCCAGGTCTGTGAGATGAGCATCACACAGCTTTACATTCTCCTTGTGCAGCCAGGGCATGGGTCACCCTACCGCCATCGCTTCGCTTGCATTGAGCACTGACTCACTGCAACTTCAGCATGCTACCCTGTTACTCCTATCAGGTCATAGTGAGAGCTGTCCCCTTCCCTCCAGCTTTAAACACAGCACTATGCTGTCAACACACGATGGTCACACCACAGACAGTGTTGCAAAACACCCAGGACCATGGGCTCTGAGAAGCTCCTCCTCTCTATTTTTAAGGATACCAGAATAATTTGAAAACTAAGTAAGAGCTTCCTTTATAATTTTCACTTGAAAAGGTGGGATGTATTCAGCCATCAGGAATCTGTGCGGAAGGTTACCCATGAGGTTCCTACACCCCCGAGTTTTCCCTGCTCAGGTAATTAGCTGTTGGCCCTCAGGAATGAGTAGCATGGGAGAAGCAATACACTTACAGACTAATGGCAACAAGCAGTGCTTGATACTAAAAGGTGGAGGGTATAAAATCAGCCAGGCTTTCCAGAGAGGAAGTTTTCTCATACATGTCCTTCCTCCTGTTGTTATTGCATCCCTGTGGCAGCCCAAGTCGTTGCTCACCTGGGAAAGTATCAAGGATTAGCCCAGCCATTTTAAGGTAATGAAATCGAGCAGCTGGGAACAAGCAGGATGTGACTATCCCTTCCTCAGGGACCACCAGCAAGAGTCCCATAGGCCACTGCCTGTTCAGCAAATAATGAGCTTTCATCTGATATACTGACCGAGAATAGACAGAGAGACAGGCGGTCTCTGCAGAGAGTTATGGCAATAGCTGGGAGGAGAGAGGTGATTCTTTCTGAACCTGCTGGCAAGGAGTGAGAGAGCCCTTTGCCTGTGCAGGGGAGGAAGATCAAGGCTGGAATGCTTCAATCTGATCAAGGCTAAAACTTTTGGGGGAGAAACAGAACAAAACAAACTTGGCAGGCAGTTAAAGAGCTGGGGGCTGTGTCACTTGAGTGTGAGTCACAGGAGGAAGCAGACAGAGCACTCCAGCAGCAGAGAAGCCATAGGAAAATAACAATATTCTACATTTCCCCAAAGTCTTCCAGCTTTAGGAACCCAAAGACATTTGATTTGGGCCAGAAACAAAACAAACTCATCTGTGATGAAAGAACTGAAGCAAAGTGATGGAACACGGAGATGGAACGGGGAGCACTTGGGAGAAGATCATGGGTGCTTTTACAGTCTTACAGTGTCTAAGATCCGAACACAAGCACAATCCACAACACAGAGTCACCAGCACAGTAACAAATTTAAAAGTACTTATTCTAAAGAGGATGAAGGCCAAAGCATGTTGCAGCACGTGTCTATCAAAAGACCCCACTAGGAAAGAATTTCATTAAAACAACAACAACACACAACCTTCTCTCCTAGTGAGGGGATGAGAGTTACACTCTCGTGACTGAAGCTGATTAACAAGTACTACACAAGCAATGGTGGATTGCCTGAGGGCTATGCAGCATGACAGGCTGATGTCATCCATGTACCTACAAGACTAAGGCAAAGCAGCTTATTATGGCAAATTTCTAGATATCAGTACATGTGCCGGGAAAGGAGTGATGGCATCTCTCCAGAATGATAGCAAGAATGCAGCAACGCAAGTCAGACTAGATCCAAAATCATCAGAACTGGCCACACATTATCTGTTGTCCAGATTCTGCATTCTTCCTGCTTTTATGTATCTTTCCTCCCTGAGACCCATAGAGCAGGAGTTTTGCACTTTAGATGTGAATTTTCTCTATCATCCTGCCTCCCTGGACATCCAAGCTGACCAAACTGTACTGACTGATAACTGGGTCAGACTCCTAATCAAGCTGTTTCCACACTGATATCTCTATAGAAATAATTACTAAAACACTTTAAAAAAACACAACAGAAAAATCCAAGGCAAGCAGAAAAATTCTTACATCAGAAACTTTCCTCCCTTTCTACCATTAAGCAATGGCTCAGCACCTCTTGGAAGAGTCAGACATGATGAGCTGTTGAATGCCCTTTGGGAGCCAAAGTTTCCTGTGAGAATCCATATGCTTGTCTGCTGCTACTCAACAACATCCAAACAGCTACGTGTGTCCCTAGAATACACCCTTCTGAGAAGACACATGCTTTTCCAAGACCATCCTGAAGACAGAAAGCCACAGCAACCTGGTGATAAACCATACCTTCTTGCAGCCCTTTTATGAGGTAAACAGAATTTTGTCAAAGGACTTAAGCCCTGTGCAAGCCAGAAGACTCCCTCCCTACCTTTCCCTTTAGCAGGAGAAAGGTTGTTGAAGTTGAAGAAGGTACTGACTGACTCAAACAGTGACTATAGTCAGTTTATTTTATTAACACCAGAGCTTTAGCTGGAAAAGCAGAGTGCATAGTCCTGAAGGTGGGCTGCAACAGGACTGTGCTGTCTGAGAAAGAGGTTCTCTTCCCCTGCCCTGAGCCATGATGGGGTAGCAAAAGGAGAAGCAAACAAACCATACATTTCAAGGAGAAAACAGAGTCATAGCATATATGTGCATCATCCTGTCACCCAAAACCCTTTAGAGTCTTCAAGGAAATTGTTTTAATTACCATATTTTTCCCAGACACAATGTTTCTGGAATACCTTTTCCAGGGCTCAAGTCATAAACCAATGGATTATGACTCACAGCTGCTGAATTCATGGAAACCATCATGATGGTGATGGACATTAGGGCACTGCAGAACTGACTAAATAAATCATCAGATCACCTTTCCAATTCAACAGGCATTTTGCAAAGAACAAAGAAGATCTACAAATAAAGGGTGGGCTCTGCTCACTGTGAGGGAAACAGACTGACACCATGGGGAAGCCAAATGAGCTTATGCCTTAGGTGACTTTGGAGGACACTGCATCTTTGAAAAGAAACTTCTGTGCTGATTCACCACTACTGGGCCAGCATCAAGGCACTGTACTGGAATCAAAGTTTACAAAGAAAGGGAGAGAGTACAAGGAAGGAATTGAAAATATATCCATAGTTCTGCAACATCAACTTGTTTAGTCTGGAAAGCAAAGGAAGGGTCTTGCCAAGAACACTACCTGTATGGGCTGCCAAGGTCAGTCCAAAGGTTCAGGTGTCTCAGGGATCTTCCCTCAGCAGTGGCCAGGGGTGGGCAAAGCATAAGGATGTGGCAGATACACAGTGACCCCACACAGGGTCAGCCAAAGCAGCAGCTTATAGGCTTCCTGAATAAGGATTTGCCTCTGGACCACTGTGCTTAAAAGCCACTGATGGACCTGTCCTCCGGAAAGATGTGTAATCCTTTCTGGAACTCATTTATGCAAGCTGCAATAAATAAAGGATTTGGGAGATTTTAAGACATCAGTATATTATTTTCACTAGAATACAGGTGTGGCTGAGAAAGCTCTATCACTGTTAGACACTTTAAGAAGATGTGCAAGTTGCTGCAAAATACAACTGCACACACATTTGCAGGCCTGGAAGGCAAGAGGCATTGCAGCAGCACTGCAAAAGTCCTCAGGTTCCTCCAATGTTTATTCCACTAAAACTCCAAACCATCTGATCAAAAGAGGGATGGGGTTTCCCACCAAAATGCACCTTCTGAAATGAAGGCAGATGAAATAGGGCAGTGGAGGGGGTCTGGAACCCACCCTCTCATCTAGAGGACTAAGAGCACATCAGGTCTGAAGGGCTCTTTTGGTGGACAGTATGAGTATGCTGACATGGGAAGGACTGTGTTGATCACAGCACAGCAGCTGCCAGACAAATTCACAGCAAAATCTGATCCTGAAATTTCTGGAGGAGAGGTTCTCTTTTTAAGAAAGAGAAAACACTGAACAAAAGCACACTGAAGAACCCACCTTCATGCACTTTCACATTCAGTCTATCCAGCACTACTGAAGACACATGCATTTCATTTGCAGAGGATGTAATTCTACCCATGCGAATGCGACTCTTACCCTACACCAGCTCCCCCAGCTTTGATGAACACTGTTACTAATTTGAGAGAGGAATTGCTGGCTTTGAGAGACAAGTAACACCAGGCTCCAGAATGACACCTCCAACAGCCCAGGGGCACAGTTCGGAGGAGCGCATGGTGCTGCTCAGGCTCTTGGTGCAGCTCCAGCATCTCCTGTGGAATTACATCAGGGCAAATTTGGCTCGTGCTTTAGCAAGCAAGGCCACATAACACTTGGACAATTGCCTCCATACATGACACACACCACAAGTCTCAGCTGGATTTGCTGCTTCTGAAATGAAAACACTTTGCTTGCTTTCCCCAACCTTGGCTTGGTAATCATTACTAAACACTTATCAACTAGACAGCCTTCATTTCCTGAGAGCCTGGACCTAATTATACCAGGAAACACGCCGCTTTTTCTTCAGACACTGAGAAATGCTGGTTTATGAGCCTTTCTACTACAAGGAATAGGTCTAACTTTGCTCTCATTAGTGAAAGGTAGGGGAGGGTAAAAATGCAGCCAAATCTCAAAAGGCAAATGCAGTGACCATTCACAGAGATGCCCTGGCTTCACTCTACATCATTAAAAATAACAATAAAATGCCACAGCTATTTCATCTCTCCTCCCTCCCTTATTAATCTTAGCTGAGCCCTGCGAGGCCCCTGCAAAGAGGTATCATTTTCCCCGGCTTGCAGGTAAGGAGTCCGATGTCTCACAGCAAATCAGAACCAGACCTCAGAGCTGCCTGCTCCTAATGTCATTCCTCAAAGGAGTGAAACAAGCCCCCACAGCTCCATTTCTTTATCAGGACATTCGATCCAGCGGTGGGATGAAGGAGCATTTGCCAAATGTGCTACGCACAGAGCAGTGCTTTCAAACCCCTCCTTTGTGCCATAGGGCCCGCTGGGGTGCTCAGTTACAATCACCCGTTTGTAATAGAGATCAGAGTATCACCATCAAATCAAACTGTTGGTTAATTACTGTATCAAAAAAACCCTGCAAATGCACAGTAATGGAGTTATTGAGCCATTAGCACCAAATCACAAGATCTGCTGCTGTAGCGGTGTCAGCTTTATCCCATGAGCTGCACAGGAGCTGCTGCCCATCCTGGTGGGCAGCCAAACAGTGCCTGCAGGTGCCACATCCAACAGGAGCAGCCCATGGCAAACCTGCTGGGAGAAGGAGGGCAAGGAAGACTTGAGCTAAGGTTGTGCTTCCTGAGTAAGGCTTCCAGGCATTGTCACTAATCCTGTTACCGTGGCTTAGGAAAGAGCCTACAGAAAGGCACAGCAGAGCTGTGGGTCCTCCCAGTGGTGCAGTTTTCCCTTCAAAAGAGTTAGAATGACATGGGTGGGATGCGTCAGCTCCCAGTTTGATCAGTTCACGTGTGGCCAAAGGAGTGATCCAAGAGGAACTGAGCATGTGTCTCCCTGAGCGCAGCCAAGAGCCCTCTGCAAAGGGCTGATCAGTGACACATCCCACATTTCTGACTCTGGGTGCTCTCCTACAGGTGTGTACCTTCACCCTTCTTCTTCCTCACATGCCAAAGCTGGAAATGAGACCACTACCCTGGGCAAGAGCAGTCCACAGACTGGATGCTTGGTCTGCACAGATTCCTATACTGGGGGCAGATATGGACAGAGTCGGGCTGGACGTCAGCCACAACCTGGACAAACTCATAATTTTAACCTCCAACTTCTGACACCCTTGTAGCCCTGCTTGCTGGAAACCCTGTACAGACACACTCCTCCACAACTTTCTTCACATCAGGGGCTTAAAAGCACCCACAGTGGTGAATGACCTTCACTGGTCTCCTACCCAAGCACTGGCTCAGTTTCTCAGCTCTCACCGGCACCAGGAAGTAACATCCTAAAGGATGCGTGTTTCACTTGTAGGCACATGTTTATTCCATCACTGCTTGCTTTGCTGTGTCTGTCTGAGATGGAGAAAGCAGCTGCTTGGTGCAGCTCCAGCAAAGGATGGCAGCCCTCAGGAGAGGGAGCTCCATCAGCCACTGTGGGATGAAGAGCAGCCTGGAGCCCATGGGGAGAAGGACAGGAATACCATGCAGCAGCATACTCAGGTGGTGGTGTCTACCACAGGGATGCTGGTGTGGACTCTCCTGAGCAAAGGCTGTTATCACTCATGGCATGTTCTGTGTCCCAGCTGCCAGCTGCAGCCCCACCTCTGACATCACCCTGGCACCGTGAGAGACAGTAACTTGCGGAATGGGGCAAAACTGTGCTTAGTATGCAAAAAGTGAGAAGCTGTCTGCCCTTGCTGAGGACACAGCTGAAGTCATCCTCCTGCCAGAAGCCAGTGTTTTGCAAGCACTGAGTTTCTGCTTTTAATTCCTGGCTCTGGTTCTGACTTATGAGGAATTCTTCTACCAGTCACTAAGCACCCCCAGGACTCAGTTTCCCTGTTAAACAGGAGCACAAACCTTTTGGCCCTGACTGCTGGGAGGCTGAATGACAGCATTTAAATGTCAGTTGACATTTCAGGGCTTGAGACATTGCAAGGTATTTCTGTTGATCTGAAAATTATGCACTGGACTCCTGTAAGAGCTCACTCAGTCCTTATAAGTGGCTCTTTGTCAGCATTCCCATCCACACCCTAGTTCCAATTTGAAAGGCAAATACCATAAAAGGCTGTTTATAGAGACTGAGATCTAGAAAGAAGTCAAATAGGGTCAGGCTCACTATGGCTTTGCTGCCCTGAGCTGTGGCCAGGGAGAGGTGGCTTCCTGCTCCCCCCACGATCCATGGGGAACAGCAACCCGTCTGTCCAAAGAGCCTCCGACGTGGGTGGGTGTCTCCTTCCCTTTCGCAAAGAAACATTTCATCTTCAGTGGAAATAGCTACGACGGAAAAGGCGGATGATGCCAAGATTAAGAGAGAGAATTAGGAAAACAGCAAGCACCCTTAATCAATCACGCTTGGACAGTGAGGGTTTTATGTGCACAAAAACTTCACTTAAATTCTTTTTTGCATTTATGCACAAGAAAGAACAAAAAATATAGTGGCTGAGGAAATTGCCACATGTTGATTCGCCCTTGCTTTCTGCAAATGTTTCCATTTTGTTGAAAACCCAATTAGCAAACTCAGGAACCCTGAAAAAAATTATTTTTTTAGAAAATAAAACCTGCAAGCAGCTCCAACGACAGCACATGATATCAATGAAGGCAGAAGAACTCTGCCATCTAGCAGAATTGATGCTAACTTTTTCCTAGCCTGGAGCAGGCGAACCAAACTGGACTCTTTCTCACAAGTACCACATCTGGATTTTCCCTGGCACAGAAGAGAATGCTTAAAGAAACACATATGCCAGTGCAGCAGTTTCTAAAAGAAAATATAGCTAACTATATTAATAAACCTTATGGTAAGGATCCTAATCATCAACTGGTTCACAAAGATCCTTTAACCTGGTTAAACACAATCCAGGGTGACAACTGAGAGGCAGAGACTGAAAGAGAAGTCACAAAAGGCAGCAAGGTAGCCAGGATGTAATGACTATCCTATGGTACTCGCGCCTGAATGGAAACCACAAGCCCTGAGAAATCCCATAACCAATGAGAAGGATCTGCATTTTGCACCTCAATCCAAAGACAGCATCTCCACCACAGCAGCCCCTTAGAAACAGCTCAAGGGTTATTCCACTATTACCTTTAAAAAGACATCACTTAGAATATCATCTATAACTTCAACCCTCATAAGATCCAAGGCACGCTTGCTCAGCCTGAGTAATCCACAAAACCTAGAGCCTAACTAGTAGGTGTGACTTCCCCAGAAAACTAAACCTGCGTTCTGGTTGCAGCAGGCAGTGGCACACCACAGACCATGCAGTGAATGGGGTTTCCCAGGCCCCCACACCACCCACCACTAACAACAGCTCGGAGCACCCCAGGCTGCAGAGCACAGGAGCTGCAGCATTTCTCAACACTTCTGTTCTAAAAATAGACTTACAGCCAACTATTGATGGATTAAGTATGAAGTGGAAGACTAAGTCACAAGGCTATTGTCACATTTACTCAGCCTCTGGCATGTGCACCTAACCATAATACCGCATGTAATTTTGGGTTTGTTTTTAAAAAGAATCACTTTGGACTTAGTTTCCACAGAGTCCTTCTGTTTGATTTAGTGCACAACAGCTGTTCATTTCAAGAAGCTGTTGGAAAAATGTTCCTCTGCTCCCAGACCAGACTACTGTTAAAAAAGCAGAGTATTCTTCTAACATTTACAATAAAATGCTTTAAAAATTACAAATATGAAGAACTTCCAACAAATGTGTTTTGGTCATTGCTGAGGCTAATTCAAAACATAAATCACCACAGGTGTAACTTCACTAGAAACATGTGGCTTTCCATCCAAAATAAATCTGGGGCACAGAATAAAATCTGCATGACTTAAATGGTGACTTGGTTGGCAAAAGGAGGCATAGGCAGACTTGCACAGTCAGCACCAGTGCTGCGTTCAGCTCTCTGCGTTATTATTTACAGATGCTTCTTATGATGACAGCATCCCTCCCCCTCCTGCTCTTCAGGAGCGCTTCCCCAGTGCAAGATGCTCTGGAGCTCTCACACTGCTGGGCTGTGGCACAGGCACATGCAGCAGAAACATCCCAGGAATGACATAAATGTAAAAAAGAACCCTGGTTTCCAGTGACAGCAGCAGCAAATTCCCTGGCTGCCAGACCACAAACAAACTGGAGATGTTTCCCTCCCTCATCCTACTTGATATGAGACCTGAGCCAAGCTCCTTCAGCAGCTCTCCAAAGGGTTTACCATATGGCTGATTCCTGGCTGCACACAGACCTGTCCCTGCACTGGCAAGGCAAAAAGGCTCTGCTCTTCAGGACACTAACAGCAGCAAAAGCTCTGTCTTGTGATGGGTCAGCAGATACAACACTGACTTCCAATTTTCCGTCAACCCAAGGCTGGATTTTACACCAGATCAACAATGGCAGTAGCAGCCTTCAACTCCTGAAAAAAAGTTGGTTTGAATGCAGCACCAGGGAGGGCCACAGTCCCAGCAGGGCTGCTGAATTAACTGTGCCCCTTGGTTTGCCCAGGCATGCAGACAGGACAGGGTGGGCTTCTCGCTGCAACTCAAGATTCAGACTCCCCTTAAGGTATGGGCTGAGGGTTTCCCATCATGCCTGGATGCCTGAAACCAGGGCTGCAAGGCAATTGCTGTATCTCACATGCCATATCACATGTTTTTGTCTCATGCCCAACAGGTCAGCTGGCGTGCTGACACTTCTGGTCCTAGGTGGTGCAGAGAAAGAGATCAGACTTAGGTGCCCATTGACTGCACAGAATAGTCTTTCTGTTAGCCCTACCACCGAACAGTTGTTACTGTTGGACAGTAGTCCAAAGAGACAGCTCAGAGCATGGCCTTCTGTGCCAGCTGACCAGCGCAGCCCCAAACATGTATAAGAAGGTAACTCCTTCTCCCATGCTCAAGTCAACTGGGGGCTTTGAGATGCCTTTATCCCACAGAGCTCACGAATAAGGTTCAGGAAAGGCACCAGAGGTGAAGTCTGGAAAAGGAGTACAGTGAGGACAAGAGGGATACAATAAAGCTTAACTTTGGAAAACAGATGGGCCCAAATAATGCAAAAAGTCTTTATGATCCCTCAAGCAGGAAATAAGTGATGACATACTGTCGTGTTGCTGTGTCAACAGCTGACACATCACAGCAGGATAATTTCATGGACTCCCACGTTACTTTAAAAGCTCTCTTTGGAACTGCAGAGTTGGACAGAGGTGCTTCAGGTCTCACAGGGTAATGGTTCTGCAGCAGACCCTCTGCTGTGGGTTCAGTGCCTTGGGAACGAGCCTGCATAGAGAAGCCACAGCCAGCCCTGCCATCCACCAAAGGCATCTGGGGCTCACCACAGATGGCTGCTGATACAAGACCAAAGCAACAGCCTCCCTTCCCTTTTCCCCTCAAAGAAAACAGTGCTCTGACCCAAAATGTGTTCAAAGGGTTGATTGTTGTCTGGCCAACACACACAATGCTTCAAGCTAGCCTGGAAGTCCTCAAGGTTGTGGACAAATTTCTGCATGTCTCAAGCAGGGTATAGCGCTTCTGAGAGTCTCCTTTATCCCTAAGAGGGGCCTTTTGTTTGCTTTTAACATTACGCACCAGAAACAAAATATTCCTGCCTGCTGCTTCTCTCGCTGTCTTTCTTATTGGAAGCAGACACTGGCATTTTCACTGACAAAATTGTTGGGCTGCATATTTACTTTCTCTGCTTTGTTTCAGCAGTGGGGTGCAAGAGCCAAATCCTTGAGGACTGGCTCACAGGGTCCTACCGTGATGGAAACCAGGAGCGATACCTCCAGGAAACTTTGTATTTCACCGTGCTACCAACTGGAACTGTGTTTCTTCTTCCAGCAGCAGGTTCAGCACAAGGCACGTACTCAGATACCAGCAGAAAGAACAAAACTCTTGTTTCCTACAAGCCTGATGGAAAGGCTACCCCTATTCAGCATAAATTTTGCAAAATCCATTCAATCTCTAAGGAACATCTTCATTTACAACCCAGTTTCATTTTCCAGCCCATGATGTTAGAGATGGCCTCTGTATAGGTATATGTCCGCTGAGTTTTGCTTTTCAGAGTGATCCTAAGTTTGGGAGAAGTTTGCTGGAGTAACTAAGTGAGTGCACACAACCCTGTCATTGGAAAGCAACACATTAGGAAACAGTCTGGGCTCATATATCAGAATAAGTGATTTTGCTAATTGACTTATTGACTCTCACCAGCAAAGCCTCTCCCTGCTCCAGGTTAGTGCCTCCATCCCCTGCAGCAAGCAGGCACACACAAGCATCACCAGCAGATCTGTTCTGACCCGGCTGCAGCACTGCTGGCCAAAGCAGGAGGCAGGATCCTGGGCCACGGCCGTGACTCACTCCCCCAGCCCTGCCAAAGAAGTAGTTCTGGAGCAAGTAAGTGACAGCAAGACTTAAATTAGAAAGCTGGTGAAACAAAATGAAAGAAAATCCTCCTCAGCTCTCCTGACTTGTATCCAGCAGGGAAAGAGGAGAAAGGGTATGCAAAATGTGAGAGGTGTTGGAGCACAACATGGTGCTGCACCAACACACAGACAGGCTCTGGACAAGTGACCTTTTCTTCTACCAAGTGAAACAACCCTTCCAGCATTTCACCACTTGCTTTAGTGGAGTGATGACCATGTTCATGCTGCTGTTTGGCACACAGCATGCAAGCCAATGCACTGTATGGGCAAGTCATCATGCTCTGTAGAGTGCTGCCAACAACACTCGTGCTGGCTGGGTTTCCCTCCCTACCCTCTGCTGTACAACATTAGAAGAAGTAACACATGTCTCAAGTATTTCCCCAACTCCTAAATATAAGGTTGGATGGTTCTGAGCTCACATATAGGTGCAGGAAAGCATCAAAACTTAGAACTGTGACAGTCAATGGCAAACCTAATGCTAACAGCAGCTCAAAACTAAAAACCCAGGTAAACTGGCCCCAAAAGCAGATGCTCCAGGTTTGTCTGTTTCTTCAAAGCTGCTCCTGTGGGTTAACTCTACAGCTTACTTGGATTGTAGTAGCAAATCTGCAGATGGGGAGAGGGGAACTTTTGAAGTTTTCAAGGGAGAAATCCATATTTCTCTTACTGTACTTTGACCACTACAATGAATTACCCTAACAAGACTCAACCATCTGTTTAGCTGACAAGAAGAGGTCAAGAGGCACAGCAGATCAGCATGAACCACAGCCCAGAAATACTGGTGAAAGAAATCTGAACTAGGATGAGTGCCTTGCCCATAAATCACATTGCTGTCAAGAAACCTAGAGGCAAGGTGATAACAAACTCTTTTGCTGTGCTTGTGTCCCTGATCCAGGATGCTTCCTATAGGAAAATCCATTTTATCCTGTCCCACACACACACACTTTGCCCCAAAACACTCTTTGCCAAGATTCAGCCCACAGCTGAGATTTTATAGCCAGCTAATAACTTCAAGATGTGACAGTTCAGAGCAAGGAGGATGACAAAGTCAGGCTGACTTTTTCCCACAGCTCTCTGTGCCTGGTAAATGGGACAAACATCAGGAAGGGGAGGAGGATGCTGTGCCACAGCCCCTGGGAAATCCTTTTCTGTGACTGGCCAGGTAGGGTGGATCAGCTCCCAGGCAGGCAGGGCAGATACTGTCAAGGAAATAAAAGGGCTGATTAGGCCTTTCTATCACTAATAATATCAAAATAGCATATTGCTTTCATTGTCAGTCAAGCAAAAATTAAATGGTGCAAAAAGAAGAAGCCTCAGGTGAAGTGGTCTGGAATAATGTGGGGTCTGCAGGAACAACAGCCCTCAAGTGCCCTTAATACTTGAGTTTTTCTCTTGCACATTAGGAGGTCTGTGAGGTACAAGCTATCAACTCCTACTCATCACCACATGGGAATCCTCCCACGTTCCTGCTTTTGCATTGCTGCTAAATTGGCAAATGTCTACAAGCTAAAGCAAGTGTCTGGGAACCACGAGCCGGATGGTCCTACTACCCACTCTAACAGCTGAGGGAAGAACATCCTCACTTGCTACACCACCAAGAACCATTAAAGTGCACTTCCTTCAGTGTAAAGGGCAGCAAAGACGCTTTTGCCAGCATTTAACCCAAGCCATGAATTTTGGCTCAAGAGTCTCACCCATGGGTTCTCAGCTCTTAAATCAAGACCTGCAGAGGACATCTCCTTGCTGCTACACAGACTGACATCTTAGACTTTGCCAGACGTTGATGCCATGGCTCTCCCAGGCTAGGTCCACCACATGCCAGCACCCCACAGCCCAGACAGAGTCTGCCTGGGCTCTCTGGGGCAGGGATGGTTTGCTAACATGCCTGTACACTGATTAACAAACTAAAGCACTGGCTTTTTGTGACTACTTATTGCTATGGCATAAAAAGAAAGAAAAAAAAAAAAAAGAAAAGCAAGAATACCAAAGAATAATTGAAGCAACTTATTGAAACTCTCTAGAGTGTTCCTAAATGAGATAGTTTTTTTGTTTGCCTTTTTTTTTTTTTTTAACTGCAGATCCTGTGCATAATCCAGAGCACAAGATGGGAGGGAAGCAGCATGTATACAAGAGCACATACCTAGCAGGTACCCTGCAGCGGGGCATAAAGGCACTGTAAATCTTCAAGACATTCCCAGGCAAAGCTTCCTCAAGCATTATAGCTCTTATCATCTAAACACACAAGCATGCTCATACACAGCAGGAGCACATTGTGACAGTATGCAAACTGTCTACAGATCTACATGCACTTATATATAATACATATATTATAACAAGGGCAAACTGTATGCCTGAAGTCAAAGCCAGGCAGAAAGGATCCATTTAGAAGTGGTGTAATGCACTTCAGCTCCAGAATTCAAACAATTGGATAGAGTCCAACAGTGTTTTTCCTTTTTTCTCTCTGTGCTGAGTGTCTTCTTTCCCATCAACCTTACCCCCAGGAAGGGCTGAATGTAAATTGTTAATTCACAAGAATAACTGCACAAACTGAGCTGCAGCAGGGCTTAGTACACTCCCAGCTCAGCTGTCCTTCAACCCAAATAGCACCAGCAGAGAAGAAAATGACTGGAAACAACCAGAGTGCAAGGTCCAAACCTCACCCTGCCCAGGGTTCCAGTGACCCTGCAGCCCAGTGAATGACAGGGCATGGAAGTGACCCAGAGCAATGATAACGTGTCAACCTTTGCAGGAAGGGACTACAAAGGGTTAAAGGTAGGGACATTGGTGGCTGTGGGTGAGCAGGGCAATGTAATTGCCAAACCCCTTCACCCTCCCCTTCTCTGGGATGCTAAGACCAGGTGGTTTTTGCTGCTTTCAGTAGTCTGCGCAAAGAACAGATGCCTTTTCCATACAGAAAACAAATATTTCCCTGCTCTCAATGAAGAGAGCCATGCATCCCTCCCATGCATCCATCAGGTTAATGTGTATTTACAGCTCCTTGAGGGGACGGAAAGACCAGGAACCCACTGCACTTCGGCTATTCTGCACTTTGCTTCTGATAAGCAGGCAAGCCTTTGTTGCTGGAGGGCAGCCTGACAGAGCAGGGTCCCTGAGAGTGGAAGAGCCATAGTGGGGGCCAGGATTTGGGTCTAGCTGGCTGCTGGCATCATTTCAGCTGGCTGTGCCAGAAAGAAAAAAAATAAATAAATAAAATAAGCAAAAGAATTAGGAGGCTGGGGAGTTAATATCATTAAGTATCTGACAGCTGGAAAATGTGAGTAGTTATTATCTGCAGCCCCCCTACAGCTCCTCCAGCCAAACCAGTTTGCTGAAAGCAGCAGCAATAAAGCGTAAAAGCCAAGACTGGAAATACTGACTCCCCTCTCTGCCCTGTTGCCCCCATCAAGGGAACAGGAGGTCACCCCGCCCCAGCTCATGGGTTCTTGGCCTCCCTGCACCACCATCCGCTGACCTCATTCCCCCTTGCTGCTTTGAGGCAGAGGCTCTGGGATTCGAGCCGAGAGGCCTGAGGAGGCCATGGCAGGAGCTTTCTCATCTTTCACCCGCTCTGAGCAGCTGTGCTCCATCTCCATACGCTGCACTGATGTTTCTGCTGTCACCACAGGAGTGAGCAAACTGCTTCGATCACAGCTTCTGTCCCCACTCAGCTGCCATGGTGAGGGAAGGACCAAGCCAGCTACACCCCATATCACCAAAACTTCAAAAATACTGCTCCTGCCCCCTCTCCCAGTTCCACTGATGGGAGATACTAGAGAACTTAGGGCCTTCCAGCTGAAACAAAACTGGTCCTCTGCAGTCTGAGACATGATCCTTGTACTACTTCCTCAGTATGCATGTTTTAGCATTGGCTGCATGAAAAGCAAAAGAAATTCATGCACCATCTTCCACCAGCCAGCAGTGGCCAACAACTCTAGCAGTATCAACAGCTTAACTATCCTTTAACCTTCAGGCTACCTTTCCTTCCAGCAGCTGGCCCTGAGCCCATGCCACCCTCTCCATGCATAGGCTGGCCACTGACTCACTCCCTGCAGCACCCTGAGCTTCCCTCCATGTCAAACCAATCTGGTGCCAGCATGAGTGGGAGCACACTGGAGAGCACTGCTGGGAGGAACCTTGTCCTAGGGAGAAGATTTGATGGTAAACTGTGACTTTTTTCCTTTAAAGCTTACAGAATTTTCATCAAAAAATCTTCACAGTCTGATTCTGAAAGTACTGAACTCAGGCACTGAAACTACATCCCACTTCACCTACCAAAGATTCAGTTCCAGGAGGCCCTTTTAAGCAACTCCAGTTGCATGGAGAGATTTGTGCGACTCCTTTTCCTCAGTCCACGTAGCAGGCTTCAGGTTTGTATCTGATCACAGGGAGGCACTGGCCTCCACTGTCACACCAGTCAAAGGACTCAGTCCTGGACTTGGGTGCAGTTCAATCTACCCCAAACTTCAACAAGAAATGAAGAATTGCCTTCATAGCAGCGTGAGAATTAAAATTGACCTGACTGTTTTAGACTAACTAGCAGCTAAGAATAAATCCAAATCACATTGTCTGGAAAGGGAAAACCATATCTCCTTCCCTCTCACACACCTGAAAACACCTGCGCAAGCACAAAGGAGGACCTTGCATGATGTTTGACTTCTACATTACCAAAAGATATACTTCCCAGCACATCCTAAAGAAGACAACAGGTCAAGAGATGTTCAGCTTAGCCTGAACCCACTGACAGGATACACAAGTACCCTCATGTTTCAAAAGGTATCCTTAAAACTCAGGACAGCACACCCACTTTCCAGGTTTCAAGTCAAACAGCCATGTGAGTGATGACATGACGGCCAATCAAACACCCAATCCTGATGGCCACACAGGAGGAATTATTTTGAGCCGTGGTAGAATATCCTCTGTCCTGCAAACCTGCTAACTGCTCGTTTCTTGGAAAAGAACAAGGTGGAACTACAACTCTTCCCTGAGCTCAGATGCTGGTGCAGATCCATTCTTGCATTCACCAAGGAACACAACTCTACTATAACCCTCTAATTTGAAAGCTTGGGTGTTGTTTAATTGAAATTGGGGGAAAAAAAAAAAAGGGGCGAGGTGTGAGAAAATAATTGGGAAGAAACATAGACTTCTGACTTGGTCTTTTTCATCTCATTTGTCTTCGTGTCCTGGCAGTGTCCTTTGGGAGTTTGATGACCATTTTCCATAAGCAATTGGTGTCCTGGAGTGGTAACATACACACACTGAGGTACCTTGTTTGCTTACTCGTGTGCATCAAATCCTGCAAAACACTGAATGACACCAATACCCCTTGACCTTAAGAGCTCTTTGCTCAGCACCTTGTCAGATGATACAGCTGCAACAGATCTACAGCAATAGCACATGTTCACACTCCTACATACAAGCAATAGCAATAACCGAGATCCCAAAGATATTAATTTCCTCACCACTTCCCCGGCTGAGTCCCACACAGTTCAGCAACAAACAGGAGGATTATCATCAAGGCAATTCGCATGGGTATGAGGCACATTTTCCCTGGCATCTTCCTCACTGGATTCTCACTAACTCCAAAAAGCACGTAAGAGCACCTCGCAGCAGCTTGTTTCAAAGTCTTTGTGTCTCCTTCCAGGCCAGCTGCCTTCCACTACCTTACCTTCATCCAACTCGGAAGCACACATTTAATTGCATTCATTTATGTTATAACAGGCCTACTGAAAAATAAGTGGATTAAAAGCTGATCTGGAGAAAGAATTGAACCCTATTGCAGCACAGTACAGCCTGCATAGTTAGGCTGTGATGTAATGCAAGCAATGGGAATTCTCCTCTACAAGAGGCATTGGGATTTTAATGTTGCAGCACAGCCAGTTACAATGCACTTAGCAGATGTCTGAGACCCACAGCCTCATCCATCTAACTTTGATCTTATGTTCCAGTCCTTCCTTCCAAGTCTGAATGGCCATTAGCCACTGCAGAGGCTCAGTGCATTTCTGCAGATGGATCTAAACCCCTCTCTGAACTCCAAGGCCAGCAGTTGCACATATTCATCTCCAGGGAGCAAAAGAGAACACCTGCTTATTCATATTTCACCCTTGCCATTGTCATTCAAGACCAACATATGGATATTCTGCTTGAACATGGCCCTTCCATTGCAGCAGACAGTTAATGCTGAAAATGGGCTGGCTGGGAGCTGGAAACTGAGTTTGAACATCAACACATTCCTGTTTGCACTTCCCACCAGAGAGAGTAGCCAGGCCAATGCTGCTCAGCCTCCAGCTGAGTACAGGAGCCTTTCCGACCTCTAGACATCAAAGTTCAGTAGTGCAGGGTAGCAAAATAATACATATACAAAACAAACAAAAAAATCCTGTGAAATTAGAGCCAAAGAGTCAGAATGGTGAAGCACCAGGCATGTCCACCCCATGGGTGCAGAGGCCTTTGGCCATATGTAGCACACACTAACCAGAGATGGAAGCAGTGGGACTGCTCATCCAGACATCTGGGCAATGCAGCTGGGACCAAAGAAGCTTATTTCCAGGATGCATATTCCATCCAAACAAGTTCTGCCTGGAGAGTTTCTCAGCTGAAGGCACAGCAGTATACAAACACAACCACTCTACTTCCAGCCCCATGCTGGTGCTGCACTGCTCCATGCTGACTTGCTGTCCCAGATGCTGGCTACCAAGGACAGCCACTCTCCACGTGCTCAAAGCAAATATGGGGATAGCCAGAAACCTCCAGGACAGGCCATTCACTTAAGAGTTGGACTCAATTGTCCTTGTGGGTCCCTTCAAACTCAGAATATTCCATGATTCTGTGACTTCTTAAGCCTAGTGCTTTCCCTTCGAACCTATACTATATGAAGCTGCTGGCTCTCAGAGTTGGGTCTAAGCAGGGAAGAAGGGATAGGAGAAAGAAAAATTTTTAACAGCATTTTGCAGCCTAGTAAAAAAGTTCAGCAGCCTTTGGGAGACCATTAAGACCTGCACAAACACACTACACTGCAGGCTTTCTCTTAGTTTCCCCCTCCTAGCTTTGCTTGCCTCCCTTCTCTAGCACAGACAGGATGCCGAGCTGGCATGCTCTCACCATTAATTAAGCAAGAGCAATTAGGCAACACATTTTTAAGCGGTTCTCTCACAGCCGAGCTTGCTCTTCCTTGGGAAAAGGCTGACTTCAGCGTTAAACCAGCAGCTGTGTTCAAAGTGCCAAATCAGTGCATCAGAAAGAGGGAACTTGATATGTAAACAGCCCGGTCATTAATTACCCCATGCCTTCCAGGGAACTGCCATGGCTTCACTCCATTAGAGCTTCGACTTCCTCAGGGGCAGAGCAGCAGGCAGGGATGCCACATGAAGCAGGGGTTGGTCTGATGGTTAAACCAGAGCCCAGAAGACGTAACAGGAATAGCCTCCCTGAATATTCACTGTTGTACTAGTGAAGCCATCCAAAGCCAGTGACACAGAGTGGTCCCTTTCAGCACACTCTTGGAGGATTTACCCATCTGCCCCACAGGCTCCGGGCTGGTGTTTATTACAGCAGGGCGCACAGGAGACAGGCTGATTTTCCCTAGTCCTTTGAATCGGAATTCAGAGATTGCTGCTCCCTCTTCAGAAACTCCTTGGGAGTGGCCTAGCAGATCACAGGGAATGAGAGGTTTCCATCACATGGGCAGGGAATCGGACCCAGATTTCCTCTTCGCTCCAGCAAGAACCAGGGACATGAAGTGATCCACGTGGTGCTGAAAACATATTCCAAAATCCCTGAGAAAAACACTGAGCGACTCTCCCACAGACAGCATTCAGCAGATACAAAGAGAGCAATGCTTGGAGGTTGGCGTCTGAGGCGCCACAGCTCCGGCTGTGATCCACTGGGAAGCAGCCACGTGCAACAGCAATGCCGGCACGATCTGCAGGATGCACTGCCACTCTGTGCCTCCTCTGCCTCCTCTCTGTGCCTCTGGCGTTCATTGGGATATAAGAGAAAGGCGATCTAATCTATGTGTTCAGGGAAGCCTCAAGCAAAATTTAAAGGATTTCCTGTTTTGTTTGTTTGTTGTTGTTGGTTTTGTTTAAAAAAAAGTAATGGCTATTCCTGCTCTGCTTCAATAAATGGATGAAGGTTACCAAGGACACCCAGTAAATCACACACATATGCTCCACTTAGCTGAATATTTACAGATTTCCAAAGTGTTGAAACTCTTCAAGCCATTCAGCTTTTGCTTTTATCTGTAATATCTGTCTCTGTGCTTCTGAGATTTTCCTGCAACTATCCTAAATTAATAAGGATTGGAAACCGGGCTCTGTCTGTAACCCTAAAGGTCAATCACATCATTTTGCTTCAACATGCCAAACAGACAAGAGGAAAACAAACATGTGGTGTTCTCCAAAGGAATATAAGTGAAGAGCCCTCTCCCAAAGGAAAGCAAAAGCCCTAAACTAAGAAGGAGGATTTAAAGTGGTTATTCCTATCTGTTAAGATAGTTGTAACACATGCAATGCCCAACACTCCAGTGTGGGTTTTCCCTATATTTCCAAGGGATGATCAAACATTCTGTGGTGGCTATTTATGAGAATGCCACCACAAAAATCTTGCATTCAAATTTAAGTGCAGTTTTGCAAATCTGAAGGGAGCTTGGCAGCGCCAGGAGAGCCCCAAGTGGCTTCTCCACACTCCAGTCCATAACACCCATACTATGCTACAAGTGTGCAGGAATCTCACCCAGAGGACAGGCAGATCTTTACAGCCTGAAATAATTGGAAACACCAAACAGCAAGTTCCAGATTAAAACTCACCTCACTGAAGAGCCCTGATTTCTTCAACATGGGCAACATGTTGCATGTCCTGCGCTCTGTGGGCTGCCCCATCCAATACCGTTCCTGGGGTTCAGTTCCCAAGGAGCAAATGGACACTGGGAACATAGGGGACCTGTATTAGCTCTTCTAAGATGGTATGCAGACTCCCAGCTATCCAGGTATGTGTGGGATGTGCCCCAAAATCTGCATTTCAAGGATCCAGGACTAGTGAGGTGAAGGCAAGGCCAAATCTCCAGCTATGAGACTGGCTGGTTCTGCCCCTGCTACCTGTGCTGCCCCACAGGCTGTCAGACTCAAAGGGAGATGTCAAAAGAGGAGAAAAATACAGTCACTAGCAATTCTGAGCTATGGGGCTGGAGGTCCAAGCATGTCAAACTGAGTGACAGTGGTCTGAAGGGACTGCACACAGCTGTGAAGTTGAGTTTTCTTACTTCTGCCAAGGCAGAAGAAAATCCAGCATCCCATGGTAGACTTCAAAAGAGACTCTTTCTCCAACACTCCCCATTTCCATCTACATGTGACCAGAAGGGAGAGGTGGCTGTGTGTCACCACTCATGCCCCACAACCAGCACTCAGTCCCATGCTCCAGACCCTGCACAGAGACTCAAGTCGCAACCCCCACCCACAAGCACTGCTCAGACTCTCCATGCAATATATGAAATCATGCTTCAGGTGAAAGCAGATTGTGCATTCCATGTTTGCAAACTGTGTTTTCTCAGCAGTTAAAAATAATCAAATACAAAGAAGCTTCATGAAAGCTTTTCCAGGGACCTCACTTCTTAACAATATTCAACTCTCAAAGTAACATCCCTGATTTCTAATTCATGTACTGCTTCATTGCCTTTAAAAGCACTTTCCCCCAAGTCTGCACTTTCTCTTCTGCCTAAAGCACTAATTTCCATTACCTCAAGAGGTATCAAATTCCAAACTTTTGCTGCAGCTTCAGGTTTTCACACTCTGGTTACAGACACCTCATTAGCCTCCCCACATCTGGTCCAGGCTACAAGGTGTTCATTCTACGACATGCCAGAATCAGTCAATGTGACTGTCTGAGTATGTACAGGCTCCAAAATGTCCCATGTATAAGAAAAAAAAAAAAAGAAAAATAAAAAAAGGAAAGAAATTAAGCAGATGGCCCACGGAGCACTGAGATTTGCAATTTTCTTTGTGGGAAACTTCTGGTAACCCCAGTTCCAAAAATAATACTAGGAATAGCCCTCCATGTGGGAAGGAAACATTTTCTAAAAACTTTTGATCTCTGTGTTCCAGAGGAGGGAACTGACACATTAATCAGAATACACTGCTGAACGGGGTTACTCTCTCACACCACAGGGACAAAACCAAAATGGGTATTTAAACATTGGTGTCCAGCTCCTGACAGAAATTTACAGTGGAGTGTTTTTTTCCCCAGGACACTTTTTCAATTAACAAAGTAGGAATGTATCAGTTCAACTCTTACACAATCCCTATGATCATCTCTCCCCTAAATCACTGCTCATCTCCTATTAAAATTTCTTTCCAGCAGTTCTCACCCAGAATTTTATGCAGGTTTGTATCTGGCTTTTTTTATTATGCATGCCTTATGAAAGTTTCCAAACATAATGAATTTATCTATGGCTACAAGCCTTACTTCACAAGTAAGGCACTGAGACACTGTGAAGCACAGGCTCATGCTTGGTGAGAACTTTGGTGGTTTACACTGAAGGGACAAATCCAGGTAGTCAACACTCCAGAACAGCCCTGGCGCATTGCAAAACTGCAGAATAAGTGTCACACACACACATGCTTCCCTCCCACCTAGGTTTCATTGTAATCCAGAATTTACAGGGAAAACGCTTTCCAGACTGGCCCTCCTGCACACTCCTCTCCATAACTTATCACTACTCACAGAGGTCACCTATGGGGGACACCCATCCCTGTCCATCTCCTCCCCAAATCTTCACCTAATCGGTGTGAAGGGCCTGTGTCATCTATCCCTCATTTTGAGGAGGCTTCCTCCTTTTGGAAACAGCATCTTCAAGGTATCTCTGGACCCTTCTCCCCATCCTCCATCAGCAGCAGAGCCAAGTCCTCGGACACAGGACTACACTGCAGAGCTCACGTCCTCTTCCCAAATTGCCTCTGTCCGCAGAGGCCACAAGCTGACAGCATTTGTTTGGATTCTATTCTTGGACAAAACCTTGCTTGAAGCATTTGATTTTCTCCACTTCTTCCACTTCCCTTCTGTAACATGAAGCAATACTTTTTCCCCTATAAAATTTGAAATTGGGAGCATACAACCTAAATTTCAAGGTATTTATAATTTTTGGCCTATGCAGTCTCAGCATTACCCTGCCAAACACTACTTGCTGCTGGGAAGGCTGACAAAATGTGATCAGCCATAAACAAAACAACTTTAACTTTACTACTGGACAGAAAAGGGAAAACGGAAAAGGGAATAGGCAAAAAATAATATGGAAAAGGGAAGTTAAAATTCTTTACTTTTAACTAGAACTCTTTAGTAAAACCAAATGCAAGCAGAATAAAAAGGGTATATGTAAAGCTGTTTGAAATCAATATTACAAGCTTGTTAGATGTATTAAGAGCAAATGGTATGAGACACCTGTCACTTTTGCAATGGTGAGAGATGATGACCTGCTGCAGAGTGACAGCTCACTGAGACTGGTCTGTTATTGTCTATCAGCAGTTCATGGTGAAGTATGAAGGCAGGATGAGGGGAAGACAGCTTATCAACTCTCTTCGGAGATAACAGAACGAGGGGGTAAAGGTGGAAAACACATCTCCAGTTTTCTAAACAGAGCTTTACCCCAAAGGAGCATACATTCTGTGTGGCTTTATGCATTGAAATGATTGCAATAGATACACATACGTTTTGCTGCTTTTTGATGTTTACATCTGAGAAGGGATATAGAAAAGCAGAAAGTCTGCTACTTGGTTCAGATAGTGGGGATTTGGCACAGCTATCTGACTTATATTAAGTTTCCATCCACTGGAGTACTACTTGGAGGAGATTCTTAACCGCTGTTTTTATATCCTGTGCTTCTAGTTTGTAAAACAAGGTAATTCACAAAGAATCTGAGTTACCTCAGAGGAAGAGAATTATCAGAGACTTCCTTTGTCTGGATCTGATAATTCATTATCCTGTGTAGGGAAATTTGCTTATAAGTGTGATCACAGACAACGCAGTAAAACACTAAGGAGCTCATTGACTCCACACTAGCTGCAGTTTCATGGTGCTATGGAGTTTGGTCAGACCCCCTGCTATGACCTTATCCCATCCATCAGCTTCTAGCAAGGTAGGAGACTCCCTGAAAGCCATCTGCTTCCAGAGTAATATCCTGCACCTCTGCCTCTGCTCTCTAGATCCTTCCTCATGACTTTGGCAGTGTTTTCCAACCTGACTGACAGGCAGCAGCATCCAGCATCTCCCCCGTCTGCTGTTGTGGCAAGCACGTGCAGCTGCTGCACTGCACACCATTATGCAGGGGCTCAGCACCATGAACTCTCTTGCCCTGGGAACTGGAGAATCCCACTGAACAACAGGAAGTATTAAATCAGCATCTCCTCTGGAAAAATACCACAAGAAACCACCCATGGGACTTCTGTTCTTGCTCTTTTGGCCCTGAAACTCACTTTCTCAGCAAATTAACCACCTCTAACAGGAAATGCTGCCTTTGTCCATTCTATTGTCTCTGAAACATTTGCACATGCTGTCAGTATTCTCCAGTAGGCAGCATCCCCCCCGGTCTGCACCTGTGAGAGAAGGAGAACCTCCCTCAGTAGGAAGAGCCCTTTCACAAGCACTCTTCTCCAGGAAGAATTAGCTCTTTAGCCCTGCACAGTGTCAACTCAGCCTTGGACTCAGAAACACAAAAGACACAGCAAATGATCTGACTTCTGCAGAAGTGAAAGGGCTAGAATAATCTGAAGAATGTGGGCTGCTCTTGCAAACAGCCTATCTCACAATAGCATCAGTCTTAGCATTCCCACTGCAGAACACCAGCAATAAGAAACGCAAAGCCCATCCTTTGGGAAAAGTGTAAGCAAGTTAAACTCACATCCAGCAGAGTTGGGGTGGGGGGAGGAGGCAAGAGATAAGGTGACCCTGGAAGGTCTGGTCCAGGAGGGAGGACTGAAAGCAGTTGGCTTTCTCAAGCTAGGATTGAAAACAGAGAGGGAAGCTGAAAACAGCCTTCAAATGCATAACACATAAAAAGAAAGATGATGAGGAGCCAGAGTATTGCCACTGGCCTAGTTTGCAGCATGTAAAAACATTTATCTACGTATCAGGGAAAAGAATTCCCAACTTCAAGGACATTTTCCTCTGGGGATTCAGGATTCTTCTCAGGAGGCTTTTAAAAGTACGTATGATAAATATCTGGCATGTACCTATCTCATAGCAGGTGGTTGGACTAGGTAAGTTTTTTAAGTGCCTCCCAATGCCACATTTGCATGAATCTATGACCTTTAAGAATTAATTACTATTTCTGAAAGAAAATTTCCCAGGACACAAGATTTACCGGAGTTCTCAATGAACCACTGCAATTGTTAACTGCCTTTTATATTAAAAACAAACACCCTATTTGTGCTCTGAATATGCTCTTCTGTCCTTCCTTGAACTGTTGTGATGGCCACTCTTGGGGACCTTTATTCCAACTGGATACAGCTGCTCCTGTGTCAGTTGCCTAAAAACAAAAAAACAAAAACAAACCTCCCCCTCCCACAATACCATTAATCATCTGTTTTCTAGTGCACACAAACTTTACTAACAATAGCAATAACAAAAAGACTGGGACAAATAGGTTTTCTCAGGAGAAAATCCAAATGTAGTTTCTGCACTGCACATCCATAGCTGCAAGGATCTTCAAAGGAGCAGAATTGCAGGGAATAGCTTATGACACATCTGGTATTGCGCTAGAGTTTATCTGGAAGGGATCTTAATTGAAACAGAAAATTCCTAATTTAAGATTGGAATCCCTAAAAACCTTCCCAGCACCCAGACAGGAAATTCCAGGTAGAAAACTGCTTCTCATCCAGCTCTGCCTCCTTCTGAAATGAGAAGTCAAAGGAGCCCTGTGGTGGCCAGGCAGTGCATCACCTCTGATTTCATGTTGCTCCTTGGCACCCTGCTGAACTCAACAGTACAGACATGGGAAAAGGGAAGAGGAAAAAAAAGCTGCTTGACTGATACCATGGGTATCTTTGAAAACAGAGGAGCAGAAAATCAATCTGTAGTGGAAGATCAGTGTGTCAGACGCAGGCAGAAGGCCACTCGTTCATCACTGCCTTCACCATTTTCTCCTCAGCTGGTACCTTCAGCTTCAGTCTAATTTACCACTCCCTCCAGAGCACTCACAAAGCATCTGATTGTTTTTTTCATGCTGGGATATTTCAGCCGAAGCATCTATTGCATGAAAAGCATCAACAAGTCGCTTGATGAAATTCAGATTAGCACTTGACACCTTTTACAATAAAAATAACCAAAGGAAACTGGGATTCATCCCAAAACACACTAGACAATTCACATTAATCAGGGGATGATATACCTGTCTCATCTGCAGTCCTTTGCCCCCTCTTCTTCAGTGAGATAAATGGCAAAGAAAACAAACCAGCACTCTAAATTTTCCTTGTGCAAGGAACCAGTTTCCATGAGAGCAGTCTGCCTTGGCTGTGAGCTGGAAAATAACAAATCAGAGCTCTGTTCTTTCTCAAGGGCTAAGATGAAGAAGTTGTGTACAACCAAGAATGAAAAAGGCCATGACTACATTTTCCAGGCTTTGCTCCAGGCTGGTTGCTTATAACTGAAGTTGTGAAAGAAGTATAGCAACTCTCTTAACCGGAAACAATCTTTTTTGGTCAAACGTCACAATATAGGCATCTTCTAGCATCTTCCCCATCTGCCTTTCTGAATCAGCAAGTTCCCAGCTCAGCAAAGTTTCACATCTCCCGCTGCCACAGCAGACAGAACAAAGCCCAAGGCATGACAGTCAGAAAGTGTCCTAAATCCCCAAGGCTGAAGCAGGAAGCCAATCATCTTTCCAAGAGGCCAATACCAACATTTGCCTCTGGAACTTCAGTCATGGCAACTGTCAGTACTCAGAGCTTCTGAAAACTTACTTAGTTGCTCTCCTACAGAACAAGATGTCAAATTGCAATCTCCTGTTTTCAAAATGTTGTGACCAAACGGCTCTCAGGTAGAATTTGGTCCATCCATGACTTTGCAAATAAAGCCATGTTTGTTATTTCTTCTCTGATCTATTCAGTGTCACTTCTGTTGACAGTGCTAGTACAGCAATTTCCATATCCTAGTGATGGGCTAAGAGCTGGGAGCAATTCCATACATCACACAGCTTTAGGTGATAAACTCCCGAACCTTTTCCATGCTTCCTGCATGGAAAAATCATGAAAATCCCGGTCCTTCCTCTGCTCCTTCCCTAAAGGATGAATCAAGTCCCTTAATTCCATTTTTAGCTGAAACCACAACGACCATCTGGGAGGTCTGCAAGGGTGGAAAAACCTGGGAAGTCTGAGATGTGACCTACATCATGTCTGGGCTGCATCTTATTGACTCAGCAAGCTGTGAGGGGGTAAGATCAGCATCTGTAGTAACCAAGAGCCTCCTCCTCGCCTTGCAAAAATGTGCAGTGTGTGAGCTAGCAGTGTATTTGGAGGTGAAAGGGATGTGAAATAAAAATACTTTCCTTATCTAGCAGATTACAGCAAGGCTTTCTCAGCAAGGAGTGTGAAATGTCAGCTTTCTCAGGGAAGCATCTCCAGCACCACAGCTTTTATGGTAAAATGGCTTCATTGCCAGGTTTACTGCATATCACACTTGAGACAACCAGAGAGGGACTCCGTGGCAACATCAGCATCCACTGAAAGACATGGCAAACTTCTGTCTTGGAAACATTAAGGAAAGAGCAAGAGTGTGCCTCTTGGTCTCACTCCTACACAAGCGTGTATGCATGAAGAGCTGTTTCCCCCTTACACCCCACTTGTGGGTTTGGTTAGGTCTAACAAGAATCACAGGGTGGCAAACTGTTCATTGAGTACTGGTGAACCTGATAGGATCTGGCGTGGGAAGGATGTGAATTGCAGGTGTCAATTCATACCTGCTGCCTCGCAACAAGTTTAGATCAAATATTCACAGCTTGCTAATGAAGAGATAATTGTTGTCCTCCTGCCAACACACACAGCTCAGCCCCATCCCTGGGTGTGGTAAAGCCTCCTTCTTTCTGCACCTACCAGTAACGAAAACGTGCAGAGTAAACCCACTTGCACAGTAGCCTGAACAGCTCTATCTACACCCCTGAAATTAATTTAAAAATTAAGAAAGAGGGATGAATTTCATGTCATTGTAGAGACTCATGCTGTCCGGAGCAGGGCAGAGCCAAGCCCTGCCGGTCCGTTTTTGACTGCCACCCTTCTGGCATACACTGCCTTTTCGTTTGGAGTTTTTTGTTTGGTTTTTTTTTTCAACATTTCCTATGGAAGGCAATTTACCGGGACCTTCCAGTCTTCTAAACTGAATCATTCTAAGACGACTTGGTGTGATCTCTGGCAAAGCACATGATCAAACTTCTAGTGCTTTCATATCTTTTCATTGTATCAGGGTGGTGAGGATCTGATACCCAGCAGATTGTGACCATGGCCACAAACCAAGAGCAGGGAACTCTCATTCCTCCTTTCACCTTGCTGAATTTGTACACTCTCAGTAATTTATTTACCATATCACCACTGGAGGTTCTTGAAGATGAAAGTCCATCAACTTCAGAAGTTTGTACACCTGTTACTGGCTCTGTCCATCTCATCCACTAACAAAGAGCAGAACTTCACACTGGCTCTGAGCAGACTACTCATTCGTTGGAGGAGGGAAAAAAAAAAAAAGGCCAAAACTCATGATGAAAGCGGAAAGCTGTTAGATGAGCTTTGTGTGCTTATTTGCTCAGCTAAGGTAAGCTGCTTGCCTTGGACCCCCCACAGCACAGCAAGAAGTAACAGCTTTTCTTTCTCAGGACCAAGAAGTCTTCTCATCTTTTTTTCATGCTCCAACAACTTTGTATTGGATATAAGCAAGTAACATCAATCATTTCTGCCTGATTGCTACCTTGCTGCTTAAGCATCAAATAATGTGATTAATGAACCTCTGAGGGAGAAAACAGAGGCTTTACTACACATAAAACATCGGCTAAGCACTGCGAACTTTTCTTAAATTCCCTAAAAATGAAGAGCAGCTGCCTGGCACTGATTTCCCCAGCAGCAGTAACTGCAGCATTTGGAGCAGCTCTGGATGCTTCTGAAAATAGGTATGATCTTGTGCCAAAGAAAATAATCCCTTAATTTTATAGGTGTCTGATTATAGAAAAAAACCTGGAAATGAGTGTCTGGGGAGACATATCTAATGCATTGTCTGGTGTCTAAAAAGGTCTTTCTTTTGCCTCTCCAAGTGTTGACAAGTAGAACTTGACTTGATTCACACGGGGAGCTTGGGTGTTCAAATCAAAAACCTTTTCACTTGAAAACTTGTTCAGTTTGCCATTGATTTCAGTTGTTCAGGGTCAGGCCACTCAAAAGAAAAGAAGAAAAAAAAGGCAAAAAATAAAATCTTTCCCAAGTTCTAGCAGTATTCAACAGCAAGAAAAAGTCCTCAGCAGCTGCATGTAGTGGCTGCTGGCAGAGATTTGCCTAAAATTTTTAACAAGAGATTTTAGGCTCTCTACATAGCAGTGGCATACACTGTCACTCTCTCCTGGGGTGAAACCAGATGACATGAAAAATGGGAAAAAAACCCCATTTTTTGTTCTTGGGTAACTCTTGTGAACTATATTACCAGTAGCAGGAAGAGTCAGGTTGGAAGTAATCTTGATGGGGCTTGGTAGTGAACATGGAAAGGGGATGCTTGTGCTGAGGAGGGCACGTTCCACTCTGGGGAGGGCTGGAGTTCCTCTGCCAGGAACACTGCATCCAGGAGAAGCAATAGAGAAATTCTGTGACTGCCCACACCACGATGCCCTGCTAACCCAGTGGTAAATCACTGAATCAATACACAAGGCTCTGGAACAACTTCCAGAGAGAAAGTGGGAAAAGGTCTCACCAGAGCACAACACAGAGCTCTGGGGTTATTTGAAGCATAGAAAATACCAGGAACGGCCCATGAAACGGCAGCTATTTGGGACTGGTCTTTTATAAGCTGCTCTAAAGAAAGCACTGAATATCCTACTTATGGTGAAAATTATACAAGTCACCTTCCATATTTAGTACAGAGTGGCACAGAGACAGCCAGGGGACAGGACACATTCCTACTCCCTCTTTAGCACGATGCCACCCAGATCCATATGCAATCTTGGCCTTCTACCCTGTATTTAAACTACAATAAGCTGTGCTCTGCATTCAAGGAAAAAGGGGGGTGAAGGAATGAATCCAGACCTTTGTGGGGAAGGTTTCAGTGAAAAGGCTGGCTGCTTTTCTGTGGTTACTGAGGTAATGAAACTTCAACAGGCGTTTACACAATGTTAGAGTGGAAGAAATTCTAAGCATCTACGAGAAGGGTTTTAAGTTACTCAAAAGCCTTACTGATAGGATTTCAGAGCAAGCTACTCTACGCGGACACTAATGTGCAAGCGAACACGTCTTTCAAAACCACATGTGGCCAAGCTATTCATACTCCCAGTCTTGTCCCAGCCATTCATAAGCCGGAGTGTGAAGCAGCAGGGCAAATCAAATAAATGACTTCATTCCTCTGGGAATATGAGCAAATGTGAACAAAGAAGCAAACAGTTACAAATTCAGGGTGCTATATTTTTGCCAAGTTTACTTCTATTGGGGAACTATGAAGGATTCAAGGAATACAACTGTTATACTCATTCCTAAAGCTCTGCACCCACAAGTGCACACAAGTATGTAGGCACAAGCAAGATCCAAGATCTCCCAAATTTACAAGCCTCTCTGCACAGCTCTGTGGAGATATCACACAGCAGTTTAATGCACTAACACTTGTGGAATTGGATACAAAGATATATGTGTCAGGTAAAGCAGAGTTTGGGGTACTGTATCCCATGCCAGGTATGTGTATCCCTTTTGCTAAAGCAAAGGCCAAAAGCTCCTGGAAATCCTCACTTTGTAGTAGAAAAGGTGTTTACGGACAGGCTAAGACGCTCCCAATTGCTAACCTGGGACCCAACAAAACACCAATCAGCTCCACTGCAAATGTTCTTCTGTAACAATCCATATCACTGTAGTTCAGAAAAGAAATGTGTCTATGTTTGCTGCTGAAGACCAATGTTCTGCAAAAGAATGGTTATACTGTAAATATGAAATCTTCTAGTGGGAACTAGAATAAAAAAATAAAAAAAGGCACATTTTGGACATGTTTCAATTATGTGAAAACCTGATGCACGCTACCTAAGAGCAACCCTGGTTAAACCTCTCTGCTTACCTGGCCTGGAGGATGAGTCTCTCCTGAGGAAAGACTAAATCCCTTGTGTGACAGTGATGGCTTTGCCAGACACCGGCACACAGGTTTTAGGGGTGGAAGCAAAGCTACACAGCCTTCAAAACCATGACACAAACAAGATGCCTGACAAGTTGAGAGACATGAACAACAGCTGTTTGCTTTGTGCAGGGTTGAGACCCGGCGAGATACTGCCACCAGCTCCCCCTTTCTCAGCCTCAGTGGAGCCTGCCTGGCTGCTTCAGTCCCAGCATGAACTCTTGCTTAAGGTTGCTGCAGAAAGAAGTTCAAATCCAACCTTTTGGCAAGTTCCTCCTTTCAAAACAAACCAAATCCATTACTACTCATCATCCTCAAAGCTTGCTACAGACAGGTGCCCTGAAACATGACAGCATCCCCACGACCTCCTCCAGTTTGGTACAGGAATCTGACAAATGCATTTGATGCTCTGACTTGTTTCTCCTGATCCCTCTGCTGTTTCTCCTCCCTGCCCCACTTTTCTCACTTACACTTCTCTTGACTCTCCCATGGCTGGGAAGACAAACTGAAACATGCTCCAGAGCTGAAATTTCAGTTCACCTCATGGATTTGAAATTAAGCAGAATATCAACTTTCAAATAAAACAAAAAACAACTCAATGGATGTTGAAATAATTATGTTCCCAGGAGTCATTTTTTTTTCTTTTAAGGCAAAGCAATAGGAAAAACAGAGTCTTCATACAAAGGGAGAGTCCCTCTCAGTGACTCTCCTCAAGCAGTGCAGCTGAGACAAGATGACCTGTCAGCCCTGCTCAGCCCCACCACTGGCTGGGCTGTGAAGATCACTCTGACTCTCCTTGCAGTAAGTACCTTGTGTTGATTGTAGGGGTTTTATTATGAGGTTCAGCAGAAAGAAATACGGAGGTAAGCAGAGCAGATTTCCAGGGAAGTTTACGGTGTGCTACAGAATGGGATTTATGGCACGGAGTGGTGATGTGGCAGAGAGATGGGACTGTGTTTAGGACATTGAAGATCCCCACTTGACCCTTTATCCTTGGCCAGATGTGTCCTGCTCTGTGAAATGAAAGCTCTTGCCTCTGCACAAGGCAGCTGTCTTTCCAGATTCAGTCCAGGTCCCAACCAGAAAATGTTTGTAACTCAGGAACCACTCCAAAGAAAACCCTTGAGTCACATTTCCTACAGTGATCCTATCAGGCTTTTAAGGCCCAAAACAAGGAAAACCATTATTCAGCAGCCTGGTAATGATTTAGGACATATGTGAAATGCTCTATTTCCCCCAGATCCCAGGTTTTTGAGATCATCAGGTTTTGAGGGCCCTTTAAACAGCACTAGCAGCAGCTCAGGGGAAAATGTCTGGAATAAAACATACTGAAGGTCCCAAAGCCAAAAGGATCCCTGCAAAGGTAGTAAGGAACACCTGACTGCAAATGTCTGCTGTATGGAGTCCTGTGCTGCTGGAACACAGACACTGCACTGCTGCCTCCAAAGGAGCTTTAACAAAGAGTTGTGTCAGAAGCTGAGCTGTTCTGGACCTGCGTGGCTGACACATACATCTCTTCTATTTGCAGGCTGGTTGTGAGAGTTCACACTGCTGTATGACCATCTCCTCTGAGAGGACAGTTAGCTCATGCTCTGCTAATAAGCCAGGCAGCACTACTGACTCTGAGCAAACTGCTCCATAATTGGCCTTTTGCAGCACAGGACATCTTTAATTAATCTGCTACTGTTTATGTGTGCTATTCCCGCTGGAGCTCCCTCACAGTGCACAGACATCATGCAGCGCATCTGACATTCTCCAAACATGTGATGTCAGTTATGTCTTACACTGCCGAGTGCCTGGTATGTAATTACTGCACATCAAACTCACTCCACAGATGGGCAAATCAGGGCATGGAGTGCTGGGCTGGAGCAAACCCAGCCATTCCTCTCCTGCCTCATGGACTGTTCCTGGTGTCTGGATCACACATTCCCAAATAAAACACAGGACTATCAGGCAGTTGCTACCCATAAGCATGAGGTCTGCCAGGTCACATATGCGCACTGTGCAGACTGAAAACCCAACATGATGGATTCAACATATATGGTTCAATGCACAATGCAGTTGTGCTTTAGTAAGTCGCCAGGCATCAACCTGAGTCATTAGAACAGATGTAAGTCCACAGCAAGCAGAGGTATCAATTCAGCTCTTTTTCTTTCTGCTTAAGTTGTATCACACTCCCTTCCATTTATTCTAACAACCTCTATCTCAGGGCTTTCAGACTAAAGACATATACAGCTATGCCATTACACAGTATAAAACTGCAAGTTTTATTGCTAATATCACCAGATCTCAAATCCACACATCTGTGAGGACACTGCTAAATCCATCATCAACTTACAAGTCAGAGCACTTGTCCTCAGCATGGACGAAGAACAAAGTGTGCAACTCAGGAGGCTTCAAGCCCTGCTATTTTCAGCAGCCTTTGGTACATATCTCTGTCTGAAATTCCCTAGCACTGACATCCTTCTGCTGTCACCAGTCACTGCTGGGACAAAGTCGCTGCTTGCACTGAGCAGCATCCTGGCTCTGAAACAAAAGATAGACAAGTACTGCTTTAGGACTCCTAATGCTAAACAAAAGCAGATCTGTGCCCAGGACTGCTAAAGCACTAAGTGTAGATAAGAGCAGAGAGCAAAGCCTGCTGACACATAAAAGGGAGAGCACAGCCTGAGTCTACTGCAGTTCTGCAAAATTAAACGTAGTTGAACTCTCAGGTCTCTGGGCTTAGCTCTTCTCCCTCAATAACAGAGAATAACTTCCAAACTTGGCATTAAGTAGCTTAAGTAAAATGGACAGTGAAATGGCTCATATAATGCACTATTGACCCAGCTGTACCATGGCACTTAAAAGCACTGATAGCTACACTAGCACTCTGCTTCACTTGGCACAGTAATCCTGATCACTTCCCAAAGACAACCCTTTCTAGGTTTGAGTACATTCTTACCCTAGTGAAATAATCCCTTACTCAGGGGGCTAAGCACTGCTAGCTTTTATACCTGAGCGCTCCCTCCCATCTCAGGTGTGCGGCACAGGCAAACACCAGGAGGGTTTTCCTGTTCACCACCCCAGCTCCATGCACAACTGTGCACCTGAGAAGAGCCCGCAACACACATTTAGAGCAGGCAAGAGCTCAACCTCAATCCCACTTAGCAGGACTTTGTTATTCAGCACAGGCTGGCTGCAATACGAAAGCAACCCCAAAGAGCAGCACAGAAGATCCCTGGGGACCTGGAACCCTCTCTGAGCATGGCTCCAACCACTTACAAGCTGAACTGTAACATCCACAACGTAAAATAACAGCAAAGGAATGTAAACAATAAGCCTGAAGCACACAAACCTTTCCTATCTAATACTTCTCAAAAGCATCATGAAAGACAGTGTGGTTTCTACAATGACCTTTCCAAGATAGCTGAGCACACTGATTGCTGGCAACTCAGTGACAGCTTTAAGTGCTCTGACTTTCAAAGAAAAAGTCCAGACAAATGGTTATTCAGGTCTCTCTACTTAGTTTGATTCAAAAAACATTAGAGGCTACAAACAGTTTATTTAGGAGTCTATAATCTAGCCAGATTTCACAGCAAGGATCCAAAAATAAATTTGGAAAACAGAAGCACAGTGATCAAACGAACAGTTATCTGGAGTTAAAACCACAACTGTGGGAAGCCTTCTGCTACAGTGCAAAAGTCATTTTCCAGGGACTGTTTTGTTGAACAACCCAAACAGTAATCAGGCTGGAATGAGTCTCCCAAGATGGGAAAATCCCTTTTGTTAAGGTCAGATCTGAGTCTGAGAACATTCAAAGAATCATAGAATAGTTTGACTCCCAGAGCTCCAGCTGCCACACTGAAACTGTCCTGCACATCCCAAGCAATCATGGAGCTACAGGCCTTGTCCTCTATAAACCACTGCCTTGCAGAGCTGCCTCCTCTCACACCGCTCACTGCAGTCTTTCCCAAAGGAGGAGTCCCCCCCACTAAACAAACAGCCTTTCCTCACCCACCTCTGGAGCTCAGTGCATCTCACAACCCCTAGTTAACAGCCTGCAAACACAGCTCCAGGATCGGTGCTGCCCACAGGTGAGAAAACTCCTGTCTGTTCTCAACCCCTGCTACACAGAAATCAGTAGTCCCAGTAGACAGGATGATTTGCAACCCACCTGAAAGGAACATGGGCAAAGCAAAAACTCTGAAAATTTTCTTAACTAATTCTAACTTCCTGAAAATAGAATGAGGTTTAATAAAGTTCTTTAAAAAAAGCAATTGCTTATCACTTATCTACATCTCCAAGATTATCTCTAGAAAGACTCTCAAGAACAAAATGAAATTTTTTGTTCAGTGAAGAATCCATGAATACCAATGCATAAAAGAGTCCACTTACTACACAGCTCCATAAGTGAGAAAAACAGGGATAAGACACATTTTTCTCCCTGTCACTAAAATATTTCGCTCAGTCACAGATCCTTTGGATGAGGCTGGCTGCTCTGGATGGGGAAGAGTTTTCCAGCAGCAGAATAGTGCAACATACCACAAGTCAGTGCTCTTCCTTTCAGATTATTTCAATCAAACTTTGCAGTTCTCATCTGCTTCCAAAGAGACAGAGTAACTCAGGTCACAGATGCCCCAGAATATATATAAGCCTTAGAACAGTCAGTAACTTGGCAAAAACCACTTTAAAAACAGCTTTCTAAGCAAGGGAACCAACAGACTCTGCTTCAGTCCTTGGGCAGTCACAGCAACACCTTCAGCAAATATTCTGAAGGATATTTTCCAAGCTCTTTCTCTCTGTACCACACTGATCTTTCCCGGGAAGGGATGTGGTTGGCTCCATCTTCAAAAGAAGTTGCAGCCACAGCCCTGGGCTATGAACTTCAGCACATCTCCCCATCACACCCTCGGGAGTCCAGCCCTGACCTCAAAGAGTTGTGGATTTAGGCAGTGCCCTACCTGCAATACTCTGAGGCAGGATTTGCTCACCTTTTTTTTTTTTTTTTTTTTTTTTTTTTTTTTTTTCTTTTTTCCCCAGGCAGAAGGCTCTCTGGATTCAAGTGCTCCCACCTCTGACTTTGGACACAGTGTAGTCTCAGGCCCATTTTTCTGCAAGAACGTGGTGTGAGATCAAGGTCACCAGTCCACACCTTATATAGTGTAAACAAGATTTTTTTTAAAGGACAAACATGAGCTTGGCTCTGGACCTAAATTCCAGTTTTCAGGCACTGAACACATCTCCCATAGGAGCCCCTGTCATTCAGCATGTTCAGGGAAACCATTCACTGCACAGATCTGATGTTAGTGCCTTGGTGTGAAACTCCTGGGACAGAGGTACATTCTGGTGGTGCAGACAGCCCATTTCTGACAATGTTCCTCCATTTTCTACTCCTTCAGTTTTCTGCCGCCTCCCAGATGTTCCCCCAACCTTTAATAAAACCTTCAGTGCTACAAAGACAGAATTTTCTCCTGCCCATAGCAAACCCATGTTTAAAACCTCCTAGTTTCTCTGTGCCCGTGGTGCTGATGGCATTCTCCTGAGCAGCCTGTCTGCAAACTCTGGCTGACCTGAGAACCATCAGGGAGCAGGGGGCACCGCCACTGCCACCAGGCCATGTCTCTGTGGCCAGCCTGTCACCTCTGTGTTGCAAAGGGACATGTTCCTCGTCACAACAGCATGGTCGACGTGCTGTTCCACACCCTATCTGCTTCCCATCTCAGCACAAGCACAAACTCAGCCTTTCATCCAATCCTGAAAGAACGTGTTTTTCTCCTTTTTTTTTTAAGTGAACAAGAAGCTACAAGTGAGTATTTGGCCCTCACAGCTGATGGGCTGCAGCCAAACCCTGCCATATGTTCCAGCTAATACATGTGGGCTTTACTTCCCATCCAAGAAAGAAAAAAAAGGGCATTTATGAGTCGGGATTCAGCAGAAGCATGTGGGAAGGAAGGGGTGGGGAAGGGATGCTATTTTTGTTGCTATAATTATTTGGTGGCCAAATCCCTGACCCTTGACGTCAGCCCTGAAGGGTCTGTTTAACTGACCAGTTGTCATGGAAAGAAGGACTGGTTGGGAGGTACAGGCTGATGAGGAACAGCTCTCTGCTGCGTGAACCCACCCACAGGCAGACCCCCTACCTTCATTAGTAATCACCAGCTCATGGCCAAGAAATAAAAATGTCAATACCTTATTGCTGATACATTGGTTGGAAACAAAAGCATCCAGGGAACTTTGCACCCTTCTTCTTGCCATCCATTACTGTCGAAGAGTGTAGGCCAAGTCCTGATCTCAGTTTCCCCAGTGTTAAGGCAGAGAAACTCCATGGCCCTCAGCCGGGTCACTTCAGGTTCACATCGATTTATCCAAACTCAGCCTGGCCTCAGTCCAGACTACACACATGGAAATACGCCATGTGCAGAGTACAGGGGTTCCTACTCCTTGGGAACAAACCCAATCACAATGACTAATTCATACCACCTCCAAAGGAAAAAAAATAAGATAAATAACCCCTCGATTCCTTGCTCCAGACGTCCAGCACTGCTTTGAGCCCAGAGTTCTGCTAGCAAGGCTCCAGCAATGCTCAGGAGGTTGGCAGCAAATGGCTCAGCTATTGACATGATGGTTTCTCATCACTGCCCACACTATCCATGATGAAATCACCAGTTGTACAAGGAAATGGGGATAATCCTTGTTGAAACCTCAGGCACAACTAGACAATTCTGAGCATAAATTTGCTTAGCAGGGCTAAATTGCATCGCTCATTCACATGCAGTTCATTATCAGCTGCTCTTAGTTATTGCTGTGGCCAAGGACAACAAAAGGACTCCGCAGAAGCCAGAGAAGAGCTCGCTAGGATGTATGGATGAGATTAAACAGGCAGCACAAAAAGTCATTTAAACAAATCCCAGCACACCAAGGCGCCTGGATGGGGCTGTTCAGCAGCAAGGCTCTGCCAAGGAGCAGCCAGCAGAAGAAGGTGCAAAAACCATGAGACACTAAGGAGATAAAAGAACAGGGAAGGGGCAGGTTCCCAGGTTACAGTCCAGCAGCAGGAGTCTGGGCTCTCCTGCACTACTGGTACCCAGTTCTGCTCCAGCTTGATTTTAACCTAGCTCATGCACGGGGAGGCCTTTAGATTAAAGTCTCAAAAGATCCACTAAAACCATGTGAGTCACACCTGTCTCATCCATCATCCAAGCCACGTCACCAGGGATTGTCAGGAAATAAAGAGGAATCCAGGCTTACTTTATTTTCTCCGAAAGACTGAGCATTATTGCAGTCTGGGACCTGCTGCAAGTGTATTTTGAAGCCCTGGCATGACTGCATAGCTATGAGGTGAGAAAGAGGAATTTGGCAAGACATAAAAAGTAGTCCTGGCTATCAAATGACTGATTACAAGGCTGTATGAAATGAGCTTAGTGGGTCTAGGACCAGTTTGTACTAATTGTATCTTAATTTGCTGAGCAGAGCTATGTTAATTTACCATCAGTTGAAATGATGTGGCAAACGGCAAACACCTTAGTTTTATTTTGGATTTGCTCTGTTTAAAATAAAAAAGAAAGAAAAAAACCCAGAAAAACAAAAGAAAAAAGATGAGCAGAAAGTCACTACAACTATCTAGTCTAACTTTTAATACAGCACTAACCCAGAGGCAAGTCCAAACAGTCAAGACGGAGTCTCTTGTGAAGACAGTGACACCTTCACCACAAAAACATGTCCCTAGTCTGCATTTGCTAACAGCAGTATTGAACCAGTGGGTCACCTCTTTCCCTCTCTGACAATACTTTCATCCCAAAACATTTTAGAAACATTACATTTGAAGTGGTCAGCAAGAAAAGGAGCAGGGGCAGCTGGGTCAGTGCCCTGGGTTTAGGGCAGGAGTAAGTATCCTGCTCTAAACCCAGGACACTGACCCAGCCATCAAGACTCAGTTTTCCATCCCATAAACTGAGTTTATTTTTGTCTACATAATATTAACTTTCTGAGCACTAACATTTACCCTCTGCTGAGGACTAGGAATGCTCTCAGAAAATCTAAATAAAGAGATGTTCCAAGAGATTAATTCTGGGATCTATGTATTTATCCAGTATCTGAGTAATACTAATTCTCATGACTGAAGACAAATAAACCCTGCTAATGATAATAATACAAATAGTAATTATTATCTGACAGTTTTACTGTAGGTCTTTGTCTGGGATGTGTCGCAACTCCTACAAAAACAAGACTAACTCCCAGGCAGACATTGCAAGACAGGTGGTGGCTGTGGTGAGAAACAAGCTCAGTAGGCTGCTGCCCTGAAACTTTGAAAGTAGGAGGTTTTAGGCATTATCCTGTGTCACTACTGATGAGATGCTGCAAGTGAAACCACAACGTTTACCCCAAAGGCTGCAGCTCATCCCAGGACAGAACGCTATTATCAGCTTAAGTCCAAGCAGCGTTATAGCATAAAGGAAAACTGAACAAAATGTTCATGGGAAATATCAGTCCTTGAGTGAAACAAATCAATTCCCTAAGCAACTACATTGGTGTGAATCCAGCATTACTCCACAATCTTTAGGTAGGTTATCCACATGTCTGTCATGGAGACAAAAGACTCTGGCCCTGTGAAACAGCAGAGATGGGCAGCAGTGAGTAGTTACTGAGGTGGAAAGAACTTGGTGAAGGTGTCTTAACAACCATCCCAAGGGCTGCTACAAGCACTCAGACATCCAAGCATGGCTGGTGGTGAGGCTCATGTGAGTACTGGCAGAGGACAGAATAATGAGTCTGGAATGGTTAGAGACCCATATTCACACACACGAGTCTCCTCCTTAGGGTTTGGATTCTCCTAAATAGGGAGTTTTCAAAGACAGAACTGGAGTCAGACAATCATCTATCGCAAGGGTTTATGAAGTTTGGGATCTCACTCCATTTCTTTTGTTTCTCTCCTGTGGTGTTTTATCAAGTCATTATTGTGTCTGTCTTGAATTTCAGAAATTTTGGTGATGTGGGTGACAGGACAGCACAGTGCAACCCAAGGACACGCTACCAGCAGTGCCTTCAGCACTGCCCCATCAGCTGTAGTGTGGAAGACCTGGCAGAGAAGATAAAGGTGGAAGTTCTCCCCAAACAAGCCCTTTGTCTAAAAAAGAAACAGCTTTAAAGAACAAATAAACAGCCTCTCCTACAACATGGAAAACCTAAACATTACTGTTTTATGCTTGTAACACATGAAATCATGATGATAACACAACTTAAGAACATCTCAGACACGACAAGGGGGAAACCAAGCCAAAGACAGAATAAGCCAGATATAGTAAGACTCTTGCCTCCTTTTGCAATCTGGCATTACTAAGAGAAGAGTGATGTCTGACATGCTGGGGACTTGTTTTATTTATTGTTTTAAACTCAAGCACAGACTAAAAGGCTTTTTCTCATCTAGATCCAAGGCTAGTGGTTACAGACTACATATGTACGATTCCTGCCATGCTTCACTGATGTGCAATGAGGCATTCAGGCAAGTGGGATGACAAGACCATTGCAAGTCAGTATTTACAAAATGGGAGGAAGTGCTCAGTAACAGCACACCAATATACAAAAAAGAAAATTAAAATGGACTATAGCAATCAATCCTGGCCAAACAGGCCAGGGAATGCTTTGGCTGGTAACAGGATGAGACAAAGGAAAGAGACCTCAAGAGAAGGGCTAGTAGCGCAGAAGAGAAACAAGACCTGGTTTTGCGGTAGATACAGTGATCAACTTTTCCAAGTTACTTGTTATTTTCGGACCCGGCTGATCTGCGAGAGTTAGACCAGGGACTGCAAGTAATGCTCTGTCATAGGGTTCATGGCAGACCACACATGGCAAGCTCCAACATGGCTACTGACTCAGCAGCCCGCACAGCAAGTGCTGTCACATTGTACATTGTGAACATTCCCTCCTCCACTCACTCTCAGAGCTAGAAAAACTCCAAAAAGAAGAATTAGAAACATCATGGTCTGCAGGCTAGGTTTTAACAGAAACAAGATGACTAAAGCAGCAAAGCAAGAAGGACATGATTAATAAAATGTTTAAGAGGGCAAGAAGATCCTCCCACATCCACATGCCAATCCTAGAGGGTATTTCACTGACAAACACCAAGCAGCCAGAACACAGCAGAGAGCCACCAGCATACAGTAAACTGTCCTTCTGCCCATGAGACACAACAGCAGAAACCCACTGAAGGACCTTTTCTCTGTGGGATGGAGAGTCCATCACACGCTTTACAAGAGTTAAATCCCATGTTCTCATTTCCTTCTCTGTTTTCAAATGTTCTGAAACCCACTGCGTCCTAACTGCTTCATCTGTACCCAGTATATTTCCAAAATACCTGAAAGCATCACCTATCCTAGGAAAAGGAGGACTCTTCCTACTTACAATACATATTGAGAAGCTGCAAAGATTTGCAGGCACATTTGGACTTGGGCTATTCGTTCAATGCAATTTGTCTACAGTCTCTGTAGATTCTGCAGTTGACCTCAGAGGCCTGATCCTGAGCCCGAAGCTGGTAGAAACCTTCAGTTGAACCCACAAGCTGTCCCATTCCTACACTTCACCACAGTCTCCCCTCACATCATGCTAGAGTCACCAAAAACACCCAAGTCTTCAGAAGATCACTGTTTCTATTTCCAAAAAGTACAGGGAAAAAGATAAATTAGGAAATAATTTAAGGAACTGATAGGATGACATGGATTTAGAGACTGATGGAACATGTTCTTATAGAGGGATACCACTAGTATTTCACCTAAACACGTCATCACCTCCCTGTGCCTTTACAGTGCTCTGTGCAGGAGTATCTTGAACATCTGCTCAAAAGCAGAAGCAATGCAGCCCAGGACAGCTGCTGCTATGGTCCAGTTAAAAAAAGTCCCAAAAAATTTAAAAAAAAAAAGACATAAAAAAAAAGTCCAAAACTTCCAATTCTAGCACCAGTTTGTCACCAGTTCACTGCAGACTCTCATTCACATCATCACAACTGGGCCAGACTGTGCTGGTGCTTGCTCTGCACTGAGAGACCGGAGGCAGGAGGAGCCCCCAGCCCGCTCCCAAAAAGGCTGAGGCACACGCAGTGCTGGCCAGTGTCTGGCCTGTGCTTCTGTCCAGCAGGACTCAAAGCCTTTGTTTTTTCTACCCCACAGGAGTGTTGCAAGGATTAGTTCATGTATATTCAGCACCGTTTTTCAAAGCACTGCAAAAGAGCCAAACCCTTCAGTTTTTTTCATGTGTTCCTTGCTCTGTCACTCCCTCCTGAAGGGATGTGTTTCTCCCCTCCTGAGAAACAAACAAGCACGAGGTCCGCAGGAGTGGGAGGTGGGAAGCACATTCCAGGCTGCTTTTCTTCTCTCAAACCACAAATGGCACCAAACCCTGCCATCCGTCCAGCACCTTGCGCAAGTGCCCAGCAGCCCAGGCTCCCCACGCAGCCCGGGGAGGAGCTGGACAGCATATGCAGCAGGGTTGTTTAACCTCATCTCATTTCCTTTTTGGTTTCAAGGGGCAAAACACGAGGGTCAAATGGCCACCCCTGGAGCTGTGCAGCCTTCCCTTGCACCCATAGCAAGCTAGGGGGATCCTGCACGAGCCCCGCTTTGCACCTCCGCTTCTCAGACAAACCACCAACCAGATGCTGCAGCCAAGGTCTGCCCAGAGGGTGCGGAGCTGGTTCAGCCCAGCCCCCAGGGAACATGCCAAAGCCTTGACACTCAGCCTTGGCACAAGGGGATAGTTCACATCTGAGTGTATGTAAGGGCTAGACATTAGATCTCGTGTTTTGTGCAAGTGCAGGCAAATCCAGTGTGGGGCATTTTCTTCTGTACAGACTTGTTGAGCCAGAGCAAAAGCATAACCCTAGGAGCAGAGCTCAGGTACAGGCAACAGAAAGGTGAGGATGTGGACAAATCACTGCAGGTTGCCCTGCAGGACCAAGCTGCTTGGAGTGCTGCTTAGAAAACCCATGAGTGTCAGAAAGGGTTAAAAGAAAAGGTACTAAAAACAGGAATAGGTCTAGTCAAGAAGTACCTTCCTTTGGCTATAGTGCCCAACACCTGGACAGCCATGCAAAGAACAAAAAGATCCACTACTCCATCAGAGAGCAGTGAAATCAGTGTTAGCATGTACATAAAATCTCCAGATGTTGCAAAAGCAAATTAAGATGAATCTCACATAAAATAAATTTAAAAAGGGCTGTTTTCAACACATTGCTTTGATAACCTGAGAATGCAATCTTAAATGAGGAAAATAACCTCAGTCACAGCAGAAGCATAAATACAAGAATAACCCATACCCTAAAATCTTCTGGGGTTTGGTAAATCAATTTTACTGATGTGGAAGACAAAAACTCTATTCCCTAATTCAGAGAACAGCTTCTCAATGAGTTTGACAGTGAGTCTGGAAAAGGCTCTGAAACCAGGACAAGAAATCACTTAATTTTTTAGCATGACAAATTTAGTGTCACTTCCCACAGATGCTGCTGACATTACAAAGAGCATCTTTGACTGTAAGGACTGCAGGAAAGTTCTGTCAGTTTCACTGGCATTGCACATAAGCCAAACTACAGTTCCAGTTCACTCCCAGGATTTCTTTCAGGAACTTTATGCAGCACGTGGACATTAGAGTTTAAGCCAATGCAAGGCTTTGACTTGTAAAATTGACATTAAGGCAATGGCAGAAAAGGAAGTACAGAAAAAGAAATGTGGCTATGATTTTCCAAAAGGTTTCAAAGTGCAGTAGCTGATGATTTGCCTCCTTGAGGTGCGGCTGTGTAGGCATTGCTCCACAGGCACTTGCACTACCTAGGACAGATGTTTGCCTCTCCAACTGAAAATGGATTTCAGCAGAATCACCCTTCCCGTGCTCCACTGCGCAGGTTTTCACCTATTAGATTGCCTATAGCAACTAAAATGTCATGAATGGCCTCAAATAAAGCAGAAATCCAGAGGGAGATGTTCCAGAAATGCTTTAAACATTCAGCTTGGCATGAAATAAAATTCTCATAGTTTCTTAGTAATCATGAACAGGAAGACTTACTACAGGTAGCTGGCTTGACAGAGCACAAGTCTTGAATTAATAAGAAAAACACCATTAACTCTTGTACTGTGGGCTGGTGGGTGTTTGTTGGAATTTTTTTGCTCGTTTCTTTTTTTCCTTCTTTTTGGCAAAGAAGTTCAAAGAATAACACCATTTTTCTCAGGGAAGGTAACAGCTATAAGGCAGAAGTCCTGGGGTAATAGGATGATACCCAGGATATCAGTGGATGCTAAATACTGACTGCACAGTGTTACGTGAAGTATTTCACATCACATCAAGGATAAAAACATCAGATTCCACGAGAAGAGGTTATATACCTCCCAGCTTCACGTACAGTCCCAGCTCCTTAAACACAGGATCAGTTCGGTTTGTCTGAAAGGGCAAAACCTCTGGCAGAGGGCACTGGAGGGCTACTAATGGGTTTCTGGGGCTTTTCTCTGCAAACTGAAGGCAGCTCTCTCTCCCAATTATATTATGTTATGCTAAAAGACAAACAAAAACATCCTTCCCCCAAAACAAAACAGGAAAAACACAAGAAAGCCAAAGCTGGACAGAGTCCACGCTGTCATCCAGAATGCTCTGTCTCGGGAACTTGCCGTGACCACTGACCGCACACATCAGCCAGAACATTGTGGGGGGACCACACCTGGGCGGCTTGAGAGAGATATTAGAGTGGGGCACACCTGGGATGTCAGGAAGCGCGGGCACCTCTCTGGAGAGGGCGGTGAGGAGGGGCGGGGCGGTGCCTACCTGGATGTAGGCGCGCTGCAGGTAACTGTAGGGCACCCGGCGCTGGAAGTCGGCGCGCACCTCCTCTGCGGCGCGGTGCCGGGAGGCGGCTCCGATCCGCGGCTCCTCGCAGCGCCGCACGCAGTCTGCGCGCCGCAGCACCGACCCGAAGAAGGGCAGGTCCCCGCCGGCGCCCGGGCCCGNGCGCCGCGCCCGCGAAGTCCCCGCCGTAGTACGCCTCCACCCCGCTGGCGTACAGCGCATCGAAGGGCTCCAGCGGGTCGCCCTCCGCCGCGCACCCGCAGCCCGCCGGCA